>CM065398.1:14017500-14400000 GCA_033060915.1 Euryodendron excelsum | reverse complement strand
TTCAAATTTTTAGCTTCTGTCTTCATGTGTCGACTTTTTATTTTCATGTGTCGACACATTACCTAAAAATCTTCATTCATCTTTCTTTTGATCAAGTTCAGCTTCAACAATACTATATGATCTTTAAGAAGTATTCTCTTTAGGGTAATTTGATAGATTAAGATCTTCAACCCATCAAAGTTATCTTCCATTCAATTTGGATTGAATTTCCTTCTTGATAGACAAATCTTCTTTGATGTTAAGCCGCTAGAACTTCTTTTCATTAATGTCGAGCTCTTCTTCCTTATTGCCGAGCTCTTTCTATCTGCTGCTAATGACTTTTTTCTCCATGTAGAACTTCATATTCATGATGCCTTATTGCCGAGCTCTTTATTTGTGTTACTAATCCTTCTTTTTGCTTTAGGATTACTTCAATCAGTCTTTTATAAGCTTGATGAAGTCTACTCTTGAACATCTTCAATTTCTTTGAACATATATCATTTTCACATCTCAGGTGAAGTCTTCACTTGGATTATTTGTAGAGATTTTGTAATTAAGATGAATTCTCTTTTCGAACGCCTTCAATCTTTTCAAAAGCAAGTCATCTCCAATTAATCTTTGCATGCTTGATGAAGTCTTCTTTTGAAGATTTTCAATCTCTTCGAGTGCAAGTCATTCTTATTGAGCCTATGCATATTTGATGAAATCTTCTTTTGAACACCTTCAATCTCTTCGAATGCAAATCATTTTATTAAAGTTGGAATAGGTGTCATTGCTCTGTCTGGTGCATTACATGACTCTTAGATTGCATTGCTTAATTTGGCTTATTGTGCATCCACTTTGACATATATTAGACTTTAAGTTAAAACTTTTAAGTCTAAATTATAATCATTATTAATCTACACACTAAGTAAATGTATTAGTAGAATAACACAAGGTTTAGCTATCATAAAAATCAACATGAGGATCAACCTTAAGTCAATAGGAGCCACAGTCTACATGAATCACGTAAACTTTATAAATTGCATGAATAATGGCTGACTCCAAGAAAATGTGAGGAGGGATCAAATTTGAAAACTTATACTTAGCATAAGGACAAGCTGACTACTAGGCCACCTATTGTGGTTAATAGTGTTGGGAACTGCGTAATTTCTCACAACCCGATTATAGTGCACACGCATAATACCAAAAATTATAATCTAATTAGCAAAAACTAATCTACGTGATTAGAATCATGCCTTTGATATTTCTCTGGTTTGATCCCAAATAGCAATAGGTCTGAACTTCGAAAACCCTCTTCTTTGATCTCGAACAACAAGCAACAGCAACAAGAAAACTGCTCGAACTCAACCTTTAGACTTTTGATGTATTCCTCGAACATGCCTTACTCCAGAGAGAGTGGGCTCGCAGCTGCTAGTATTTTTATCTATCACAAGAATGTGTATTTGAGATTATTAGTTGTAACCCTTGATGCTCATAGAGTGTGTATATTTAGAGGTTATAGCAAAGACCACAAGATTAGTATGATTAGGGCTTTCTGCACAAATAAGAATTCATAATCTAACCAAAATTAATTTCTATTTATATAAATTATAATTTATATCACTAAAGAATTATAATTGTACTCTTCGTCATACTAGAAATTATATTTTGAGCTCTATATTATTAAATACTTATTTATCTCTCTATGTTAAGATTACAGATACTCGTCTATTAAATTAAATTACTGATTATTAAATTTAATATATTTAATTCCTTGAGACCTTCTACTAAACTTATTTGATATGTCGAATTTATAATTCACCTACAGGGTTTGACATAATAAAAACTTATAAGCTTTCTCAATAGAGTAACATCAAACCTTATACTGAGACGTGAATTTCATCAATAATTAATATGCACCATACATGTAATATTATTGTCTAACTCATTGAGTTTATTGATTCACAAATAATCTTACTCTTTTGTGAATTAAAATAATAAACACTATATGCACGTGTCTATTTATTATATTATAATTAAGAGCATAAATACTCATAATAATCATGAGGTATTAATTGTTTTATAATATTGAATATAAAAATAATTACCTCAACATGGTCATATTCAATACGCACAAAGTGTACTAGTGTAAGGAGTTGAAACTATACTGTTCTCCATAGTTAAGATAGACCTATTAAAATTTTATGTTATAGACTTATTGATGGTGTATCCAATTCCATCTAAGACTATGAATGATAAGCTTATATTTCATAAGAACTGATGATCTGATCTTTCATATGTAAACCATACTCTATACAGTAAATCATCTACTATATAGAATAAGAGACATAAATGCATAATCATTAAATAAATAACGCAAGACAAACATTACTCACACAGATTATCATTAAGATAGAATAACTAATTTAATAATAAATACTAAAATAAGTACACAAAGCATGTCTTTTAGCATAAATTCCTAACAATCTCCCACTTAGAGTCAAAGCCATGCAATAATACATCTAAATCTCATCCCCTCTAAATGACTATTAAAATTGGCTAGTAAGCTCTTTGTTGGTTCCTTGGAGTTAGCAATCGTCCCGTTATTTTCATAATAAAGTATAATAGGCGATTGTATGGGAGGTATCTCTCCTAGATCCAACAAAAAGTACTTAAGCCAAATAGCCTCCTTAGCTGCCTCAGAGGCTGCCACATATTCGGCCTCCACGGTGGAATCAACAACACATGATTGCTTGATATTCCTCCAACTAATGGCTCCACCTCATAGGGTAAACACATTTCCCGTTGTCGATTTCCTAAAATCCTTATCAGACTGAAAATCTAAGTCTGTGTACCCAATAGGTACTAGACCATCTGCCTGGTAAACAAACATATAATCCTCAGTCTTTTTCAAGTACTTGATTATATTCTTTACTGCAGTACAATGTTTTCGCCTTGGGTTTGACTGATATTTGCTGACTATGCCTATAGAAAAACAGATGTTAAGTTTAGTGCAAAGCATAGCATATATGAGACTTTCCACTGTTGATGTATAGGGAACTGCCTTCATATTCTCTACATCGATCGGTGTCTTAGGACACTGATTCTTGATTAGAGAGATCCCATGTCTAAAAGGGAGGAAACCTTTCTTGGAATCCTGTATGCTAAAATGGGCAAGAATCATTTCGATATAAATAGCTTGTGATAAGCCCAGCATCCTATACTTGTGATCTCGCAAAAGCTTAATCCCAAGGATGTGACCGGCTTCTCCTAAATTCTTTATAGCAAACTGTCCGGATAACCATACCGTAATTGAAGATAATACCCCCACATCATTTTTGATGAGCAAGATATCATCCACATACAATACCAAGAACACCACTATGTTTTCACTACGTTTCTTGTACACACACGACTCATCAATGCATTGATCAAAACCATAAGACTTAATAGTGCAAGACCTATACGCTTGTTTAAGTCTATAAATGGACTTCTTAAGCTTGCACACCATATGCTCTTGCCCTTTTGCTACAAAACCATTTGGTTGCATCATATAAATGCACTTATCAAAATTTCCATTAAGGAAAGTTGTCTTGATATCCATTTACCAAATTTTATAATCGAAATGAGCCATAATGGATAAAAGAATCTGGATAGACTTTAGTATGGCTACTGGCAAAAATGTTTTCTTATAGTCGATCCTCTCTTTCTGAATGAACCCTTTCGCAACAAGCCTAGCCTTGAAGGTTTCCACATTCCTGTCTTCTCTCTTTTTCTTATAAATCTACTAGCATCCGATGAGTTTTATCCCTTCGTGTAGTTCTACAAGATTTCAAATTTGATTAGAATACATGACTCCATCTCTGATTTCACAGCCTTTGTCCAAAGTTCTGTGTTTTTATCTTGAAATGCTTCATCGTAGTTAATGGGCTCAGTATCTAGTTCATCAGGAATCTTGTCATAAAACTCTCGCAAGAACGTATACAAATCAAGTTGGCGTACAACCCTCCTACTACGACAAGGCATGACCTGTGTCTGTGTATTACTAGTGAATTGCTCTGCTGATTCTGATCCTTGTGCACCATTATTATGCCCTGGTTGTGGAACCAATGTGTTGATGGTATTCGCATGTTGTGTTTTAGTATCAACCTGAGTCACAACATTCCTCCCACTACGACGAGACAATGTGATGTCAATGACTCGATCTTGTGGTGCCTCTTATTGTACTAAATGTAATGAATAAGTATGTGCTAATCTATCTCCTTTTAACTCTTCTAGAACAATCTTACTTTTGGGTTTATATTTCATTACATAGTCCTCTTCTAAGAATCGGCCATTGGTACTACCAATAACCTTCTCATCCTTAGGACAATAAAATGAATCACCTTTCGATCCTCTAGGGTACCCAACAAAGAAATATACATCTGTTCTCTATTCCAACTTATTTGTTTTTCCTTTCAACACGTGTGCTGGACTACCCCATATCTGAACATGTCGTAGACTAGGCTTGCTCTTCCATAATTCTGTGGGAGTAGTAGGTATTGACTTAAATGTTATTAAGTTTAGAATGTATGATGTTGTTTCAAGTGCATGGCCCCATAACAAATTAGGCAAATCTAAATAATTCTTCATAGATTTGACCATATCCATAAGAGTTATGTTCCTTCTTTCTACTACACAATTCTATTGTGGCATACCTAGTGTAGACAACTAGAACTTAATTCTCTCATCTGATAAGTAATCCACAAATTTGCCCAAGAGATTCTCGGCACCACAATCAAATCGTAGTGTCTTCATACATTTACAATGATGCTTTTCTATTTCTGCCTTAAATACTCTGAATTTCTTAAAGCATTTAGATTTAAGGCGCATTAAATAAATATACTCATATATTGAATAATCATCCATGAAAGTCATGAAATACTCAAAGCCACCTCTAGCCTTGATGTTCATGAGGCCACATAAATAAGAGTGAACCAATTCTAATACCTCTTTTGATCTATTACATTTGGTTGCAAATGGCCGCTTGGTCATCTTAGCTTTCAAGCAAGATTTACAGATTGGTAGTAGCTCCACTTCCAATGAACCTAATGGTCCATCCTTAACCAATTTACAAATTTGACTCAGATTAACATGACCTAGGCGTATGTGTCAAAGATAGATTTGGTTAAATTCAGAAGGTTACTTTCTCTTACATGGTAGTGTATTAGTGGTATTCAGTTCATTTAGTTGCAGTGTAGGAGATATATGATTAACAATATAAAAATCATCCACCAATATACCAGAATAGATAAAACGTTTATTAAACTAAATAACAGCTGAGTTACTTAAATAAACAAAATTTTTATTAGTAACCAATATAGAAACTAAAATCAAATCTGTTCTAATTGAAGGTACATAAAGAGAGTTTTTTAATATTAAAATCCTATTTTTATCAAAAGAAATACTAATATCTTCTACTGCAACTGCTGACGCTCTCATGCCACTTCCCATAAAGATGTAAATGTCTCCATCACTACGCTATCGGGTTTGGTGGAACTCCTGTAAAGAATTGTATATAGTATCAGTGACTCCCGTATCTACACACCAAGTATCGGTAGATAACACTGTTTAACATGTTTCAACTACTAGTGAATGAGATTTACCTTTGTTGTTTTTTTTTTGGCTAGATAAACCGGGCATTACAACTTCTAGTGCCCCGACTGTTTGCATATGAAACGCTTGCCCTTAGAATTTTTCACTCCTCCTTGAGGCCTATGAGGTGCCTGAGGAATTGCATTTGTTTTCTGAACCTTTTTCTACTTCTTTTTTCCTTTTGGTTTAGAAGTAGATTCTTTCTCAGCAACTAGAGCAACAAGTGACTTCTTGATGAGGCCATCAGCTGCTTGAAGCTCTTTAAGAAGATTTGCTATTGAATAAGAGAACTTATTCATGTTATAGTTCAGGAAGAACTGCTTAAAGGAATTAGACAACGACTGGAAAATGATATCAACTTGGATTTTCCAAATGATTTCAGCTCCAAGGATCTCTAATTCATTCAGAAGACTCATCATCTTTAAAACATGATCCCTCACTAGTGTCCCTTCAACCATAGTTGTGTTCATTAGGTCTCTAATGGCAACTAACCTAGTAACACAATTCTGATCCCCAAACATTTCCTTGAGACTCGTCATCATGTCATAGGCAGTGGGCATAGCCTGATGCTAATATTGCAGAATATTTGACATAGATGCCAAAATGTAACATTGCAATATCTCATCAGCCTTTATCCACTTCTGGTAAGCTCGGGTTTCCTCATCGGTTGCTCCATCACCAGGTTGTTATGGACAGAGACCTTTGTGAACACAAACTTATACTCTTTCGCAGTTAGCATAATATCCAAATTCCTTTTCCAGTTAATATGATTTGGTCTAATCAGTTTGTTTTATTTGAGAATAACATCAAGTGAGTTGAAAAATATTTTAATCGTGAGAATCACATATTATAATAAAATATGATAAATAATAATAAACTTAGAATTCAATCATTAAAATATAGTTCCCTCGACCAATATTTTAAAAGAATACATCAGCAGTGAAGTATACCGTAGATAACATGCCTCAATGGGAGGTCGTTTAATATTCAACATTTATGTAGATGTGTCAATACCTATTAACTTGACTAATGAGACAAGTGACTATGCCAAGTAAAATTAAATAGCTGACTTAGCTTTGGTCCTATAAATAATAGCAATGACTCAGATGGTGATGATACTATTATTTATAGCTAAGTGTATACCATCACTAAATTCTAGACCTATTGTTTCGTAATAAGTTACTCAGATGGAGAGTTGACCTAATACTAACAACTACTACAGTTTATACTCAATAAGTTCGTAACTTATTCCATTTGATTGGGAGGTTGGTACTAAAACCAACACATAGAATAAATTACTTCACTTATAAACTAGTTATAGAGACCATGAGATTTATACGTAATAAATTCTCTTATTCACGTAAATATTTAATACATGAGAGATGACATGTATTTAATTATCCAATAAATATAATATTTCAATATTGATGACTCATATATGTGCAACAAATAAAATTTTAAATTCTCTTAATTTAGAAAAAAAATATTTAAATTAAAACATGAAAATTAATTTTACTCTCTAATTGAACATTTATAAACAAAAATTAAAATTTTAAATTTATATAATTAAAACACAACTTAAATGTCATTTTATCTATTATCTATGTTTTCCCATGCTAATAACATAACAACAACAACACATAAGATAGTAGTTATAGACAAATAAGATAAACAAGATTTAATCAAAATCCTAACCATTATGGTCAAGTAGTAACTCTAACGCAATAAAGAGTCCAGATGCACCATGATACCACCAAAAATTCTTGTTTGCCACTTCGCTAACAGGGATTGACCTGCCCGGTCAGGTCAAGGGGGCCCGGAGGCAGCGCCACTAGTGGGGATAGACTTGCTTGGTGGTCAAGTTGTGGGGATCAACCTGGTTATAGTGCATACGCATAATACCTAAAATCATAATACCAAGGCTCTGATACCAAATGTTGGGAACTGTAAAATTTTTCATGACTTGGCTATAGTGCATACGCATAATACCAAAAGTTTTAATCTAATTAGCAAAAACTAATCGACGTGATTAAAATCATACCTTTGAAATCTCTCTAGTTTGATCCCGAGTAGTTGTAGGTACGAATTTTGAAATCTCTCTTCTTTTATCTCAAACAGTAAGCGACAACCACAAGAAAACTACTCGAACTCAACCTTCAGACTTCTTTTGTATCCCTTGAACATGTCTTACCCCAAAAAGGGTGGGCTCTCAACTGCTAAGATTTCTATCTCTCATAAGAACATGTATCTAAGATTATTAATTGTAAACCTAGCTGCTCATATAGTGCTTATATATAGAGGCTACAATAGGGAATACATGATTAGTATGATTACGGCTTTCTACACAAATTAAGATTCCTAATCCAACAAAAATTAATCTCTATTTATGTAAATTATAATTTACACCACTAAAGAATTATAATTGTACTCCCCATCATACTAGAAATTATATTTCGAGCTACATGTTATTAAATGCTTATTTATCTCCCTACATTAATATCACAGATATCCACCTATTAAATTTAATTACTAAAAATTAAATTTAATAGATTTGTTTAATTTCTTGAGACCATCTACTTAACTTATTTGATATGTCGACTTCGTAATCCACTTGCAGAGTTTGACATAATCAAAACTTATAAGCTTCCTCAAGGGGGTATCATCAATCCCTATACCGGGACGTGAATTCCATCAATAATTAATATTCGTCATACATGTAATATTATTGTCTAACTTACTAAGCTTATTAACTTACAAAGAATCTTACTCTTTTGTGAATCAAAACAAAAAACACTACATGCACGTGTCTGTTTATTATATTAAGATTAAGAGTATAAACATTCATAATAATCATGATGTATTAATTATTTTATATAATCAGTATAAAAATAATTATCTCAACACGGTCCTGTTCAATAATACAAAGTGTACTAGTGCAAGAAGTAGGAACTATGCCGTTTACCATAGTCAAGACAGACCTATTAAAATATTATATTACAGTCTTACTGATGGTATCTCTAATTCCATCTAAAACTATAAACGATAAACTTATATTTTATAGGAGCTGATGATCTGATCTTCTGTGTGTAAGCCGTACTCTATACACCAAATTATCTACTACATAGAAAAAGAGACATACGTATATAATTATTAAATAAATAACGCAAGACAAACATTGCTTACACAAATTCTCATCAAAATGAAGTAACTAATTTATTAATAAATATTAAAGTCATTACACTAAGCATATCTTTTAGTATAAACCCCTAACAAATAAGTCATATTGCTCAAAGTGCAATTTCTTCATACAAACAAGTTTTGACATGTAAGTTGTTAGATTGTTTGATATACATCACTGTGCCCATTTCTTAATAGTTTAATATTTTGAGACTATTGATGATTTAACATAGTACCAGAGTTTTGATTTTAGAAAAGCTTATGTTCAAATCTTGAATCTGTGTTCTTTCTCCTTGTTTGCTATTGTTGTGCTATACGTGTGTTGGTACACATTGTTTAGTCCAATCCTTTGGCTTCATGTGCATGATAGGGTTGCACTTGAGGGAGGTATAAGCTTGATAGATATTATTGTGCTCATTTCTTAGTAGCTTAAACTTTTGTGACAATCATGGCTTTACATAAACCACTGCATCATAAAATAAAATAAAAATGAAAACCACACATTGGCATAGAATCCACTACCTAGGACTGTTGCTACCAAGGCATGATGGTAAAATCCTTGGATTTTCCAGATTCTCAGTTGGAGGGAACTTTATTTTTCGTGGAAAGAGAAAGTAATCTATGGTTAAGCACATGGATAACCATTTGGAATAGTCCTGGCTGCCAAATAGCTCAGTATTTTTCTCTGCTCGTCAAGCTGCTACCTTGCTCATCTGCTCATTGAAGCATCACTCGCTGCTTTGTAGTTTATTTTTCAGGAATTTGGGCACGGGTGTTGGAAATTATAGTAGACTCGCAGACTCAAAAATACTACGATAGAAGTGGAGAGAACATCAAGTTTACCGGCCCCAGCTTCAATATTTGTGGCCTGAGGTACTGCATCAACTTCTCTCACAGTTTCCCTGGCTGCACCATATGAAGTATGTAATTCCAAAAGTACATATATATAGTAGCAGAGAAAGGCTGACGTCCACAGTGAAAATCTCACAAACGAGCAAGGAGCAGTAGTGGTTCACATTAATTTAAAACTGAGCTACATGCATTCTGCTAGATGATGATATTATGCACCTAAATAACTGAATTTTCTAGATCGTTCACCAAATAAGCCGACTTCTAGATTCCTTGCTTCATATTGCTCTTGTAAAAATTGCAAAGAGGATTTTTTTCTTCTTCTTCTTGGAGGGAGATTTTTTTTGAGACAATTCAATCCATTGATGATGTTAGGACTTTAATTGTAATTAGCCTATTTTGTGCGTTGTAAATTGAACCTAGAAGCGTGTGATGAATGTTAGAGAAGCTAAGTTTCTATTAGTTCGTCAAACAGTGGCCGAAGAGTCACCAAAAACGGCTGGACAAAAAGAATGCTATAGCATGGTCTGAAGGGTGCTATAGCACGGTGTCTGCAGTTCTGAAACAGGGGAGACTAAGCAAGCTATTACTTTGCAAAAATCTGGACAGGAGAGGATTGAGGCAGTCGCGGTATTTTGACCATAATCTTTTACTCCTAGATGGGATTGACCTAATTATTATGCGTTGGGAAAAAAACTCATAGATCTGATTGTTTTCTGAGTCCAAATGCAAGCTGCAAAATGAGACATTAGTCACGGGTTTTTATGGTATGGTCTTAAACAGCAAGGATTGGTGAATGACAAGCTTTTAAGTGTTCATCACTGCGCCCATGAATTTTCTCTAGACTTCATCCAAGTCTACGTCTGAGATGACAATTAAAAATTCGGTTGAAAACTTGTACAGAAGCATATCTTGTGTTGGGTTGACCTACGGTACGGTTTTTGTTGTTTGGGATTACATGCAAAATATTGTGTAGAAATAAATTATTATATTTCAAATTGATGATATAGGAACTTAGAAATACAAGTTCAAATCGTGTTGTTCAGTGAAAGCTCAGAACACAGTACTCACCTTAGTCGATGTTAACGTACTATTGTTGTTATTATTATACAAATTAATTACTTGTATTTGTACAAGTAACATAGCACTTTTAAAGAGGAATAACATTTATTTATATATATATATATATATATAGATCTATAGATAACAAGTACGATTGGGCCATGGCTATTTAATCAATTGTGCTATACAACTAATTATACCATGGCCTGCAAAAGCTCTAAGTGTTTCAGCAATAGCTATTTCATAAGTATTAGATATCTTTACCTCGTGTGTTAATATATATACGGCCGCTTGGTGTCTAAGGCAGTCTCACAATTACATTCATTTATGTGTTAATATAATCATTTCTTTTATGTTAATTATTTCTCACAATATATTAGCTTCAATGGTATTGACAAAGTAATTGTGTTTGCTTTGTTACCAAATAATAAAATTGACGAGTAGCCAAGCTACTTAACCAGTTTGATGGACGCTTATGCGTGTCGGGGAAGCCAAACCTTAATTCAAAAAAATTTCATTTTTGACACAAGATATATTTAGGCTCAGTTTGGATCAATGATTTGGTGATAGAAACAAAAAAAAAAAAAGATGAGAAAAAACAGAATAAAATACTATTTTATTTTGTCCTCTTGTCCCTCACTATTTTCTTTCTTTTTTTTTTTCTCTTGATAAATGTGAGTTCCAAACACATCATTAATTGTGCTAATAAAAATGTTACAGAACTTCTCAAAATCACTTACATAGTCTCCAAGTAATTACTCTTGTGAAAGATATACTATTGAATGCTTTTGTTGTGCTTGGAACAAGGAAAAAGGAAAAAAAAAATGAAAAAGAAAGAAAAAGATAACAAAATGAGAGATCTAAATCAACAAAATGAGATTAAAAAGTTTAAAAAAATTACTACAGAAATCTTATCACATTAAGGGTAAAATAGTAATAGTTTACCTTTTGTTCACACGTAACCCACCTTCTCACTTTCTATATAGTTATTTACTAATAGAGTAGAAGACTTTTATAAATGTACATCAATGTCATGTTCACATGATTTAAAAAAACAACGACATATCAATCTATTGAGAACGGTAATAGTAAGCGACAATGATATGTTAAAAAATAAGGCAAAATTACATTGACTATGATATAAAAAATACCATCAATATTTCATAAAAAGTGGAGAATATTGTAAAATTAATGACTAAATGAAACATTTAAGTATATAAAAATACTTAAAATACTTTTTTTCTTATAATTGATTGAGGGCTGGTAGTTAGGTAGTACTAACTATTCTGTACTCTTTCCTATTAAATTGTGATGTATAATACTTTATTACATCATGCAACTTAAATTTGTTATCAATTGAGAGACTTTTAATGAAATAACATATAATAAAATCTAATAGAAATAAATATTCAAAAATTACGTACTATATGACTAGTGGACTTTTTTTTCATAAGTAAAGCCTATTTTAGTCGTGTTACAAGTGCCTCAGCTAAGCCTATTGACTGGCGGCCAAGATATTGGACTTTGTACCTGACATTTTTGCACAAAGCTGAAAATTTCTTCATCATAGTGATGGTGCTTTAAACAGGTCGGCCAAAAGCCTTGTCAATTACCATCACTATTACGGGGTGGGTATTGGTCCGCATGTTTAATTCCCAACTAGGAAACATACCCAAAAATACTTGTACATTTAAATCTCAAAAGTATCAAACATGCAACTTTTTACATAAAACATTCAAAGTTAAAAAATACATTACAAATCTTAATTTCTTAATAAACCAAGTTGTCAAAGTTATATAACTTTGGTAATCTTCTTTATCTTGCGATAAATACAGAAATGATGGAAAAATCTAATTTTGCTAGACTTAAAGCCATTAAACTATAATGAATTCCAAATTATATTAATCGCAAAGAAGATCAGGATTGTATGTTAGAATTGCCTTCTACTAGTTTTCCTGATTGATATCTTCCTATAATCAATGGAGGGTTAAATCCTAATATATATGATTTATGACCTTTAAATTTGTATGTTTCAATTAACATGACACTTTTATTTTTTCAACTAAAACTGTCATATACACTAGTTATGATAATTTTAGGTGATGTGATAAAGTAACTTATTGTTTTGAATTGGGTAGTCAAATTAATTTGCCTTTCTTTTTCTTTAGATATTTTAATATTATTAGTCGTCTTTCTCCTCTTAATTTGATTGTTAAAAGTAACTTGCTGTTTTGATCTTTTTCTCTTAAAAATATTATGGTCTCATCCACACAGCTTTGGGTCCTGGTTTTTAATGTTCGGACTTTTTGCTCTTACAGAATCTTCTTGGTTAATTTAGTGCTAGAGTGAAATTATGTGCTATTGTAGATATATGGATAATGTTGGGTGTGT
Organism: Euryodendron excelsum; assembly: GCA_033060915.1. NCBI lineage: Eukaryota > Viridiplantae > Streptophyta > Magnoliopsida > Ericales > Pentaphylacaceae > Euryodendron > Euryodendron excelsum. Next base: position 14,386,926 of record CM065398.1, on the reverse strand, counting down.
CGGCCTATGTAATTATTAGGTTTGCACATGTATTTGTGCCGAGTTAGGGGACCCAATATATGTAGGATTTTTCTAATTACGTGGGGACTAGCATTCCTAAGTTTTGCCTATAAATAGGAAGTTAGCGAGAATTCTAGAGTTGGCTTTGTGTGTCCAAAGAGAGGCTTTTGTCTAAGGAAAGTTCGTAGAGTTCAAGGGAGACTTGCAGAGAGATAGGAGGGAGAGACTGAAAAATATAGGAGAACGGAGTAGCAGACGTGCATGGTTATGGGACTCGAGACAATGGGAAGAGCAAAGAAGTGGATGGCTCCAAGCTTGGATTCCTTTAAGCAGTTGGGACTCAAGTATTAGTGTCAATTTAGGTGTTTTATAATTATTTCAGACCTATAATCTATGTTTAAAGTAAATTATTCTCTCGTCTATGTGGACATGGATAGATTTGTACAAAACCGCGTTAATTCTTTGTATTATATTTTCCTTTCATGTGTGCCTGTAGTCATATGTATGGTTCCGTGTATATATTTGCGCTTGGATTGAATCCTAACAAAGTGGTGAAGATTTCAAATGACCCAAACAATCACGGCACACAATCCAATGCACTGCACCTCACTAGATTATTTCCCATGCAAGCAACCAACATTCATCCGCACAACTTTGGGTCCTGGTTTTTAATGTTTGGAGTTTTTGCTCTTACAGAATTTTCTTGGTAAATTTAGTGCTAGAGTGAAATTTATGTGCTATTGTGGATATATATGGATTATTAGTATTCTAATCCTTAATCCCGTCTACACCATCGGGAATTTATTGTGATATTCCAACAGCCATTCTATGAATGTAACCACTCGTACATATATATGACATATGAGCCCCGTAACTCTCTCGTCATAACCCAGATTACGTGCTCAAGCATATATGTTGACTGCAAAACCTTTGCTCATGTATCTCTCTATTTATACATCTAGCCGATCCTTGCTTGCCATACATACATAGCTTCATCCTAGATTTCACACCGATGGAGAAAACTTGCTTCCTTCTTCCCGTTACCATGTTGTTGGTATATTGCATGGTAGCTAGTTTAGCCATGGCAGTAACCAATATCACTTCCGATCAATCTGCTCTTCTTTCCTTGAAAGCCCATATTATAACTTTCGACCCTAATCGATCACGTATTGGTGAATAACTGGACCACCACTACCTCAGTTTGTAATTGGATTGGAGTCACTTGCAATACACGCCACCAAAGAGTTGCAGCCTTGGATCTTCCTGACACGGGCCTAATAGGCACCATTCCTCCACAATTGGGAAACCTCTCGTTTCTTGTCCGACTAAACATTTCAAATAACAGTTTCCATGGCGATATCCCCAAAGAGCTGGCTTATCTTCGTCGATTAAAATCCCTCATCGTCTCATTCAACAACTTTAGTGGGCAAATTTCAGCATGGTTGGGTGGCTTACCTAAGCTTCAATTCTTGCATCTTCAGAATAACAGTTTTACAGGTACCATCCCGGCCGCCTTCCCTTTTTAACAGTTCAAAGCTAGAGGAATATAATCCTTGATCTTAAAAAGGGAAATCTCATAACAGGAAACATTCCACTCGAGATTGGTAACTTTTCAAACCTGCAAAGATTAAACATGGAGTTTAATCATCTTACGGGTTCTATACCACTCAGCATCTTCAACATCTCATCATTGCAACTTATTGCTTTGACGGGTAATGGCATATCTGGTAGTCTTCCAGCTGATATGTGCTATCATCTTCGTCGACTCGAATTCATCTATCTATCTTTGAACGAGTTAGATGGAGAATTCCACCCAACTTACATGAATGCTCAGAACTTCAGATTGTATCGATGGCGCTTAACAAATTCCAAGGACCAATACCAAGTGGAATTGGGAACTTAACGATTCTTAAGTCTTTATATCTTGGCGGTAATAACTTGAAAGGTACAATTTTTGCCTTTATTTTTCAGTTAGATAACAAGGCTTGCCTTTGTTTTACTGCTAGCTATACATGTATCCATGTTTACGTTTGTTAAGTAATTGATTCACTAGCGTGAATTTTTAAGGATTTGTTCGATAAAGTTTCTTATTTGGCCTTCCTTGTAAAGGTGGAGGATTTAGTTATCATTGTGCATCTTAACGGGAACATTTTTGCTCCAAAAATGTTTTAAAATATTATGAGACTTTTATTTATTAGTGGTGCAGATATATATACATATATACATCAATCATGCTTTTACCCGATTCACATTCCCTTAATGAAGAGAGATGCTTCGACTTATCTTCTCGTTTTTGGTAAATTATAGAATCTTTTGTTGTTGAAGGAATACATTTTATTCGAATACATGAAAATTGGTTTAGAGATTTATAATACTTGACATGTTATATATGGTTCTATGGACAATGCAGGAGAAATTCCACAACAGTTGGGTCATCTTCAAATGCTCGAAGTACTTTCTCTCGCAAAAAATGAATTGACAGGAAACTTACCAAGCAACATTGGGAATTGTACCTCACTTAGGGATGTCACCCTGTTCGTCAATAACTTCACAGGTATATAACCCTATATCTATATATCTGTACTTGACTGAAGATGATTTTTGCTAAGAGAACTACTGGAAAAATGAAAGGATAAGCTTTCTTTGGCCTGAATTCATAGTAATGTTTCTTGATAGGTGTATATATAATTGGCAAGGAAAATGCTACTATTTTAGGAAATTTTACTAAAATGATGTGACAATGCATGTAAATTTCATATAATTTTTTTGATTGTATAGTATCATCTAAGAAACCTTGTAGGTTAACCCATTTAGATTTCATGCTAGGTAGAAGAAATGTAAGATATTGCCTTAATGTGTAGGTTTGTTCATAAAAGTCAAATACGCCGTTTATTTGATTGATGCATGTCATGTTATTTTTACAAATTTGGATATTTCCTAAATGCAAACAAAATTTTTGGAAGATTCCATAGGATGACATGCTCTAAGTAACCACCACTGAACGAAGATTGATCAAAGGCTAAATTAGTTAACTAGAAAAACAGGCTTAAGCAGCTAGATTCAGCAAAATTAAATTGGCTTCATTTCCAAGTGAAAAAAATATATATAAAAAGACAAAAATCTTGGCTTCATATATAACATTGTGTCTTTTAATGGGTGTGAACCGTGTGATGTATAGCTCTGACTTATTATTTTCTTTCGTCATTTGAAAACTAAAGTATTTATGCATGGGCGATATTATTTTATAGGTTCAATACCACAAGCAATTGGCAAACTTCATAGTCTAGAGCAGTTGGACATCAACGCCAATGCTCTAACTGGTCCCATACCATCAAATATCTTCAACATCTCAACCTTAAAACAACTCTCATTCACAGAGAATCATCTTTCAGGCTACCTTCCATCAAGCATAGGTAATTGGTTGCCCAATATTCAGGGACCTTTCTTAGCCCTAAATAACCTAAGTGGGATCATCCCTGACTCTATCTCGAACGCTTCTCGACTCATTCACTGGATTTGTACCCGATACACTTGGTAATTTAGAACTTGTTCAGTTCCTTAACTTAGCTGGGAATAATTTGACAAGCAAATCATCTATGAAACAATCCAGCTTCCTTGTTTCATTAGTGAATTGCAAACACATTCGGACATTGTGGATATCAAACAATCCACTAAATATTATCCTTCCAGTTACCCTCGATCGGGAATCTGTCTTATCTTGAGCGTTTTAGGGCAGGTAATTACAAAATCATGGGCAACATACCTGGAGTAATCGGCAATTTGAGCAACTTAATTAGCTTCTATTTAGATCATAATGACTTATCTGGCTCAATTCCTGCATCGCTTGGACAATTACGGAAGCTCCAATATCTGAATTTGGGAAGCAATAATCTACAAGGATCCCTCCCAAACAATCTTTGTCATTTAAGGGACTTGGCTTACTTATTTTTGAGTGGAAATAAGCTTTCTGGGTCACTACCGACATGCTTAGGGAATCTCACTCTCCTAAGGAGTCTCTTAGTAGCCTCAAATGGATTTACTTCGGCAGTACCCTTGACCCTTAGGAACCTCAAAGATCTTTTGGTTCTAAATTTGTCTTCAAATTCTCTAAGTGGTGAATTACTATTGGAAATTGGAAATTTGAAGGTCGTGAATCAAATTGATCTGTCGAAGAATAAATTATCTGGTGACATCCCAAGCTCAATTGGAAGCCTCCAAAATTTGTTGACTCTCTCCTTAGCACATAATAGATTCCAAGGTCCTATTCCTCATGCATTTGGTAGTTTGATAAGTTTGGAATTCTTGGATTTGTCCCAAAACAACTTGTCTGGTGTAATTCCAAAATCCTTAGAAGGACTCTCATATCTTAAATATTTGAATTTGTCTTCCAATAAGTTGGAAGGAGAAATTCCTAAAGGAGGACCTTTTGGGAACTTCACAGCTCGATCTTTTATGTGGAATAAAGCCCTATGTGGTGTGCCTCAGTTTCAAGTTCGACAATGTAATACTGCTCATGTCCCATCAAGAGAATCAATGCCCCCTGTTGTGAAATACATTTTACCAGTAATTGCAGCAGTAGTACGCACTCTGGTCTTAGTATTTTTGTTGAAAAGGTGCCGGAAAGGAAAGATAAGCATTCCAAATGAAAAGAATTTATTTCATATGACAGCACCAAAAAGGATTTCATACCAAGAGCTTTTACAAGCAACAAGCGGATTTGTGGAGTGCAACCTACTTGGTATGGGAACCTTTAGTTCAGTATACAAAGGGACACTTTCTAATGGCAAGACAGTCGCAATAAAAGTTTTTAAGTTGCAACTTGAAGGGTCACTAAAGAGTTTTGACATTGAATGTGAGGTGATGCGCAATGTACGTCACCGAAATCTCATCAAGGTCATTGGTAGTTGTTGTAACTTTGATTTTAAGGCTTTGGTGGTTGATTACATGCCCAATGGGAGTCTCGAGAAGTGGTTGTACAACCCCGACTACTATTTAGATATCCTACAGAGAATGAATACAGTGACGATGTTGCATCAGCGTTGAAATATCTTCATCACGGTTATTCAACACTACTCATTCATTGTGACATAAAACCAAGCAATGTTTTGCTTGATGAAGATATGGTTGCACATCTATGTGATTACGGCATATCAAAACTCTTAGGCGAACAAGAGTCTATGGCACAAACCAAGACACTGGGTACAATTGGGTACATTGCACCAGGTAATTTTTCTATTTTGTAGATTTAATATTAACAACTAAGGTTATATTATTTTTTTCTTTACATTATTTAGTCTATTTAAGGCTTTCTTATACTGTTTTCTTTACTTAACATCACGTTTTGCACTATAAAATTGTGCACACAGAGTATGGATCAGAAGGAATAGTATCAACAAAAGCAGATGTATATAGCTATGGTATATTGCTTTTGGAGACATTTACGAGGAAGAAGCCCACAGATGAAATGTTTGTTGGAGAAATGAGTTTAAAGCATTGGGTGAATGAGTCATTATCTTATGCAGAAACTGAATTTGTAGATGTCAATATACCGAAGAAAAATGATGAATTTTTCAGTCTCAAGGAGCATTGTATAAAATCCATCATGAAATTGGCTATATCTTGTTGTGCTGAGTCACCAGCAGAAAGGGTCAACATGAAAGATGTCCTAGCTAAACTCCAGAAGATCAGGGTTGTGTTTCTCACAAACATTAAAAGTTTTCATTGAATGTTGATGAATATTTAGTGTCTCATATATGAAGTTGAGTTTCTCATTAACATTCAAAGATTTCATTGGAAGTCGGTGAATATTTAGTTTCTGATGAAGTTAGGTTTCTCACACGACGACAACAAAGTCTTACAATTTCCTTTAATTTCAACTTTTATGATCAAGATCTTCGTATTAAGATAATCAATTGAATTGAGTTTATTATAGTGCTAATTGCAACTTTTATGATCAAGATCTTGTATTAGATAATCAATTGAAGTGAGTTTATTGCAGTGCTTAAGGGACTTGGAATATGCGACTATATGCTAGTGGTTTGGGACTGTCTTCTTATCCTTCACCAAATATACGACAAGTAGTTGGTTGCCATTTATTGGAATTACAGGAATCTCAGATGTAGTTATCCCGCTTCTTAAGAGAAAAAGACAAGTGGCTCATATAATTGTTAGGGTCTGTTTGGTAAGACCAAATACTGATAACTTTTAGCACTTATTTATAGTGCCAAAATGTATATATGTACTCAATTTTTTTTTCAATTTTGAAGTTTTAAGATCAATGTTTAATTCATAATACAAATGAAAATTACTTGACTTAAAATAAAGACTCATTTTCAGTCAATTTTTAAATTAAAGTGATTGATGATTATGCATTAACTAATACACTTGTTTATGAAACCACTTAAATCTGCTTAACTTTAAGTACTTAATTGCATTATCAAATATGGCCTTATGCTAAGAACATCAAATAATCGAGTAATTAGCGTAATAGTTCATGTAAAAACACCACCAGCCATACCTCAGTTACATTGAAACCAATAAACTATATCAGTTCTGGAGAAAAATTCATATTATATAAGTATGTACGATGAAAATGGACGATCAAAAAATCCGTAATTACTCACCCTCCTTATTCTTTGTGAATTTACAGTTTACCAAGATTCTGTAATACCCTACATCTTTGCATTTCATTTCATGCATATTATAATTAAGCATGGTATATATCTTATCTGTTGCCCTGCTTGTTAGAATTGAATTGAATCGAATTTGAATATGCGTGCATATTTAATAAGGGGTTCTTGGTAATTGACTAAAAACTTGTCCTATTACTTACGAATTATTCAAATGACCTAATTGAGGTGTTTAATCAACTCGGTTTAATGTTAATTAGATTTTTGGACCCTTTTTTCGTAAAATTTAGTAACGATTAACTTAAGATAAGGCATGATCAATTAAGTTAATTGAATTAGTTAAGCCAAGTTTAATTAATTAAATGGGACTAATCATGATTAACTAGAACTAGCACCTCTTGGGAGGGGAAAAAAGTCTAGTACTCAAGTAGTATTGAGTGCTCGATAGTAATTCCTATTAAATAATAACACGTGGAAAAACTTTTAAGGAAAAATAACACATGGCAAAATTTAATAAGATATTTTCTTAAAAATCTATCTACTAAACTATAAATTAAGATTGTTGATGTATTTACTCACCACGTATCATCATTTGATAAGAAATATTACCAAGCACTCAAAACTACTTAACTATTAAGCTATTTTCTATTAGGAGGGTGTCATCTCATACTGGAGGGACACCCACCCAATTCTTTTGCGAAAGACAAGTCCCTTGCTAGTTTATATATCACATTCTTGCACATAGAGACGTGCCTACTGGAGAGAGAGAGAGAGAGAGAGAGAGAGAGAGAAGGCTGATTTGGTTTTTCACAAATGAAGAGAATAGCTATGAAATATACTCACCATGGAGGGAGGCGTATAGGGCCAAGGGGGCATGGCCGGTAATGTTTAAAAAATCCTATTAGATATAGTATAAATTAAGACCCAAAAAATTTATTTAGTAAAATGGCCCCGTATGTTGAAAAAAATCACTATATGTTGTATAGATCATGACCCAAAAAACTTATACATAATAAAATAGTCTCTTTTTATGCAAAACATATTGTGAGCTATTTTTAATTCTTACATGAACTTATTTTTTATTTGTTTTGTCTGTAGCCTAAGTGTTTATAGAGTTGAAGAAAGAAGTTTTGAGAACACCACTTTTTAGATTTTGAGTCAGAGACGTTATGAGATTGAGATTCAGATACCTCAAAGTGTAGATTTGCAAGATTTGTCAATTATTTTTTAATGATGTTAGTGGCTAAGACAAGAAAATTAGAGATCTACTCATTACTTTGTGGAGTGATTAGACTTGTCCATACACTTCCGATTTATACGGCAACTTCAGACCGAGTATTTTCAGTTATAAATGTTGTTAAAATTAGGAACAAAATGAAAAATAATTATTTTTCACAAACACTGTGATCGTGTACACTGAAAAAGATGTCTCTGAAAAAAATAGAAATGTAGAGTACATTTAATAATAGAAGAATTCCGTGACATAAAGTACCGTCAATACCACTTTAGTTGACACATTACTTAATATGAATTATAAAATAACTTTTTTTAGTGATTTTTGCGTTGTATCTTAGTTGAGACTGAATAAATAATTATTTCTATTTCAGTATATTAACTCTAACTTGAACAGTAGTGTATTTTTTATTATATTTGTTTTTGGCCTGTTGGCCCCTCCTAAAATAAAATGATGGCTTCATCCTGTACTCACCAATTACAACGTTAGGGTTATTCGGGTCAACCTCTCTATTTAAAAAATGTCACAATTTAAAAAAAAATAATTATTTTTTAAATCAAAATGGGTCATCTCACCCAATCGAACAATCAATACCTAGCGCCACCCATGATTAGTTGCAAATTAAAAAGTAGTTTAAATGAAGTTAGATTAACAGTTAGAAACAGTGAGGCATAACTGAAAAGGCGATGCAGCCATGAAGGAATACGAATGTGTTGAGTTTAAATAGAGAAGAAAGTAGAGAGCTAGGGTGTTGAAGTTTTGCTCAAAAGAGTGTTGGAGTTTGTATTTTGTATTTCCCATTCATCATCTCAAGTCCGAAGTAGCAGGTGGGCATATGCAATGCAATGCGTATGCAACTTTTAGTTATTGTCATCAGTGATGATGGGGCCTCATAATCTCTTGAATTATTGAAGTTAAGAATGTTATTCATATCATAGGATAATGTAGTCCAGAATTTAGAAATCAGAGAAGCAATTATCAGGATAACTATATGGAGTAGTTGGGTTATCTTTTGTGTTACTTATCATTGATAAGCAAACTAATTGAAACAATAATAAAAATATATTTAATAGAGCAATTTGAAAAGAAAAAAAAAAGAGTCACGATGGGTTATCCAATTTCAAAGACATCAATTAGAGTTTTTCTTTTATGTATTAAAATAGATTTACAAAGTCTTTCTTGTTTTGTTTTGTTACTTCTATCTCTCTTCTTCTACAACACGCATCACATGGTATCAGAGCGAGCTTTCTGTTGAGATTTTTCAGCGGAGATTTGCACATCAAGTTATTGGGATCACCAGATCCACGAATACACGGAAGCTTGGGCGCACTCACACAAAAATACACATATCAAAGAGACAAAAAATTTAACTTGGTTCACTCAAATAATTAGGGTTACGTCTACATAGGTGAGAAGGAGATTTTATTATTGTAGTAGAGTTTACACAACATGAGACACCTAAAAATATCGAAGCCCCTTTGAAATAATAACTGTTTCCCTATTCAAGAGTATTTTTCCTGTCTCTACTCACTACACACTCTCCTTATAAATCTCACACTTTTTTATTTTTTTTCTACAACTTAAGACTTGTCTGAAGGAATATTTATAATTGTTCTATCCTAATGCATCTCTGTCTAAACCAAACCTTCATCGGTAAATTTGTTCGAAGCCATGTATAAACCAAAAAGAAAACTCCAACAATTTTAAAATCAGCGGCCGCGGACAATGCTTTCTTTCTTTACTTTCTTTTCTTTTCTTCTTTTATGTTTTTGACTTGTCTTCTTGCAAATCACGTTTCGGTGGAGGCCAAAAGTCAAGGTGGGAGATCCACTACATGGGTGGGCCTCCACACACAACACTTTCCTGGTAAGGCGATTGGAGGAAAATTACAAGAGTTAGAAGGAGATTACGATAAACAAGCCGAAGCACTTAAAGAGATCATATCATTAGTTTCAGCCACAAATGTGAAGTAAATGTGCATTCAGATCACGCCGAAGGCTCAAATATTGGATCATCATCATCATGCATTTAGAACAATTGATTCCAAGGAAGCAAGAAAGCGACGTCGCTGGGTGGATTTTCAAATGTGAAAGGTATTTTGAGTTCCACATGATCGACGAAGGGAAAAGGGCGGCTCAAGCATCCGCACACCTTGAAGACGAAGCTATTCAATGGTTTAGGTGGTTTGAATAGACCCACCATTGTAGATTATGGAAGGAGTTTGCATGGGCTCTTACCATAAGATTCAGTCCCACTAAGTATGAAGATGTTTTAACTTGTGGGTGAATTAATGAAATTGAAGCAAACCACTTTAGGGACAGTGTATCAAGAAAAAAACGAAGAATTGGCCAATTGGACCTCAGGACTTTTTTATCAGTTCGTTTCATCATTAGCGGGTTGAAAGAGGAATTGGAACTAAAAACTAGTGTGCAGATGTTCCAACCCCAAAATATGAAAAAAAAAAAAAAAAAAAGATTCAAGTGGTTAGATAATACCAACTAGTTAGTACTCATCCTTATTAAATTGGGACAGTGATTGGAGCAGACCTACAAAAGTTTAAGGAAATCATTTTTCTTAGTGAATGATAAATGAAGTTCTAAGATTTGTGGAGGAATGAGATGTTTGCCCAAGAAATAAGTCTGACACTGCCCACTCCCTATAATCATACATATATAAAAGCTACAACTAAAAATATAGCTCTTCTTATTTGTCTGCAGTTAGGTCTATCAATGGATCGGATTTGATCTAGATCTGACAGACCCCAATCCGATTCGGATCCATTAAGCTAAGATCAGACAAATGGTCACAAACCCAATCCATTAATAATGAGTAACGATCCGAAGACCCGACCTGACCTGATCCAATAATAAATTTTTTTGTTTTTGGGGTGTGGGGGAGTGAAATGCTATGGGATCCTATGTTTTTAACCCATGAAAATGTTTTTGCTTTGCACCAATTAGAAAATCTCATATCACCACTGGGGTTAAACGCTTCAGGGAGGCAGAGCCCATCCTATATTAACAAAGACAAAAAAATCTGTTGAATACATATTATGCCTTTGTCTTCACTCTTCAGAGGCAAAGCCCATCCGAATCCAATATATACATCAAAAACACCATCAACGACGTTAATCCAACCCATAAGTTATCTTCTTCACTATAATCTCTAGAATATGATAGAAAGGGTGCCAGCCACACCTAGATAGAGGATGGGGCTTCGTCTGATCATTGACCATCACCCAAAACTTCTCAGGGAACGGTGGTAGCCCTCCTCTCTCTCTCTCTCTCTCTCTCTCTCTCTCTCTCTCTCTCTCTCAAACACACCCTCTTCTAAGAGCATCTTCAACCCAAAATCTTCAAATTCATATTTATTTTGACATCTTCTTTAAATTTAAAGTTCATGTATCTTACTTTTTCACATTGTTACTCCAACCCATCCGACCTTCATTTTCACTATTCATCCTTCAAATCACAATTTTTTAATATAAAAAAAGTCAACAATCACACATTATGATCTCATTTTATTCAAAATGTAATTATTTATTACCATATTTTAATCTAAATTGTTATCACATATTTAATTAAAATTACATTATTTAATATTTAGTTAACTACATGATCTACCTATAAAATTGCAAATTAAATTACATTAATTTGGTAGAGATAGATTGATTTCTTAAATTTGCAAAAAAAAAAAAAAAAAAAAATTCAAAATGAACTGGTGGGAGTAGCAAGATTAAAAAAAATTTATTGATTCCATAGATTAAAATAATTTTAGTATAAATAAATAATCACTCAAATAAAAATAATTTATTAATTTCATAGATAAATAATTATTTCAAGATAAGTAAAAGCACGTAAAATATAAATAATTTATTTATTCCACATATAAAAAAATCTCAAATTAAATAAATATTTAATAAAGTAAAAAAACATTAATGAATTAATTGAAAATTTAAATTAAATATTGATTAAAATAGTATTTAAATATTAAATAATACATTATTTAAGCTTAAAATAATGATTAGTACAAGGGTCGCACATAATTAGTGTTTTTGCCCCATAAAAAGCTAGAGCCTTGTTCATAGGAAGTAGTATATAAATAATACAATTAACAATATTATTTAGCATTTCTCTTATGACATGATGGGCCAATGCATGCGGTCCCAAGACTTCTCTTCAGAGCTTTCTCAAGATGACAGAACAATAAAATATTGATTAAAAAAGAAAAGATAAATATGAGTGTTTGTTTTCATATGCTATTGAGATATATATACACATCTATATGTGTATATATATATGAATGTGTGTGTGTTTTTTTTTTTATATAGAAACTTGAAATGGTACCTCGATTAACCATTAAAAGCAATCTTCTGACCAGTCCAATCAAAATCTATCACCAACTTCAAAATCTCTCTCCCTGGCTTTTGAAACCTCTCTCTCTCGACTTATAGGTACAACCCTATCTTTGTCTCATCACTATCAACAATGAAAAGAAAACCCTTATCAAAGAAAAGTAGATGAAATTGAAGAAAACTCTTATTTTCAAATCATCAAAAAGAAATTGAAGAAAACCCAGCTCAAGGAAGTTGAAAAGGAGTGCTATGTTATATCCACCTCTTTTCTAAGACCCTGGAAGCATACCTAATCGCAGATGATCCCAAAAACTCAAAGATTCAAACATAAAGAGTAGAGAGACTAAGATCTGAAACTGATGTATAGTAGCTACAGTAAACTCCGCCTCCTTCTAGTGAGAGAAACTAACAATTTTTAGACAGAGAGTAAGAGACGGGCTTCGATGTTGAAGAAGGCAGAGATTGATTCGAGTGAAGGAGGATAGAGTGCAGAATCGTTCAAAGCTGGAGGTTTAAGTAGCAAATAACCGGATTGGATCTCTACTCAGACTATATGGATTTGTCATATCCGATCTAAAAATAAACGGATCTATACGGTCTGGATCTATCGAGTTATCAGATCTGTGTCAAATGTGTTGACTCAATGCCTCGATTTTGATTATAACAAAACATTATAAGGATCTAATGATTTTACTAAGTGTGCAGACTATATCATTATGACTTGAAGCTTGATTGGAGATCTTGAAGATCTTAATGGAATCTTTAAGATTAGAAAACCTAAAAGCCTTTGAAGCCATTTGCCTTTGAAGCCATTTGCCTAAGTTGAAAAGGAGATCGACATCGTTGAAAAGGAGATCGGCAGCTAGTATTGACGCTTAACTCAGAGATGCTAACATTTAACTTTAAAGAAGATCAAAAATGGAGATTGAAAATAATGAAAAGGAGATCAACAGCCAGTACTGACACCTTTTTTGGAAGAGCTAACACTTTCTAAAGTAGCTCGGTAGAAAAAGAGGTCGACAGCAAATACTGACACCGAAGTCGGCAGCAAGTACTGACACCTTTTTGGAAAGCTAACATCTTCTAAAGGAGATCGAAAAAGAAGAAGGTTGGCATAAAGTACAGACACCTTCTATAATGTGGCATGAGGAGATCTAAAGATCGGCAAAAAAAAGAGATCAGCAAGTGTTGACATATTGGTGAAATGAGTTGACACATTAACAGAAGACTTTTCAACAAGATTATGTTCATCTCGAAGAGATTGAAGATGTTCAAAGGTGATGAAAACCAGTTGAAAAGAAGATCGCAAGACTTAACAACTCTAGTTGAAAATTTGAAGATGTCTTGGATCTATGAAAGAAGATTTGTTAATTGAAGAACCCTACAAGTAATCAAAATGGATTAAATTTATCTTGAAGAGATTGAAGGTGTTCTTAAAAATCAACAAGCTTTAGAGAAGTCATTTCAAGCTTTGAAAGCCTTTTTTGAATGATTCTTGAAGAGCTTGAAAATTTAAAAGAAGTTTAAAGAAGACTTGCAAAAGTTGAAGTAACTAGGCAAAAAGAGTCGACTCCATGCCTCTTAGGAGCTTACCCATCAGGACAAAGCCTTGGTGAAGTTTGTTGAAACGCAAAAAGAGTCAACTCCTATTTCTCAGAGTTTGACACATTTGTGTAGAGGGTTAAGGAAGTTGGCACCAGAAATAAAAGAGTTGACTCCTCATCCGTAACAGCTATAAATTTGAACATTCTGTCAGCTCGATCTCATATTAAATGCACTTCTAACCACCGCCAACGGCTATAATCAATGCAAGGTTATATATAAGATGTCTATAGTATTTATACACAAGAATTAAAGGATTTAATTGCTGAATAAAATATTGAAATCTGAAATTTCTGAGCCTAAAATGTTATATTCATTTTGCTAGGTTGTTGGGGTTATTCATTGAGCTACACTTGCTTATCTACTCTTGTTGAGAGTTACCCATTATATAACCTTCATTTATTTCACTTGGGTGGGTTTGTAAATTTATGAATTTGAGTGTTCTTGAGAAAAACACTTGTAAATTTGAGTGAAACTTGGACAAAATCACTTAGGGCTTTAAGAGTTAGAGAATAATTCTTGGTCAAAGTGAGCTGGGCACTTGGGCAACTAGTGTCAACTGTGTAAAGGAGTTTTTGCATAGTGGAAGGCTTTGAAGAGAATCTTACGGGTAAGGACGTAGATCACATGTTGTGATCGAACCTTAGTAAATCTAGTGTTCTTCATTGTGCTATGTTTTTCTTCCTTGCACATATCACTTACTTACATTGTATCTTATTGTTTGCTTGTTTGGTTCATAGTTTGATTAGCCACTATTTCATGACTTAATTACTTTTTAATTGCATTATTTGCTATTAATTTTAAAAAACCCAATTCACCCCCCTCTTGGGTTGCATATTTAGGTCAACAATTGGTATCAAAGCTAGTACTCTAGTTCAAACATATAACATCCTTAGAGCTGATCCGTGGCAACCATATTTGGAAGCTCTCTAGGTGAGGGTCAATCAACCAATAGACCTCCTATGTTCAATAGAACAAACTAAAATTATTGAAAAAATAGAATGGGGATATATATCCATTCTGTTGACCATGAATTATGATAAATTATTGTGAATGGTTCTAAAATCCCTACCAAGACCATTGAAAGAATAAAAATCCCCAAACTCGAAAGTGAGTGGGATGAGAATGATTTAAAACTTTTGCAATCTAATGCTAAAACTATAAATATTCTTTATTGTACCTTAGACTGAAATGAATTCAAAAGAATCTCCACTTGTAAATTTGCCAAAAAAAAATTAGGATAGACTTGAAGTGACTCATGAAGGGACCAATCAGGTCAAGGAGTCCAAGATTAACATTCTTATACATAATTATGAATTATTTAAAATGAAATCTGATGAATCTATTGTTGAAATATTCACTAGATTCACTAACATTATTAATGGCTTAAAGTCTCTTGGAATAGTGTATCCTAATAGAGAACAGGTGAGCAAGATCTTTAGATCTTTGCTAAAGACATGGGAAGCCAAAGTGACAGTCATACAAGAAGCTAAAGATCTCAACATTTTATCACTTGAAGAGCTTCTTGGTTCTCTCATGACTTATAAGCTAACCTAAAAGAAAAATGCTCAAGAAGCGGAGGACAAGAGGAAGAAATTTGTTGCATTCAAATTCACCACACTAAAAAATGAATTTAAGAGTGAAGAAGAAAATGAGGAAGATCTTGCCCTCATTATAATAAAGTTCAAGAGATTTATGAGAAAAATGTGAAAAGGAGAGAAGAAGCCTGAAGTAAAGGGAGAATCCTATGACAAGGATTCAACCATCATATGTTTTGAATGCAAGAAGCCAAAACACATAAAAACTGAATGTCTCATGTTAAAGAAGAAAGGAAAGAAAGACAAAGGCCAAAAAGCTCTAGCTATCACTTGGAGTGAAGATAAGAAATCTAGCTCAGATGAAGAAACTGAACCATAAAAAGTTGCAAACCTATGTCTCATGGCACAAGAAGAAGAAATAGAGGTATCATTTTCTAAACTATCTGATTCTTGAGTTGATGAGTTACAAGATACTATTGATGATTTATTTGTTAAATTCAAAAAGATGGGTAAAAAAAACAATCTTTTAAAAAAGATGATTTCCACTCTTAAAAAGACAATGAAGTTTTACAAAATGCTACTGAAGTTTTGAAAAAGAAAAATGTTGTTTTGGAAGAAAAGGTAAAAGACTTAGACAAGTCTCTCACAAAATATGTTGAAAGAAAAGAAAAACTTGATGCTATGCTTGAAAAACAAATATGCTCCCTTGACAAGGCTAGAATTGGATACAATTCTTGCAAAAAGAAAAAGTTTTTCAAAACAAACTTGAAGCTAATGTTAGAAAAACACAGATTACATGTTTTATTGCCAAAAGAGAGGGCACATGGCAAGTCAGTATTTTCTTATGCAAAAATCACATGTTGCCAAGAAGGCTTGGGTTTCAAAAAGAACATTGAAAACTAACTCTCAAAGACCCAAAATGGTTTGGGTACCAAAAGTCAGAACTTGAGTTTTTCTTTTTGTAAGTATGTCTACAAGCAAAATTCAAGAAGTATCAATGACACTTGGACAGTGGATGCTCAAGACACATGACTAGTGATGAAGCACAATTCACATCTCTTACACCAAATGACAAAGGCTTGGTTATTTTTGGAGATAACAGCAAGAGCAAAATCATTAGTATAGGTAGTATTGGTAAAGATTCTTCAACCTCTATTAAAAATGTTTTATTACTTGTTAAAGTTCATAAGCATAATCTTTTGAGTATTAGCCAATTGTGTGACAAAGGTTGCAAAGTTATTTTTTAATCCTCAAAATGCATTGTAGTAAAGATCAATGATAACAATAACATAATAACTGGTCACAGATAATGCAACATTTATATTTTTGACTTAAATAATTTATCTTCTTGCAAAATACAATATCTTGCAACTATGAATAGTGGGGATAGTTGGTTGTGGTATAAAATGCTTGGTCATACAAGCATGAGTATTCTTTCAAAAATTTTCAAAAACAATTTGGTCAATAGATTTCCCAAACTCAAATTTAAAGATGACAAAGTTTGTGATACTTATCAAATGGAGAAGCAAACCAGAATTTCTTTTAAATTCAAAAACATGATTTCAACATCTAGGCCACTTCAACTATTGCATGTGGATTTATTTGGAGCAACTCAAACTCTTAGTTTGGGTGATAAGTAATATGCTTAGTCATTGTTGATGATTATTCAAGATTCTTTACAAAAATGAAACAATTATCATATTTACAAACATGAAACAATTGTCTTCTGTCAGTCATGATCATTCTTTCTTACTCACAAAGATGAAACAATTGTCTTCTTTACAAAGTTTTGCAAAAAGATTCAAAATAAAAAATAAAAAATAAAGATTTTACAATCACAACAATTAGGATTGACCATGGTAGTGATTTTGATTGCAATACTTTTGAAAAATATTTTAATGAAAATAATTTTAAACACAATTTTTCAGCATCTAGAACACCTTAACATAATGGAGTTATTGAGAGGAAAAATAGAATTTTGGAAGAAGTGGGAAGAACAATGTTTTGTGAAAATAATTTGCTAAAATACTTTTTAGCAGAAGCTATTAACAAAACATGCTATGTTTTGAATAGAGTTTTATTGTAAAAAAAAAAAATTGAACAAAACCTCATATGAGCTTTGGGAATGAAAAAGCCAAATGTTTTATACTTTATGGCTTTTGGATGCAAGTGTTTTGTCTTAAATAATAACAAAAATCACCTTGAAAAATTTGATGCAAAATCTAATGAAAATGTTTTTCTTGGCTATTCTACTCACAACAATGTCTATAGTGTTTTCAATAAAAGAACTTTAGTTGTTGAGGAATCTGTGCATTTACATTTGATGAAATAAATTATTTACCTAGAAATATTGTGAGTGATGATGTAGATGATGTGACAAAAATCATGGATAATTTGACCATCAATCAAAACTCAAGTGAAGCCTCACAAAATGAAAAAGATAAACAAGTCATTCCTTCAAACTAACATGATGTTGATCAAGGGATACAAAAAGAATAGAAATTTTTTCACAACCATCTAATAGATCAGATATTAGGTGATCCATCACAAGGGGTAAGAACAAGGTCATCTCTTAGAAATATTTGTAATCATCTTGCGTTTTTATCTGATATTGAACCAAAATCTTTTAAAGAAGCTAAAATTAATGGATATTATATTTTGGCCATGCAAGAGGAATTAAACCAATTTGAAAAGAATGAGGTTTAGAACCTTGTACCTAGATCTAAAGATCATCCAGTTCTTGAAACCAAATGGGTTTTGAGGAACAAAATGGACGAATCTGGAATTATAGTAAGAAACAAGACTAGACTTGTAGCTCAAGGCTATAGTCAAGAATAAGGAATTGATTTTCATAGGACCTACGCTCCTGTAGCTAGGTTAGAGGCCATTAGAATATTGCTTGCATTTTCATGTTTCAAAATTTTCAAACTTTAACAAATGGATGTGAAAAGTACATTTTTGAATGGATTTAGTTCTAAAGAGGTATATGTGAAACAACCTCTAGGTTTTGAAAATTCAAAATTTCTAATATGTTTTCAAACTTACAAAAGCACTTTATGATTTAAAACAGACCCCAAGGGCTTGGTATGAAAGATTGAGCAAATTTGTTTATTGAAAATGATTTTATAAAAGAAAAAGTTGATACAACACTTTTTGTAATGATTAAAGACCATGACATGTCTATTGTGTAAATCTGTGTTGACGACATCATATTTGGCTCTACTAAAGAAAAGTTTTGTAAGAAATTTACCAAGTGTATCAATGGTGAGTTTGAGATGAGCATGATGGGAGAACTTAACTACTTCCTTGAATTTCAAATCAAACAATCAAAAGAAGATATCTTCATTAACCAAGCTAAGTACATTAAAGATCTACTCAAGAAGTTTGAAATAGAAGATGCAAAACCATTGTGCACTCTCATGAACACTTCAACTAAGCTTGACAGTGATGAAAAAGGTATTCCTATGGATACCAAGCTTTATAAAAGTATGATTTGCTCATTGCACTATCTAATTACCAGTGACTCTTGTCAATTTCTTGGTAAAAAGCTTGTTTCATGGTTTAGCAAAAAGCAAAATTTAGTTACACTTTTTACAGCTGAGGCTTAGTACATTGTATTTGGAAGCTGTTGTGCCCAAGTCTTTTGGATCAAACATCAACTTAAGAACTTCGGACTCACTTTTCATCATATTCCTATTAGATGTGACAACACAAGTGCCATCAATTTGATCAAAAATTCTATTCAACACTCTCGCACAAAACACATTGAAATTAGACATCAATTTATTTGTGATCATATGCAAAAAGGTGATATTAAACTTAATTTTATGAGCACAACCATTAGCTGATATTTTCACAAAACCGTTAAGTGAACATAGATTTTGCATGATTATGAGAGAATTAGGGATGATCAATCCATTAATTTGAATGTTTATCTTGTCATATATGTTTGGTTATGTATTTGAATCATTTAAAATTGATTACATGCTTACTTGATTCATTTTGTGTTATTTGAAAGTCATTTATGCATTTCATAAGAAAACGAGTCGACCCCTGCATTCAAGGAGTCGACCTCTGCATTTTGGAAATAGCTTCTGATGTCTTCTATTGAAAGGAGTCGACCCTCTTGTTCCAATAGTTGACCCATTTTAACAAAAAGTTTAGACATCACTTTTTACGAAAAAAAAGTCGTCCCCTTAAAGATAGGAGTCGACTGATTTGCATGATTGCTCAGCACCTATAAATACTCTTTGTTTTTGACCAAAGCAGACAAACATCTCTCTCTCTCTCTCTCTCTCTCTCTCTCTCTCTCTCTCTCTCTTTGAACTATTGCTTACCTCCAAAAATATTTCAACCAAACTCTATAAACCCTAAATTCAATCCACCACTCCAACCTTTAACCGCAATTAACCTCCATTCAACTTCCCAATGGCTCCTAAAACCGCAAAGCCGAGAAAGGAAAGACAAACCCTAATGGAGTCGACCCCCAAAACTAAGGGAATCAAGAAGAGGAAGGAGAAAGGGTAATCTTCAAGGGCTTCTAAGAAGACGAAAGGAAAGCAGATTGTTAAAGAAGAGGACTTCCTTGAGGACGACATTTACTTCAGGAAGGAATCCATCAAAGAAAGGTATAATCATGATTTTTCTTCTAGAGTAATTTTAAATGGTAGATGGATAGATTATGGGTTCTTTACCAAAGAGAAATTTTCTTTTGAACCCAAAATAGAAAGACTTGGATGGAAATCCATGACCATGTTGAAGGAGGACTTAGACCCTAAATTGGTAGCACAATTTTGTGCCCATGCTTAAAAGGAGAGGGCAAGTGTAAATATATAAAGTTATGTCAAGGGTGTCTCTATTTTGCTCACTAAGGGTGTAATATGTCAGATTTTGGGAATTAATAGTAGTGGAGAGATAAGAAAGAACGATGTCAATAGGTGTACAGCCCTAATTATTCTCTTAGGGAAGGAACTCACTGATGAAAATCTCTAATCTATTGCCAATAAACTTCCTTTAGAGTTGAGACTAGTTCATCACTTTGTGTGCCACATTCTTATTCCTAAAGGTGGGAAGTTTGAATACAATTTTGAGAAGCAATTGTTTTTCATGTGGGCATACTTGACAGATACCAAAATTGACTTGGCTAAATTCATATTGACCCACATTGTTAAGGCATCCAAAACTAAGGTCAGCTTACCCTATGGAATGCTCCTAACTGAAATTTTCAAGCATTTTAGGGTGGACTTGGTGATTGAAAAGAAGAGGACCCCTGATCTCAATTCTGATGAATGCAACTAGTAAACTCTATCTAGAATGAGGTATCATTTTGATCCTTAAACCAAAAAATGAACACCCAAAAAAGAAAAGAGTGCTAGTGGTAGTGCAACACCAAGGGCATGAACTGTTAAAAGAGGAGAATCCTCTAGTGAACCAAGAAAACTTTTTTCCATTGTTCATAGTGGAAATTCTGTGCAAATGACAGTCTTGTTAAGCATGATGAAAAAGATGCAAAAGTACCAAGAGAAAATGTTCAATAAGATTAATAAGAAAGTGGATAATGGAGGGAGCAACTAGGCTTTATTTTGTGAAAAAGAAGGTAAGAAAAATGAGCAAGACTTTTGTGGCTGAAGGAAATACTATGATGTAAGAAATCTCCAACTCCATTGCTCTCTCAACTATGCATCTGGGGAAGTATATCAAGAAATTGATTGGAGAAGAGTATCGCCTCTCTATCCTAAAGTAGCACATTTTGAAGAAAATGATTCAAGCACTGATGAGATGGAAGAAGCTACTGAAATGGCTGACCCCTTATTTGAAACAGAAACTAACTCCCCTGTCCTGCATCTACAGCAGTCAGATCATACAAGTATGGACTGAGGTAAAGGAATCTAGCCTCCAAATTCACCAACACCACTGATGACCCTGTTGACCTCTCCCAAACCACATCTCCCAAAGCCAAATGAGCACTCTTGCATTTGCATTTGCATATTTGACCAATGTTTTTAACAGGATGGTGTGTCATCCTTAAGACAATTAGGTTGTAATATTTTGTGAGTGGTTGTGTGGATATTTTTGAACAACTATTGATGCCTATATAAGTAATTTGATTTGAATTATTTGCTTTGATTGGTTGGTTGATGCTTTGATTGATAGCCGAAAAATAGCTTTAATCTTGTTTTAAGATTTTTTGTTATTGTATCTGTCTTTGAATTCAATTTATAACTCTTTTTGATGAATTGACAAAAAGAAAGAAAAAGATCTTGTATGCATAAGTATGTTAATCATAAGGGGAGAAAAAATTGAGATAGGAATGACGCTTAGTATGCTAAGTTGGATTGATGTTTGAGTTTAAGAGCAAATCTGATAGCAATATGGGATTATACATTGCATAAGAAAGGGGGAGCAATAAATGTTTTAGTTTTGCTCTTAACCTATCTTGCTAAAAATACATCATTATTTTGAACCTGGAAATGCTTTGATGCATTAAGTACAAAAAAAAAAAAAGGAAAAAACATTTTGTACTCCAAGCAGTAACAAGTTTCTAAAACTTTCTAATATTGCACATAACTAACTTCATTAGATACTGAATATTATGTTCATATTGCTTAAGATTTTGTCATCATCAAAAAGGAAGAGATTGTTGACTTCATGCTATGATTTTGATGATAACAAAATATTGTGTTAAGTATCTAATGACTCTACTAAATGTGCAGACTGCACCATTATAACTTGAAGCTTAATATATTAGAGATCTTGAAGATCTTAATGGAATCTTTAAGATTAGAAGACCTGAAAGCCTTTGAATCCATTTGCCTAAGTTGAAAAGGAGATCGGCATCAATAAAAAGGAGATCGACAACCAGTATTGACGTCTAACTCAAAGATGTTGACATTTAACTTCATAGAAGATCAAAAATAGAGATCGACAATAATGAAAAGTAGATCAGCAGCCAGTACTGACACCTTTTTTGAAAGAGCTAACACATTCTAAAGCAGATCGGTAGAAAAGGAGGTCGACAGGAAGTACTAACACCTTATTGGAAAGCTGACATCTTCTAAACGAGATCAGTATAGAAGGAGGTCGAAAGAAAATACTAACACCTTCTATAATATGGCATAAGCGGATCTAAAGATCGGCAGAAAAGTGTTGGCCCAAGTAGGCAACCCAAGAGAGGGGGGGGGGGGGTGAATTGGGTTTTATAGAATTTTTAACAAGAGTTTCAACTAAAAAATCATTTATGTATTTTAGTAACAAATAATCAAAGAATATGTATCAAGCAAATGAAGTGTACATTAAAACAAGTATTTGCAAGCATGCATAATGAGCAAGTAAGCAAAACAGAGGCAGAACAAATATGCACCAGATTTATAGAGGTTCGGCCAACCTTGCCTACGTCCTCTCTTCTTCGATCCTTTCGAAGGAATTCCACTATGCAATACTCCTTACACAGCCGTTGGTTGTGCCACGAGTGCCCAGCTCACTCTTACAAAAGCTTCTTCCCAAGCTTTCAAAACCCAAGAGATTTTGTCCAAACTTCTCTTAAACTTACAAGTGTTTTTCCCAAGAACACTCAAACTTACAAGGTTACAAACCCACCCAAATGAGAATGAATGAAGATTATACAAAGAGTGACTCTCCTAGTGAGTATATGAATGAATACAACTCAATGGATAACTTTAAACACTCAGCAAAAATATATGGCAGTGAGGTACAGGTGATTTTCAGCTTCAAGCACTTGATATGAATGGTATGATTGCTCTTTTCTCTTTGTTTGAAGCTGTATGTATCTCATATATATAGGTATGGATCGATTCTAGCCGTTGGAGAAGTATGGAAGAAGATTTGGTTGTGTTTGTGCCCAAACCGTTTGTCAGAAAACTAGCCGTTACGGTCTAGGGGTCGACTCTTTTCACAATGAGTCGACTCTTTTTGCATTTCAGCAGATTTTTCAAGTCACTGTCCAAATGAGTCGACTCTTTTGTCCCAGGAGTCGACTCTTTTCAGCAGTCTGCAGAATTGTTTGTTCTCTGTTGCAATGAGTCGACTCTTTTTGGCCAGGAGTCGACTCTTTTAAGCTTCCAGCACAAATCCAAGGCTCTGTTCGAATGAGTCGACTCTTTTTGCTTGAGGGGTCGACTCTTTTTCCAAAAATTCATATTTTTGCAACTTTTCTTCATTCTTTTTCAAAGCTTCCAATCTCTTCAAGGATCATCTAAATAGGCTTTTTAAAGCTTGCAAACACTTCTTCAAGATTAGATGACTCCAAGAACATCTTCAATCCATTCAAGGTGAATTTTTTTCATTTTCATCACTTGTAGAGCTCTTCCATTATCATAGTTTCATCCATTGATTCAAGTCTTCTTCAAGATCTTCAAGAGAGCTTCCATGACTTAGAATCTTCATTTCTTCAATCAATATGGCTTCTTCATGGACTTCAACAACTCAAGAAAACTTTCCAAATCTTGTGATTCCTTCCATGTCTTCAAGACATCTTTAAATTTATCAAGAAAGCTTTTATGTTTTTGATTTGGTCTCTTCTTTTTCCATTCTTGCAAGATATCTTCAAGTCCTCAAAGTCTTCAATCTTTTAAATCAAGACTTTGATCATTTTCATTCTTCTTCTTTGATATCCATCATCTTCATTCTCTTATAAAATCACCATTGTAGAATACATCACTTCATCATGCTTTTCATCATAAGTCATCTATTATGATAAGCTTCAAGTCAAGATCTAATTAATAATTCATCTGCACACTAAGTAGAATTATTAGATCATTTAACCATGTTTTGTTATCATCAAAATCAAGGCATTGACTCAACAAAAAGGAGATCAACAAGTGTTAACATATTAGTGAAATGAGTTGAGTGTTAACATATTAGTGAAATGAGTTGATACATTAACGGAAGACTTTTCAACAAGATTATGTTCACCTCGAAGAGATTGAAGATGTTCAAAGATGTTAAAGGCCAGTTGACATGAAGATCACAAGATTTGGGAGCTCTAGTTAAAGATTTGACGATGTCTTGGATCTATGAAAGAAGATATGTTAATTGAAGAACCCTACAAGTAATCAAAATGGATTAAATTCATATTCAAAAGATTGAAGGTGTTCTTGAAAATCAACAAGCTTTGGAGAAGTCATTTCAAGCTTTGGAAGCTTTATTTGAATTATCCTCGAAGAGCTTGAAGACTTGGAAGAAGTTTGAAGAAGACTTGCAAAAGTTAAAATCACTGGACAAAAAGAGTTGACTCCATGTCTCTCAGGAGTTGACACATCAGGACAGAGCCTTCATAAAGTCTGTTGAAACGTAAAAAGAGTCGACTCCTATTTCTCAAGCATTGACACATTTGGACAAAATGTTAAGGAAGTTGGCACCAGAACTAAAAGAGTCAACCCCTGCAGCAAAAGAGTCAATTCCTCGTCTGTAACAACTATAAATTTGAACGTTCTGTCAGCTCGATCTCACATTAAATACACTTCCAACCACCACCAATGACTAAAATCAATGCATGGATATATATACAAGATCCCCACATCATTTATACACAAAAATCTAATGATTTGAATGCTGAATAAAAGAATGAAAGCTGAAATTTTTTAGCCTAACTGCTACATTCATTTTGTTGGGTTGTTGGAGTTATTCATTGAGTTACGCTTGCTTATCTACTCTTGTTGAGAGTTATCCATTGTATAACCTTTATTTATTTCACTTGGGTGAATTTTCAATCTTGTGAGTTTGAGTGTTCTTGGAAAAAACACTTGTAAATTTGAGTGAATCTTAGACAAAATCACTTAGAGCTTTAAGAGTCAGGGAATAACTCTTATACGAAGTGAGCTAGGCACTTGGACAACTAATACCTGTTGTGTAAAATAGTTTTTATATAGTCGATGGCTTTCAAGGGGATCTTGGGGGGTGATGACGTAAATCACACGTTGTGATCAAATCTCGGTAAATCTGGTGTTCTTCATTGTGCTCTGTTTTTCTTCCTTGCTCATATCACTTGCTTGCATTGCATCTTATTATTTACTTGTTTGGTTCATAGTTTGATTAGCCACTATTCCATAGCTCAATTAGTTTTTAATTGCATTATTTGCTATTAATTTTAAAAAACTCAATTCACCCCTCTTTTTGGATTGCATAGTTGGGCCAACAAAATGGATCACAATTGAGTCTGGATCAGATCTGAATCGGACCCTATACATTGACAAGCCTATCTACAACTAAGTCCTACTCTCTGAAGTTCGGTTTTAGTCTTCTTATTTCAAATTTTGAATTTGCTCATTCTGATTGTTCAATTTTAGTTTAGGTTATATTTGCTTATAAATCATTTCTTTATTTAATTGGAATATAACTTCTAAGAAAACCCAATTCAGCTATTGGATTGCCATATGGGTCAACAACAACCATAGGTAGACAAATGCACAGGGAAACCAACTAAAAAGTTTTCAAAGGCAAAAACGTTGCCTATCTAGTGATCAGAAATATTAGTTTCAAGTGTCTGATCTTGGTGAAATTACTACTTTGGCTTCTTACCTGAGCAGGAAATGTTCATAGTTGGTTGCTCAAAGCAATAATTTAATTCCTTTCCAATCCCTACTTCACAAATCCTAAAACCACCAGATGGGTATGAGGCAATCCAATCACTGCTATCAAACAAGATGACATAGATCCCAAAGGTGTAGGAAATGTTCATAATTGGTTGTTCAAAGCAATAATTTAAGTCCTTTCCAATCCCTACCTTACAAATACTAAAACCACCAAATGGGTACGAGACAATCTAGTCACTGCTATAAACGAAGATGACATAGATCCCCAAGTTGCTAGCTAGCTTAGCTAGTGAGACATGACTGGAATTAAATGTCATCATAATCTAGAATTAAGAGTGTCACAATTTAGGTAGACACTAAGTCACAAGTTCGCGGTGCGGGTGTGGAAGCGCGAGAACGTCAATTTTTAAAATTTGGTAGATCAAGAATGCCTTGAGAGCATTAATATTATATTATATTTATATTTATATTTTAATAAATTAATTTTTTATTATTAACAATTTTTTATTTTAATACAACCAGTTTTTGTAATATTAAATATTTATAGGATTTTTATCCAACAAGTTTTTGTCTTTTATGAGTTTTATAAGTAATATTTATCATACTTATTATTTTAGTTGACTATTTTTATACAAAGGGGCAAGGTGGTGTGTTGGTAAGTGCCTTCTTGGTCTTTGTTTCAAGCCGCAGGGAAAGCATTCAACATTTTGAATCAACCCAGGTGCACATTAATAGCAAATCCGGGAACTCACTAGCATAATTCACGAGTTTGAACAAAAAAAATCCACCGATTTGACCGGATTTCACTCTAAAACCAGGTGCACATTAATAGCAAACCCATGAACTCACTAGCATAATTCGCGAGTTTGACCAAAAGAAAAGAATCCATGGATTTGACCGAATTTCACTCTGAATTCATCAATCCATGAACTCAAACCCAGTTTGTCACCTAGTTAGGACGAACTAGGTGACCTAGGGTAGACATAGCATAATATTATTTGCTTTGGATTTTGACTCTTGATTTTGAAGTGCATTATATCAACTAGAGGATTGTGTTTACATATTTTTTTAGGCCAATTAAAAAGTGAAAAAAGACTACCAGCATAGTAATCTTTCTTGGGTGTGATCATAGGACCGGGGTTTTCACTCGCTACAAAATGTTCAATTTGAGCCATAACTATTAATAAAAAAAAAGTGAGTTTATCACCGTAGCACCATATTTGGCATAAGACGATATAAAACTATATGACTAATGCATGTCCAAAGCACCACATCCACCCCACACTAACAAAAGTAAACAACATTATTCCAAGTGGACGTAGATCATGACAGGGAGCATAATAGGTACGGGGGAGGGCTACATAAAATCATACATGAGAATCAATTTATCGCAAAAGTTCTGATAAACGAATGATTATCATGACAAAACAAAATTGTAGCCAAGCTATATATTTAAGTGCACATACAGCAAAATTTCTATTAATTTACAGTTTTCAGAAGAAAATAAAAAATATTATTAGATAGCATAAGTTACAATATGGTAGTAACAACCTTTTATTTTATCTTTTTTGTCCTTAGATTTTTACCTTTAAGGTTTTTTTCTTCTTCTTCCATTTTTACTTTAACCAAAAAAAAAATCAATTAGACAATGAAACTATAATAATGAAACACATTGGACACTAAAGTTTGAATGATTTGAGAAAGACGGGGTCAATTTTTTAGAGAATAGAGTCATTTCTTTAATTTTTGGAGAATGTTAACCACCCATGGTGGTAGCCTAGTTGGTCTTGGTAGATGGAGTGAAACTCACCGCTCCTAGTCACGTGGTCGCGAATTCGAACCTACTTGTAGTAATAGTCCTTGTGAACCAGATGTTGTGTGTGGAAGGCCTCTACCAACTTGCACCTTGGAACGGACTGAGTTCAGTTATGACTTACTCTTTTTTGAAAAGTTCAGCGAAATAGGAGCTGTTATGGTCACGCCCAAGTAAGAAGCTATACTGGTCACCCCTTTACTCTTTTTACTGGGCGCAAAAAATAAAAAGAAGAGAACGTTAGATAATGTGTAATAGTGTAAAAAAAATATAATTCTTATTAGTTTTTGAAACTTGGTGAGTTCAACTGAACCCACCAAGCTCTACCTTGAAGATGACGTTACTTTTTCTCTTTCGATTTTCTCTATTGCCTATGATATCCCTTTGGAATTAAATTCTTATGAAAGCTTAAATCCTAATTTTTCTCAAAAAAATTCATTTTGAACGAGTGACTAATGTATTCGGTGATGTCAATTAGTTTTCATTCTATAAAAATTTTCATTCAACTCTTTATTATTTCCTCAAATTCGATAATGTTCTTTTTCCTTTTTCTAATACTAGGACTGAGTAAATGCTCCCTTCATTTTCCTATTCTTGACATCTAGCCTTGGATCTGTGTTAGGCCTCACCCTTAAAGTTTGGAAGCCAAGTTGCCAAATTTCATTTTGGCTTGTGCTATAGTCCAGGCTAAGACTTGGTGCTAGAATGGCAACATAATCTACCATATCATGTGAGTAATTTTTTTAGAGTTGCTGCATTCCAATTAGCGAGTGTTATTGAAAACAATACGGGACGGGAGCATGCCAAGAATTATCCATCAATTATTCACCAATGTTGAGTTTTCACAGCACTTCTTCTTGGATGACCGTCATAAGAATATGCCTAATTAAAACTTTGCTAGAAAAAATACAGTGAAAAAAAAAAAACTTTAGCAAATAAAAAAGAGTACAATATTCTTGTGCATCATAAAATGGTGTGGATACGTTAAAACTGTCTCGTTAAAACCTTACCAAGAAAAATTATGTGGGAAAAAATCGTTGATCAAGAAAAAAGAGTACATGACTCTCCCTCATGAATACTTCCGGTAATAAATTAATAGTTTCAATTGTTCACCATGAAAAATTCTTGAACAGCGCATGCAGATATTGTATATCAATTTCTCGAAGGTCACAGTTGGTAATATTTTAGTAAATAAGCCCGCCAAATTAACACTTGAATGTATATGCTAGATATTAATATCATCACTCTTCTCAAGCTCTTGTGTATAAAAGAACTTTGACAATATATGCTCGTTCTGTCACTTTTGATTTAGCCTCCCATAATCTGAACAAAATAAACTGCATTATTTTTATATTTTATCAACAAGGTATCTTTGATTGAAGATAATTTGTAACTTTTTTGAATATGATGGATTATAGAATTCTATTAAATGCACTCTCAACTTGCTTCATGAGTATTTCAAATAAGTGATGTGAAGAAGTTATAGTTAATATTTGCTTCATAGATTGCCCAAATATAACAGTCTTGCCATAATCAAATAAATACTTTGTGTGTGACAAATCTTTATGTGAATTAAAAAAATAGCCAACATCTGTACAGCCCACTAAATCTGGTTGTGACTTCTTTGCATATTATAAGCCCATGTCTATTGTTTTGCAAAGACAACACAATCTACGCTTTATGGCTTTCCAATATTTTTAAATTGTTGCAGAACTATCTCTTGCCAGTAAGTTGACAAAAAATACAATATCAGTTGTTTTGCAATTTTACAAGATACATAAAAACCCCCAATAACTGACAAATATGGTCCTTCAGGATCAAGAATTTCTTCACCATCATTTTGAGAACGAAAAGGATATTTCTTTATATCAAGTGATTAGATAACCATTAGAGAATTCCATGAACGAGCTTTATCTATATAAAATCTTTTCTGTATATGTCGACTGATAAACAAAAATTCTTTCTGATAAATGCTCAATCTGCAAAACAAGATAATAATTTGTTCTCCCAAGCTATTTAATTTCGAAGTTATTCTTTAAATAACTAGTAGTTTTTTTAATCTCTTCAGGACTACCAATAATATTCAAAAGCATTAACATATATTGCAATACTAATAAATTCTAATTCTAATAAAATTGCATAGATAAATTGTATTGTTTACATATTTCTTTCAATAGATATTTATTGGGATAATTGTACCATTTGCGTCCAGATTGGTTTAACACATACAAATATCTTTAAAGCTTGATAGAATATAACCTTCAAGGTTTTAAAATATTTGCTTCAAGTATTTTTAAATTATTCAAGCTTTTAAAATATTTGCTTCAAGCATATCTTTAAAATATTTGCTTCAAGTATTACCTAATCCACCATATGAATAGGTTGTTATACATTCATTATATGCATATCTAGTCCTTCTAAGACTGACAAACTAATTAATAATATGAATTTAATTGCATCCTTATAAGATAGAATTTCTCATTGTAGTCAATACCAAATCTCTACGAAAATCCTTCTAGTACGAGTCGTGTTTTATATCGCATTATTTCATTTTCTCATTCCACAAATACTCATTTGTATCAAACTAGTTTTACATCTTTGGGTGGGTGGACTACTGATTCGAATACTTTACATGTTCTAGTGTTTAGACTTCAGGTTTTTCATCTTCTGGTATTTAGACTACAGGTCTGAAATCTTTTGGTGTTTGACTACAGGTTTGATGTTTTTATCTTTTGGCTTTTGGACTACAGGCCCTACATCTTCTGGTGTTTGAACTACAAGTTCGAATAATTTATATTATGCTAATGAGTTCATTTCTAACTCAGTAATTGTTTTTTATTTTGATCGATCATATCAATATTGACATTTGTCGACTGTTTATGATTCAGTCTCTTCATTACTTTTGGTAATTGAAAGAGCCACTTTAAATAAAAATATGATGTCGACAGCATTATCATTTCTATTCCATCGTTCTCCTGTATTCACATTATTATTCATTGAGATCTCATTATTTTCAAGTACCATTTCCTCTGCAATTGACATCTCTTTAAGAGGTTCCTCTTCTAAGGATTCTGTTACAAGAGTTTCTTCTTAAAGTTTAGATGATGGAGATTTCTCTTTTAGAGATTCATTTTCTTCTTCAGGAATTTTAGAAATCATGATCTCCTATCTCTTCAAGAGATTGCTTTTCAGAAGTTCATTCTTCAGGAAATTTCGATATTATAGTTTCTTCAAGAACACTAATTTGCTTATTTTGTTGTATTTTTCTCTTTATAAAAGTTTTAATTTTTGCATCGACAAACCTCCCATGCTTTAGACACTTTGAAATCATGTGCTATTGTATTAACATTTTGTCCTACAAGGACATCAATGTGTGCTAAATTATTAGCAACTTGTCTTGATATGATTTAGTTATCTTCTCTTATGTCGATGAATGCTTCAAGAAATTGATTTGCAATCATCTACAAGTAAAAAATTTTGTGAACTTCATATGCACATCGACTTGTTCGAGGATCAAGATGAGACAGTTTCACAACATTCTAACTGATCTCACGTTACATCTTATCTTTCCTAATGGTAGAAAAATTAACTCATCAAAATGACTATTCATAAAATATGAGAGTTAACAGTAAATAAATATGTAACTATTGTATATATATGCATAAATGAGAAATATATTAGTCTCACAGAGTAAGTAAATAATTGTTTGGGAACAAAAATCTTCTAGTTCTTTAGTAGATATCCATGACAATTTTCAATTATTGGATGCATTATTATTGATTTTGGATTACCAAGACTATCATGCCAAAGTGTAAAATTCTTTTGGGGTCAAAGTACTTCTGATGCATCACTTCAAATGTTTCATGTTAGGTGCGTCATTTCAGGTAATTTCATAATATAAAATCATTTATGTTCAACACAGTTATGGTGTATCACTTCAGGTAATTTCATAATTTTTATAGTATAATATAACATAACCCAGAAAAAAAAACAACAAGTTTCTCTAATATATATTTTTGGTATGAAAATAAAAGTAATTTAAAGATATTTTTTAAACTAAACAAATATTTTGTACTTCTAGTAGAATAGAAAGAATTATCAATATAAAATTTTATTTCTCTTGACAACATTATGCTAGCTCTTCCGGAGCCTAACTCTTCTAGAGTTTAGCTCTTCTAGAGCCTTCAATCAATTTTGTAATGCTTGATATTGTCATAACATTAATTTCTGCTAATGTTAAGTTTGTGAAATATTTTTATTTTTAAATAATTGTGTGCAATCTGGCACTGTCTTTTAGACATATATCTTCTCCAATCATATGCAAAATATATATGAAGTTTCAATCTTAGTAAATAAATAATGCTAGATATTATAATCATAACATATAGAGCTATACATCATTAATTTAAATAATCAAATCTGTAAAGTTATTTCTATTGTAAAAATCTATTTAATATCTAATTGTACTACAAGTACGTGACCAATTAAATATCTTAATAATTCTTGAGAAATTTATTCCGCAAACTTTTTTTCATTTTATTTTGCTCTCACATTATTCCAATTTTTACAATATCACAATTTACAGATTACACCTTCAGGATAACTCCATAATTTCAAATATTATTACGTTGTGATCGCAACTACGATAATGTCAATGACTATCTAATAAAATTGTAATCACTTAAAGGAATAATATAAAATTTGTCAAACGTACAAGCTAATCATAACTCTCAATTTTATATACTGCACCACACTAAATCAATACCATTCATTCGTCCCAATTTTGTTTTGCAAGTACATTCTAAGAGATAAACAAATCCAAGCAAGTTGCAGCAACATACCAATGCTTACCAAAAACGTGCATTTAGTGTGCATGTCATGTCAAATAATAATTTTTATCAAAACTTATTATATATAGACATAAGTATACATTATTTCATAATATTTTTCTAAACTAATGATCAATGTATTGCTACTGCAGGAGTACGTTTGTAGCATAAAATGTGAAATATATTTTTACTAATATAACTTCATTAGGAAGATTTTCTCCACACTAGTTTCAATGTAGATTGATTTGAATAATAAAAACTGTACTACCTCTACTTGTAAAATATTGTAACTCCAGGTGCACTAAATTATTGTCTTGCAACTTCAGGTGCATTCAACTATAATCCAACAATTTTAAGTGTATTTATTAATAATTTTGCAACTCCAGATGCATTTAATCATAACAAGCTTTTGAAAAGATTACGATCTTCTAGCATTCATATCTTTTTTGTTGACAAATTTAATAACAATACTATACTAAATTAAAATAGACATCAGCCACAATAAGCATTGTCAATAGAAATTAAAGTAAGCAGTGTGCACCGACCAAAATAAACATAATTAAAAAATTAAAGTAATAATAATTAAATAAATAACGTACAGGCCTTAATAAGCATTCTACGTGAATTAATTATATTTTCAAAGTCCATTACTTCTAAATGGATCTTGACATACAAATTTAAAGAAATACATATATGTTGACATCATAAAATATTACTGGAATAATATGATTTAACAATAATTGAATAAATATGTAACATGTATGTAGGCGTTGCATACATAGAATTATCACCCAAAAGAAACATATTTCATCACTTTACGCAACCATCATAAAATGTGAAGTCTTGCGTATTGTATCTTGAAACATTTATTGCTTCAACATTGCTTTAAAGACTTTTGCCTCTACACATCTAGCCTTTTCCATATTAGAATATAAACTCTTTCACGAAAGAGAACCACCAACTTTAATATAAAATAAAAAATAAAAGAATTAAAATATTAATTTCACATAAGTGAAATAGCTTTTTGAAGAACACATACAACATTTACCTCAATTGGTTAGATTCTCGTGCTGATAACATGTTATAA
The DNA here is from genome assembly GCA_033060915.1 of Euryodendron excelsum. Taxonomy (NCBI): domain Eukaryota; kingdom Viridiplantae; phylum Streptophyta; class Magnoliopsida; order Ericales; family Pentaphylacaceae; genus Euryodendron; species Euryodendron excelsum. Next base: position 14,353,290 of record CM065398.1, on the reverse strand, counting down.
AACTAAAGAATATATAAAGCAGATAAATATAACCCAACACAAGTTATAATAAATAATCATTTTGAAACTATCAAATATTTATCAGATTAATTCTTCTGAAACTATTAGGGTTGATCTTCTGAATCACCCAAGACTTTATTATTATAAGAGGAAATAGAAACACAAATATAATTATTCTCTTAATATTTTTCCAGAGCATCTTCTCTGTCTCTCTTTTCTTTTCTTCTTTTCCTCTTCTTTCTTTTCTCTCTTTCTCTCCGTGTGTTCTTAAATTTTAACTGAAGCCTCCTATTTATTATACTTGCAATTGATGGAAACAAAAGCCTTAAATCTAGCCAACAAATTCGCAAACATGCAGCTGAATCACACGGGAGATTTTCTCACAAAATGCATCAAGTTGATGGCCGCAACTTGCACAATGAAATTGGTGAATACTGAGTGCAATAATTATCTATCGGTTATCCACTAATGTTGACTTTTCATAACAATCTTCAGATTATTAAGTAAAGGGCGGACTTTAATAAAAAATAATAATGTGGAGTGGATGTCTACATCAATGACCAAATTCCATTTGTGTTGTGCCAAAAAGTCCAGGGAAAATTAGAAACAGAAGGCACTTGGCCTCCAAATTTGGTATATTGATTACATTGTTAAAGTGTAACTCATTCTCTTCGATTTGTACTTTGTTAGCCTTAAAATAATGTTATATTCATGTTTTTAGTCTAATAAATTTTATTTAGATATTTTGTAGGGTTTTGGAGTGAATTAGAACATCCGGAAGTGTTCGGAAGCATTCAGAAGAAAAACCGGTACAAAGGAGCAAAATTAGCCAAACTTGACAAGAATGTCCAGACATGTGTCTGGACACCCCAGAGTGATGTAAGGATGTCCGAACACATATCCGGACACCCTGGGGAACTTCAGAGCCTTGAATCAATAACAAAATCAGGATGTTTAGACACATGTCTGAACACTCTGAGAAACTTTAAAGACTCAAATTAATAACAAAGTTAGGATGTTCGGACACATCTAGGGTGTCCGGACACCTTGGACAACTTTTGTAACCTTCACTTTTTGAATTTCAAGACTTAAGCAAAGAGTCTAGACATTCGTCCAGCCACCCCTAGAAATTGATACAGTGTCCAGACACCCTACGAAGATCCAACTTTTTATGTAATTTTAAAACTATAAATACTTTCCTGTAAACCCTAATTCGGGGTCTTGAGTTTTAGACTTTGTTTTTAGACTTAGAGATAGTATTAGAAAGCTTTCATATTATCTTCTTTCATGAAATTAATAATATTCTTGTCTTTGATTCCATGGCTTTCAATACAAACTTCAGATTTCATTATGTTCATGAGTAACTAATTCTCCTTCTTGGCAAAGGACGTGAAAGTTGTCCGAAAATTAATGATTTAACAAGGTATTCAATTGGACTTTCTCATTTCATCTTTTAAATAATGAATCCTCCTCTTTTTTATTTTTTTCTTTCGAAATCAAGGGTTTATGATCATATCGTTGAGTGTTCATGCGCGACATTGATCTCGTATAAGTGTTGCTTAGATCCCTAATATGAACGTTTCGAATCTATTTTCTAAAAATATTGAATGAAGTTTATTCAGATTCTAAATTGATTTAAACCGCTAAATCTTCTGATTCAATGGCATAAATTGTTGTCGTTGAATTGAGTTAAAAAGAATACTTTAGAAAATTATTATTCTTCTGGGCAATTGAATTGTTCTAAGCCAAGATCCTCTTTTACTTATTTAAACCCTCGTTTTCATTTTGTCATTAGATAATCAATCTTTTCAAACAAAAAGCCATATTTTCTTCTCTCTTTGGAGTTGTTTTTGTGAGTTCTTAACTATTCAAAGTGAGAATTTCTATACACTACCCTGTTTTTCTATGAATCGATTTCGGATTTCACCAAATTTTATTACTACATCACGATCGTACGCTGGCGAATTTCATCACACATTTTTAGAGCAATCAGTTTTTAGCGCCGTTGCCAAGAAAACACAACTTCGGCGTACAGGAAGCAAACTTTGGGCGCACTAAATTACAAAAGCAAAAGCACAAAAGTGCAAAAGCAAATGTAGAACAACAGGAAATAACATCACCATCTCTCTACAATAACGAAGAGATTTCACGCTTCTCGTGGTAAATTCGTACCATCCCTTTTATGTGCAAGCATATCAAGTCTTTTTCTAGGATTGTTTGTTTCTAGTTTTTTTTTTAAGTTTTTATTTATTTATTTATGTTTTAGATTGGGTATGTGTTTAGTGAAGACCTAGGATTGGTGCTAACTGCAAATCGGTGGTTTATATCCTGTAGAGATTGGAGGTTGGCTGGACATTGAATTTGAATCGATGGTCTATATCTGCGGAGATTGGAGGTAGATTGAAAATTGGTGGTTACGGATTGTGATTTTTTTGTTGAGGCACGGATTGCCTAATTATTTGTGCATTACATGCATTGTTGGGTCCGGAATTTAACAGGTAGGCTTGGGAGTTTTGACCCTAACCAACCCTTACTTGGGAACTTACAATGCAGGGTGGCGCAATCACCCTACCCTTAATTTGAGGAGGGGGGGGGGGGGGGGGGGGTGTAATTGCAACACCGCTCCACAACAATATCAAGCACCACCTCAACAGTATGGGGTGTTGTTTTGTTGGCTAAGCAAGCTAGTGCTATCTTGCAGTGCAAGGTCACCACTACCAAGTATAAGGACCCCGGTCGTCCAACCATCTCCTGTATGATTGGAAACCACAAAATAGACCATGCTTTACTTAATTTGGAAGCTAGTGCTATCTTGCAGTGCAAGGTCACCACTACCAAGTATAAGGACCCCGGTCGTCCAACCATCTCCTGTATGATTGGAAACCACAAAATAGGCCATGCTTTACTTAATTTGGAAGCTAGTGCCAACTTGCTCCCTCATTCTGTCTATCAACAGCTAGGTTTGGGAGAGTTGCGTCCCACTCGATCACTCTTGAGCTCGTTGATTGATCTATTCGGGTGCCTAGGAGTATAGTGGAGGATGTGTTCATCCAGGTTGATTAGTGTTACTTCCATGTGGATTTTATCGTTATTGACACTCAACCTATAATGAGGCCTAGTGCTCAAGCTCCAATTCTAGTCATTTTAGGAAGACCCTTCCTAACTACATCTAATGCCCTAATCGATTGCAAGAATGGAGTCCTGAAACTGTCTTTCGATAATTTGACTGTTAAACTAAAAATCTTTAATGTGGCAAGCAATTGGGTGAGTGTGAATATGTAAGGGAAATAAACTTTATTGACACCTTAATAGACGACCATCTGGAGAGTGAGTGCATCAAAGGTCAAATAGAGCAAGCGTTGGTGAGGAATAAGGCTTATGACTGGTTAGAATGTGACCAGTTTGAGTGTACCCAAATAGTGAAAGACAAGATAAAGGTAGGGCAATGCTTGCGAGTGGCTCAATGGCCCCGGCATTTCGAATCACCTCCTGATTGAAGACTAGCAATCCTTGGTAGTGTATATTAATTATGTTAGTTATTTTTAGGGTTTTGTTAATTTCTAGGTTTTCATTTTATTTTTACATTTTTTTCCTAGTTGGGGGGATGTCGCACTTGGTCTTTCTTCCCTTGTTCTCAAGCGTCTTTGGTAGGTCTCTTTTTTTTTTTTTTTTTTTTTTTTTGCATTGAGGACATTGCATGATTTTAGTTAGGAGGAAGGAGAACTAGTTTTAGTAGTTTTCATTTTGTTTTTCTTTGAATTTTTTTGAAATTTTAAAAAAAAAATGATTTTAGTTGGCGGAAGGAGAACTAGTTTTAATAGTTTTCATTTTGTTTTGTTTTGAATTTTTCTAAAAAATTTATAAAAAAAATAATTGGCAGTACTGTGCTCCGATGCTTGCCTAAGTGACTAAATATGCAGGTTTTATTGATATATTCTTCTTGATTTATACTAAGAATCGTGACGACAAGTTTACTATCATCTACCTTATTTTTCCTATTAGAACTTAATTATTGTGCAGCTTATCATATAATTTGAAGTGATCATGTCTATGATGTTTAGTGTATGAATGTCTATAGATAAATTTGAATGCAATCTTGAGGGTTGGAATATTTAATTCTAATACAGGGTGATGAATGTATTATTACTTTTTGAATTGTTCTTTTAACCTTAACATAACTATTAGTTTATCTGAGATACATGGGTTAGGAGAATGACATTTGTTTGTATCATCATTACATTATATTTCAATCTTAATTGTTGAGTAATTCGGATTTGTGCATGAGTAGAGATTTTTTTACCTTGTGAGCTTTGAAGCCATAATATTTTCTGAGTATTTATATTAACTATAGGGGTGTTTGGGTCACCTGATTATAAGCCATAAGCTATAAGCTACTTTCAAAAAGCTACCTTTAAAAATAATTTTTTTCGAAAAACGTGATTAGATATAAGCTACTTTTTTAAGCCACTCACCCAAACACATTTCAAAAAATCACAAGTATAAGTCATAAGCTACTAAATAAGCTACATCCAAACACTCCTATGAATTAATTCTTTCATATCTCTTTCATTTAATAACTTCATTATTCTTGATTTAATTCACATGTAAACTATTTTGAGTGTTTAAAGGTTATGAACTCGATGTGATTAAGTGTGTACACTTTTGGACATGAAACCATAGCCGTCTTTCTTGTTTGGAGCCATATATTTTTTTGTTGAAATCATTCCCTTGAAACCATTTTGAGTCTTCATTTGATTGATCTTTGTTTGATTGCACCAATGTCAAAGTATTTCTCCATATAAGAATACAAGTATCTTCATTTGTTAAAAATTGAGTTAAAAATAAAGAAGAGAGATATGTTTGTGATGAGATTGTGACAAAGAGAAGTCAGCAAAGAAAGCAAAAGAAGGAAAGTACAAGAAAAAAATAGAGAGGTTAAATGTTTAAACAGAAAAAGAAAAAGACAAAAAAAGATAAAAAGTACAAAATATTAAATGAAAATGAGGAATTAGAAGTGTGTACTTATTTTTCATTACATGTCTTGACCATGCATGTTTTGAGCCAATTATCATTTCTTTTTCTACTCTATACCTCTTCGCCATGTTTTAACCTTGAAAGTCCGTGTTAATCCAAAATGTGCATAACTGGTGTTTTTGAGTTATTGAGTTGAGTTTATATACTTTTGAATACTCAATCGATTTTTATATTGAATATTTCTTCACGAAGCTATACTAAGTCGGATACATTTACATTTTATCGGTTCTTGTAATCGGATAACTCTTTTGTTTTCTTACACATTTACTCTTAGTAATGAGCTTTCCATTGTGAATACCTAGTGTTTCTATTATTTGTGTGTATGCCTTGTGAGGTTTTGAATCAAAACTTTAAGGTTCAGATTGCTTGATTTCTTTTATTGATCTATGGTGTTCTAATATTCATACACTTGTACTGAATCCCTTCTATGTTTTTTGAAATTTGTTCTAACTTTTATGTTAGGGTTTAAGATAAGTTGAGATTTAGTGATTCATTTTGACTTCTGCATGATATTTACTATTCTAACTACTTTTGAGTGCAAGAAGTTTGTGATGTTTGTGGGTACCATCACTAGAAACCCTCACGAGACTATACTCATCCACTAGAGTAACCTAGGGGTTTAAAGATTTCATAAACTAAATGTATTCGTGATCCCTACGAAAGTGGAGTTTTATTTCATCTAGAGTTTATAGTTTTGCTAGAGTCTAGCAAAAATTAAGTAGACGGGTGTGATTACACTGTTAAAGTTAGAGGTGCATGTGGGTCGTTTCGACTCGATTTTTCATTGAACCTAGAACCGAACCGAGCTACTTCAATTTGCAAACCAGAACCGAACCAAGCAATGAATAAGACCGAACCAAACCAAACCAAATTTCTTTAGTTTGGTTCGGCTCTAAACCACGGTTTAAAATTTAAACTTCATACAAGTTCAACAGCCCACAATGTTGAGCATCATCCAGCCCTAGAAATGACCAAGCATTAAGATTGAGTTTTATAAGTAAGAGAGGAAGGGTTTACTTTATATCCTGCCAATGTGAGATAAAAAAAAGTAAGAGATTGTCTTAGTTCTTCTTCTTTTCTTCTCTTTCTTTTCCTACTCAATGTATCATCTTTTTCCCCATTTTCTTAGCTCAAACAAAGGCATTAATGAATAGTTACCAAAGAGGATCAACCTCTGCATTCCAACTTGCCCAATATGGGAGGAGTTCTCATCTAACATGAAGGCTAAAAATATATACAAAGCATTTCAATTTCGATTTTGATTCCGACAAGTAAACGGTTGATCAACTTATACCACCACCAGCCCCTTTTGTTAATGGGGATTTAAATTAACTAGCCCATTGAATTTTTTCAAGGTCAAAAGATGATACTAAGCAAATATGTAAGGATTACACAATGGCTACTTGGAGTTCTTGGATTGATGCACCTAGGAAGATGGAAAATTGTTAGAATGCTAGTTTGATCTAATGTTTGTTTTTATTGACCAGGTAATGTCCTTAACATGAGAGTATAGAAAGCAAGGAAAGAGAGACCCACTTACTGGTACCATCAATCTCTTCTTCTTTCTGCTGATGTAGTATTCCTTGCTTTGTTTACCCCACCACCGTTCGGTTGTGGAACAACCCCCACTCCTCTTTCTATATATATGATATGTATATGCATGTATATTCAAATGGAGAACGTCTTAATCAAAGAACAACAATGAAAAATTCTAGAAAAGCTCTCACAAACTAGAAAATGAGTAAATCGATGGCATTCCAAGAAAAGGGAGTAATGGGTGTTTTTGCAAAACGGTTTCTCTTCCAAAAAGAATGGCTGCTACAATTTTGTTCTTTTTCCAGATATACATCACTTACTGAGCAGTAGTTTTTGTTCTATATATAACTTGTATCTAACTACTTAAGAGCAATCAAAAGTATTAGGTATAGTAAATGCTACACCTAATAAATGATGTTTTAAGTGTTATATAAAATTCAGTTCTCAATCAGTTCAATTCTCGGGCTGGTTCGGTTTCACCAACTAGCAACCCCGAACTGAACTGATATTCATCGGTTCCCCAAAATTCAAAATCGAGACTGAAGTAAAGGGTTGAAGAATTGAACCAAATCGAGCCATTACACTTGATTCGAGTTCGGTTCTCGGGTGTATCGAGGTTGTTTGTACACCCTAATTAAAGTGTAGCACATTCACTTCGATTTGTACTTTGTTAGCCTTAAAATAATGTTATATTCATATTTTTAGTATAATAAAGTTTATTTGGATATTTTGTACGTTTTAAAGTGAATTGGAGCATCTGGGAGTGTTTGGGAGCATTCAGAAGAGAAACCGGGACAAAGGAGTAAAATTGACCAAACTTGACAAGAATGTCCAAACACCCAAGAGTGATGTCCGGAAACCTCAAGATGTCCTAACTTTGTTCTTGTCCAGGGGTGTCTGGATGTCTAGACACATGTCCAAACACCCCTGGGAATGTGAGGAATGCCTGGACACTCTAAGAAACTTTAGAGGCTTAAATCAATAATAAAGTTAGGATGTCTAGACACATGTTCTGACAAATTTGGGATGTTTGGACACTAGTTCGGACACCATGGACAAACTTTTGCAACATTCACTTTTTAGATTACAAAACTTAAGCAAAGAGTCCAGACATCCCTGGGAATTGATACAATGTTCGGACACCTTACGAAGATACAACTTTTTATGTAATTTTAAACCTATAAATACCCCTTGTAAACCCTAATTCGAGGTGTTGAGTTTTAGACTATATTTTTAAACTTAGAGATAGTATTAGAGAGGTTTCATATGGTCTTCTCTCATGAGATTAATAATATTATTATCCTTGATTCCATTGCTTTCAATACAAATTTTAAATTTCATTATGTTCATGAGTAGCCAATTCTCCTTCTTGGCAAAAGACATGAAGGTTGTTCAAGGATTGATGATTTAACAAGGTATTCAATTGGGTTTTCTGGTTTCATCTTTTAGATAATGAATCTTCCTCTGCTTTATTCTTTTTCTTTCAAAATCAAAGATTTGTAATCATATCTTTGAGTGTTTATGCACAACGTTAATCTCGTATGGGTGTTGCTTAAATTCATGATATGAACGTTTCGAATCTATTTTCTAAAAATATTAAATGAAGTTTATTTAGATTCTAAATTGATTTTAACTGCTACATCTTTCAATTCAACGGAATAAGTTGTTATTGAATTGAATTAAAAATAATACTTTAAGAAATTATCATTCTTTCGGGTAATTGAATTGTTCTAAGCCAAGATCCTCTTTTACTTATGTAAACCCTTATTTTCATTCTGTCATTAGATAATCAATCTCTTCAAACGAATAATCATATTTTCTTTTCTCTTTTCAGAGTTGTTTTTGTGTGTTCTTAATTGTTCAAAGTGAGAATTTCTATACACCACCATGTTTCTCTGTGAATCAACCTTAGACTTTACCGAATTTTATTACTACATCGCGATCATACATTGACGGATTTTATCGCACGTTTTTGGAGCGAACATATATTTATGCAGTTCATATCATGATAGAGTATCCCTCAGATCTTCAATAAGTTATATATATAAGAATTCATAAACCAATGCGAAGGTGAATAGATTAGACCCATACCTTAAGGATTGATCCGAAACTCAGCAAGGATATTCTATTTATCCCGTTGGGTACAGCTTTTTTTTTTTAATAGTTTTTTTCTTTTTTCTTTTTTTGCTTATACGCCAACAAAAAAACTAAAAAAAATTTCAACTTTTTTTCTTTAATAAGCTAAAACTAGTAGAAACGCAACCAAAACAAAAAAAAGCACAAAAGTTTAAAAAAAAATTAATTTTTTTGCTTACATACCAAAAAGAAAACTTAAAGAAACCCTATCAAACAGACCCACTGTTTAAACCCTTCAATCAATGTCTTTGTCTTGTCTTGGTCTTGGTCATAGTCTTGGTAATGTTAAAAAATGTTATTAACATTGGTTGCCTGTGGAGTATTTATAGAGTATCAAAAGGCACTTCTAGAAACCAACTGGGTTAGTATAAAAAATGTTATTAATGTTTTGAAATTTGGACCGTTGAGTGAATCGAAAAAAAAAACCGAGTTCATGGTTCAACTGTTGGTCAATTGAAATTGAATAATGATGTCATAAAATACATTATAACTATATATAAATTAAAAAAAATTGCCTAAAAAAACTAAAGTGTCTTATTTATTTCTTCAAATGATTTTCTTAATTTCTAAAACAAAAGAATATCATATATGCATAAAATCACAATTTAACAATATAACTTGGAATGAAGAGTTGGGAGAATAAAATAATGGCATAGAACAATTCCAAACCACTTCTAACAAAAAAAAAAGAAAAGAATAATACACTAACAATTCCAATCTAAAGTTTTTCCCCTTGTCAATGTAGTAGAACGTACGGTTGAATTTTGGCCAGATGAATCCATACCAAACCACTTCTACCGAAAAAAAACGAAAAAGGAATAATAATAACAACAAATTAAGCAAACTAAGAACAGAAGTATGTTAAGCCCAATAATGATGCTGTGTACTTTTTGGAAATCACCTCAAAAAAGTATGTTAAGCCCAATAATGATGCTGTATACATATTCTCTATTTTTATGTATGCCCTTTCACATCTCTATGAATTTGGCTTACATAAGACAAGGCAGCAGTAGCATAAGAAGCTTAAGGGAGAGTGAAAAGTGTTTCCCTCTTAAAATTTGGGTTTTTATAATGAAAACTTCACCAATCAATATATAAAACAAACAACCTTATACAAATACAAATTAGACTTAGCTTGTATATTTTCTGATCATGCATCAATTACAGTTACCAAAATCAAATCGAGCAAATTTTAATAGGTCCAAATCCAATCTAAAAAATTGCCCATGTAAAAGAAATAACAACACAGATAAATTTGAATCCCTTTTCAATGTCAACAAGCTAACATTCAGGACAACAAAAAAAAAAGGGAGAAATTGGGTGTACTGTACAAGTATATATATGGTGGTCCACTAGGAAAAAGAAAGAGAGAAAGAGAAGGGGTGGGTGTCTCGGTCACTATCAGGTGTATCACCGGAGGTCGGCGACCGACCAGTGGTGAAATCGTTGGCCTACACCGATCGAGAGACTGCCCCTCTACAGTAGATAGAGAGAGAGAGAGTACCTGCTGCCGGCTGGCCGGAGTGCAGATCGGAGAGGCGAAAAGAGGACTGCCGTTGAACTGATGAGGGCTGATCGTTGAATGAACGAAAGGAATATGAGAATCTGAGGTTGATTGCAAACCCCAATGAACATAGGGATGTTTATAGTTAAATAAACCCAGACGGCTATAGTAACTCGTTCACAGATCAACCGGTTCAACCGTCGGGTCTAAATATAGTGGTTTTTAATCTAGAACGGGTTTAAGGGCTAATTTGGACCGTTGCATGGCCCGACTTCTTGGTTCAACCGACTAGTTCAATACGGGTTTTAAAACATTGTTTGGGAGGTAAAAGTTGACCACAAGGAATTAAAACCTTGTGAATACTCTAATTCCGACGTGAATGGCCTGCCTTTACTTGATCTAAGAAGGAATAAGTCAATATGCATGAAAGTTGATCCGACTACCTTAACTGCTAAATCAAAAAAATAAAACAATTCAAAAAGAGGCATGCCCCTTGAATATAAACAGACATGTTCTTTAAGTATAAACAAGCTAGGTTGATTCACCATATAGGTGGTTTGTGACCATGGCCTGACCCAAAAATTAACAAAACTTGTTGATAAGAATTTGTAAAATTATATTGACACTATCTACTCTCTTAGAATCATAAGCAATGTATAACCCTAAACAAATATGAAATATATTTTATTACATATACCTACATCCTTGTTTGCTTACATTGATATAAATATGCAAAACATAAAAATGCAAGTAAGATATAAAGACCAAACCCTCGTTATGTATGTTGAGTCTCATATCAGTGATTGTTACTTCTTAACTCTTTTACACTCATATGAGCGAGGCTAAGGACTAATCATATGATTGTAGCAAACATTGCAAGTCCTAAACCATAAAACAATGTTTTAAAAATCGGATCAGATCAGTCTGTTTGATCGAAAAAATTGGGACCTGGTTTAAGAAACGGTCCGGATTAAACTTTAAAACCGTTTTAGTCCAAAAACCACTCTACTTTTTGTAAAATCATCCAAATCGGTGGTTCAACTGGTCACAATTTACATGAACCGAAAAGTTCATGACTTATGAATACAACACAATAGAGCTCTAACCATAGTTATCAGAACTAGACTAGACCGATCGATTAAACCAGTTGACTCAGGAATCGGGCCTTGAACTGGTTCGGTTCAATTAGTTTACCAGAAAGGCATGTAAACCGAGTTGAACCGAAAGAATCAGTTGGTATTTTAAAAAACCGGTGAATCGATCGATATTTAGGGAACCGGGTGGTTCTTCAAAAAAAGTCAAAATAGCATAAATTATGCACGATTTAAAACCAATTTTTTAGAATTTGTGGTCTTTTGATGAAAAATAGAATAAAAACTTAAAGAATTTAAACTAAAACCAAAAAATAAAAAATAAAAGAGAATAAAGAGGAGGATAAAAAAAGGACCAGGCAAATAATGTACAATATTTTCTTTCTTACTGTGTTGTTTTTCATTTTAAATTTAGATTTATATATGCTTTTCAAATTATAATTAGATATATTGATATATCTTTTATAAAAATAATAATTAAAACGTATAAACTTAAACTAAAACAAAAATAAAAAAAATAAAGAGGAGAAAGAGGAGAGTATAGGATGAAAAAAAAAATACTAGGCAAAAAATAATGAACGTTGTTTTCTTAATAATACACGTTATTTTTAAGTTTTATGCTATTTTTTAAAAATAAAAATGCTAGTGAGCATTAGATAAAAAAATATTAAATTAGAGAGAAAAATAAGTCTACTAATGTTTCTATACCTACTTATTTTTATTCTTTGTCTTACGAAGTATTTATTTTTTATACTTATTTTGAGTTATCGTATGAAATGGAGTATTATTTAACCCAATGATAATTTTTCTAACCATTATTTTTATTTAAATATATTTTTATTATTTATTTATTGTATAACTGGTTGAATTGGTTGAGCCGTTGACCCCATGCCTTGACCAATTCAATCATTGGTACAATTCTGCACCTACATTGTGTAGTAACACAAAAATTAATTGTGAAATACCAAATTTGGTCTCTGAAAGTAAAGTGTCAGCACATTGGTTTTCTTGTATTGACAATTAGTTGCAGATTAAAAAATTTATAAAATAAAAAATTAAAATTAAAGTTCATGATAGAAGTACGTACGTTAAAAAAATATAAAAATTCAATTTACAAAATTAATTATTTGAAAAATTAAATTAAATTTTATTTTATTTTATAAGGTTTTTTATAAAAAAAATTATTTTTGAAACTTAGATCTATAAAACAAAACTCAGTATTGAGTATGAAACTTCGTAAAAACTTAGTCGTAACTAATATTACATTGAGTTATAACTCTAATATAAATGGGTTGTAACTAATGGCAAATGAGTCATAACCTAGGTTTATGTGTTCTTAATAACTTGTTTCAGCTAAGTTATTTTCTAAAGTTTATAATTTAATTTCTTTTATTTTATATGTCCTTTTGATATAACATTCTTCTTTTTGTAAACTCAATTCTCAATATCTAAGTAATTGTAATTAACATTAGATTGAGTTATAACTCTATGCAAAAAATCACTTAAAGCAAATAAGTCATAATATAGGCTTATGGAATCGTAACAACTTGTTTCACCTAAGTTATTTTCTAAACTTTATAATTTATTTTTTTTATTTTATATGCCCAATTTTATATAAAATTATTATTTTGTAAATTCAATCCTCGATATGTGTAAAGCAATACTCATATTGAATATAAAATAAAAAGCTAAAATCTTAATCCTAATTAACATTAGATTGAGTTATAACTCCATACAAGTGGCTTATAACTAAAAGCAAATGAAAAGTACCTTAGACTTATGGAATCGTAACAAACATTAGATTGAGTTATAACTCCATACAAGTGGGTTGCAACTAATAGCAAATGACTCGTAGCTCGGGATGGAACTACCCTTTAGGGGTGTGGTGTCATGGCACTTTCACTTTTTGATTAAGCTTTTTATGTATTTCTTATATGTATAATGTTCTAGTAAAATTTTATTCTATTGACACCCCCCAACAATTTAAAATTCTACCCTAACTTAACAAAATATCAAAATCTTTGTATAGTAAACTATGAGTCCTACTTATTATTTGCCCAAAAAACAACTTAGTTTTATTTTCTATGTAGAATTTTAGCTTGCATACTAATATATATCATGCTTAAACTTAGAAATATATGTAAAGAAAATACAAAATATAATGAAAGTAATGCCATATAAGTAAAATTTTTGTATAGAATTTACAAACAAAATGACTAGACTATTTGTGATTCATTTATTTCAAACCAAAACACCCACTATATTAATTTATAATTTAAAAAAATGCAACTAATATATTATTCTAGTAGAATTTTCTCTATAAAAAATTTTGTATGCATAAAATTTCTTATATAATAGTTATATGACTAGGTAAAAATTTATATTTTATGTTTCGGCATCCTCAAAAATAAAATCCTGGCTCCGTCCCTACTCGTAACCTAGGCTTATTGAATCGTAACAACTAGTTACGCCTAAGTTATTTTCTAAACTTTAAAATGTATTTCATTTTATTTTATGTACCCTTTTTATATTAAATTCTTAATTTATAAACTCAATCCTCCATATGTATAAAACAAAACTCATATGGGATTGAGTATTAAAATTCGGTAAATACTTACTCAGAATTAACATTAGATTGAGTAATAACTCCATGCGAACAGGTTGTAACTAATAGCAAATGACTTGTAACATACGCTTATGAAATCGTAACATTTCATGTTTTTGTAACGAATTGTCAACACCATGTCAAAGCAAAGTGGCAACGAAAATGTGTCAACCATATCCTCGTTTGTCGACAATATGGTTTTTGAAAGTTATTGTTTTACAAAATAATGTCGACCATATTGTTAGTTGTCAACACTTTTTACCTAAAAAAAAAAACCAGATTTGGTCAATGGATGTGCAGTATCGACACAATTCTTATGTTGTATCGACAATTCTTATGTTGTATCGACAATTGATTACAGTTTCAAACATATATAAGACAAAATTTTCAAATTAAAATTTATAATACAAGTACGATATGTAAAAAAGTATAAAATTAAAATTTAATTTATAAAATTAATTATTTGAGAAATTGAAATTTATTTTTTTATTTTATATGGCATTTCAAAGTTTATTTTATTTTATTTTTTCACTTTTATACTAAATTATTATTTTGCAAATTCAATAATCAAGATGTATAAAATAATACTCATATTAAACATAAAAAAACGGCTACAATCTTATTCGTAATTAACATTAGATTGCTCCATGCCAGTTGCTTGTAATAAATAGCAAATGAGTCGTAACTTAGGCTTATAGAATAGTAACAAACATTAGATTGAGTTATAACTCCATTCAACTAATAGCAAATGACTTGTAACCTAGCCTTTGTAATTGTAATAACTTGTTTCAGCTGAGTTATTTTGTAAAGTTTATAATTTTATTTAGGTAAAATTAGACCCACCATCCCTAAGGTTTTAGAAAAATCAAGAGAGTACCTCACGTTTTTTGACAATTACATTGCTTTTCCTGACATTATAAACAATATAACAAATTTTCTCTTGCCGTTACAGGGCCGCTAATGGCTGTGAGGTAATTGTGCCGACGTTAGGGATAAAATTTGCATTATACCAAAACTACCCCCATGAGAGTTAAATTGTCTGATTTAACTTTGCGATCTACTTGCAATTTATAAAACTATTCTTAAACCAAATGCAAAACCCTATCAAATATTCGATTTATTACTCAAATTAGTAATTAAAAAAATCCAAACAATTAATTAACCATATAGTTAACTAGCAAAAAATAACAAAACCAAAAAAATAAATTAGTCAACAAAACCCAATCAAATTAATTAATCAAATACTTATCGACAAGACCCAATCGAAATACTAACAAAACCAAACAAGTCATAATCAGCAAACCCCAATAAAATTGTTAACAAAACCCAATTTTTGTTAATCACCATGGGTCTTCTCTCTCTCTCTCTCTCTCTCTCTCTCTCTGTTGATCATTTCGAGCGACGACCATTGCCGAATCCTCTACCCTTACCATGGCCGAACGACCCACCTACCCCTCGACGGTCCAAGTCCTCTGCATACATAGACGTATAGTTGTCAAAAGCTCCATGGTAGAGCTTTGATCACTATAGCCCCAACCACTAGCCCCACACAAGAAACCCACCCTTCAGGTGAAAGAGACTCTACAGAGAGAAAGTTAAAATATGTATTTTTCCAAACCATAAGCAGATCGCTTCGTCGCTAGCGATGTCGTCTCCTTCGATGACGAGGCGTGGATCTCCAATGCTTAACCATGCACTCACTTTTCATCTGATGAAAGTTCCATTAATCGACTCACCGATTCTGAAACTCATCACATGCTATTAGATTGTCGTTATGTTTGCTGGAGGGAGATGCTTTGAAAATTCAGCCCACGACTGTACAGATCCATGTATGTAGGCATTGGGGGTTCGATTTTGGGATTGTTTGGGGATTTTACAGAGATTGAGAGTTTGGTTCAAGTTTCGAACCACTGTGTGTAATACATATATTCTATGGGTGTGTAGGTGCTCAAAGGAGTGGTTGAGGGAGGTGCTGGTGGTGGTTCGTTGGGTAGCTATGGCGATTTCGGCGGGGGTTGGGTGGGTGGCTCTGATGATATCGGTGGGAATAGGTGGGTGGCAGACACAGAGAGGGAAAGGAGGAGGGAGAGGATGGTGGCCATGGTGGTCGGTGGTGGCAGCACTTGGAAAGGAGAGAGAGAGAGAGAGGCCCCCCCGCCGCGGGGGGGGGGGGGGTGGTCAGAGAGAGATCGGTGAGGGTATTCTAGTAAGTTCAAGTCAAGCACTTACAGCGTTTACCGATCATTTTTGACAGAGTATGTAGTGTAATTGTTAGGAAGTGAAGGGTACTCTCTTGATTTTTCTTTGATCTCAGGGGTGATCAGTGTAGTTTGCCCTTTAATTTATTTTATTTTATATGTCCTTTTGATATAACATTATTTTTTTTGAAAACTCAAGGCTCGAGATCCAAGTAATCGTAATTAATAGTAAATTGAGTTATAACTCCATGCAAATGGGCTATAACTCATAGCAACTGTGAAATCGTATTATTTCATGTTTTTACGACTAGAGTGTCAATACTATGTTAAAGAAAAGTGACAATACCTAGTTTTTAAAAGTTGTTATATGATGAAAAAGTGTCGACCACATCCTCGTTTGTCGACAATATGATTCTATAAAGTTATTATTTTACAAAATAATGTCGACCATTGTAAGTTGTTGCCACTTTTTTAATCAGAAAAATCAAATTTGGTTACTTGTTGTAAAGTGTCGACACAATTCCACTCATTATTTTTAGTCTTAAGAATTTTTTTAGACCTGTGGTTAATAGATTGCTTGAATATGGTACTTAAAGCCCGAACCATTCAAAAATACATGTATTATAATATATTCATATATTTTAAGATTCCATATAAATCAGATTTTTATGTACTCATATTTTTTATTCACATACAAACTACTTTAATTAGCTCGTTATTTATGTTCAATTTGTGACAGAAATTTTTTTATTAAAGTAATTTTAAGTTAAATGGTCAAATTTGGATGAGTTTGAGAATCTAATTTATTATTTTGGGTGTGGTTGGAATTGAATTTTAGGCCTAATGAGAAATTTTTTGTGCAGGCTCAGCTTGAACCATGCTCGACCCACAATGTCTACCCCTGGTGATAGGTAACATTTTGTTAAACTTTTACAATTGTGATATTTATTTTATTACATAATTTAATAATCAATATAGCTCTTATTTTATTGACTCAATGAATGTGTTTTAAAAATGCTATTTTTTAATTAAAAAACACATGTATAGTAAAAGTTATGGCTTTCTAAAATTCAAAAAAAAAATCAACGTTAGTTTATTTACTAGATGGAATTACATTAATATAAAGTTTCTTCAAATTTTTATAACACTGACATTTTAAAAAAAAATCTTAGATAGTTTAATATTCAATATTGGTCTTCTTTGGTAGATCTCAATTAATAAGTTTCAAAAAATAATAATTTTATATAATAATAGTGTATAAAATAGAAGTTATGGCACTTTAAAATTAACATTTGGGTGAAAAGTTCAACATTAATTTATTTAGTTGATGGAATTAGGTTAATTTGTAAATTTTCGTCCAGTTTTTAGAACCGTGACATTTTGAAAATTTGTTTTACATAATTTTATATTTAATATAGGCCTTGCTTGATAGATCTCAATGAATAGGTTTCAAAAATATTCATTTAATAAAAAAAAAATATAGAGTAAAAGCTATGGCACTTTGAAATTCATAAAAATAAACATAATGCTACACGTGAGTTTAGAAGTGAGACAAGTCTCGCGTGTTCAACAAGTCACTCATTGCTTTACCCGTTGCTCAGGAAAGTGGTATTTCACCAATACAATATTGAACGATCCAGATTGGGCTAATTTAATCCAACGGCTTGTCGATGGGATGCGCATGGTACGCACCTATCTTAAACATAGTTGTTAAACTCGTTTCGTACCGGCGGTGTGGATCGAGATATAAGTTCCGTTTCGACTAAAGTACCGACCTGTACCGGCAAATCTCAGTCTATCTCGACGATCTCGGCATGTTTTCTCTCGGTACAACCAATGAAAGTCGGAGATCTTCCTTGCTTCCTCTTCATCGGCAAACAAACAGCCATAGCCTCTGTGTTGTGAGCTCTATAACATTTACTCCGGTGATGTTCTGGTAGATTTTAACCAGAGATTCAAAGCGTATACATATATGATATGTAATGCAGTAATGTATATGTATGGACAGAGAGAGAGAGAGAGAGAGAGAGACGCAATGGGTTTTGAATCTCGAATTACGAAGTGTAATGAGTAGTTCCATTTTATCAGTACACTGTTTGTGCGGTGTAATGCTTGGATGTGTTGCACGTACATGGTTTGGGGATGTCTTGTTTCGCCATGTGGCCTGACTTGCTAATGGTTGTGACCTCTACTGGCGAATTCTCTTCAGGTAGTGCTGTTTTTGCCTTGGCCCTTGGGTTTTTGTTTGTTGTATATTTTTAGAAAGGCTTTTATGTTAGGTTAGAATTCTTTTTTAAAATAAAATGCTTACTTATCAAAATAAATAGGTAATTTGATATGGATAATTTCACATTATGTATATCAAAATTATCAAAATTCCTTAGGTTAACATGTATGTGTTTTTAATAAATATATCATATTTATAGTGCGGTACGTCAAAATGCACTGATATTGATATGTACTGTTTTAATAACAAAAATAGTATATAAGTCAGTACGAAATTGACAACTATGATATGAAATGACATTATAAAATACAAAAAAAAAAGATGTAAAATGAGAAATAAATAAGAAAATTATATAATGTATCCAAGACAACAAGTGCACAACTGGTAGATAACTTGTCAAGCTCTTCAATCTGGGCGTAGACTTATGCATTGCCATGATATTTTGTTACTTTATAACTTGAGAAATAAGTTTAAGAAATATTTAACTAAGTTTGGGGCTTATTTTAATGATTTTTAAATGTATTTTAAATAATTTTATGACTTATTATATTTTTATATATAATTATAATGTCATAATGATATTACGACTCGATTCTCATTAACTCGACGGTTGAGTTAGTGACTTATAACCCGATCTCTTTCCGATTCGTTTAGTTTTAAAACATTGCCATAAATGACTACTAATAAACATTATATGACATATAATAGGCCTAGAGCAATACAAAGCAACACTAATACCCTACATGATTACAAATAGGTAATTTATTTTCGACTTCATAAGCATATGCAATCACAATCAATAATTTGAGTCATGTAACCTACTGACAATAAAGATTCTCTAAATCTTACTTTTTACAAACATAAAATCAATGAGTTAAGCTAGCCACGTTATCGAGCATTACAAGTCCTTGAGGTTTTTGGTTGAAATTCAACAAAATCAAGTTTTGGGATTCTATGTTTGAGGGAACAAGTAGAGATTGAGTATAAGACTTTTATAAATGTACATCTATGTCATCTTCACATGATTTCAAAGTCAGCCCTATATTAATATATTGAGAATGGTAATTGTAAACCACAATGATATGTTGAAAACTAAGGCAAAACTATATTGACTAGGATATCAAAAATACCACCAATATGTCAAAAAAAGGTGAAAAATATAGAAAAAATAATGAATAAATGAAATATCCAAGTATATAAAATTACTTCAAATGCTTTTTTCCGGACAAGTGAGTGAGGCCTATTTTAGTTGTGTTATAAATGCCTCGTCTTATTTCCGATGTACCAAAAAAAAATAAAAATAAATGCCAAAATATCCAAGTATATAACATTACTTCAAATGCTTTTTTCCGTACGAGTGAGGCCTATTATAATTGTGTTATAAATGCCTCATCTTATTTCCGATGTACCAAAAAAAATAAAATAAATGCCTCATCTAAGCCTACTGACTAGCAGCCAAGATATGGGACAATAATAACTATTGTGAAAAATAACGGTCAATATGTATATATATCATATTTTAGTGATGTTTCATTTTCATCGGTAACTGCCAATAAGATCGGTTATTTCAATATTAAATGTTGACTCTCAAGGTTAATTCCTATGTTAATTTTGATGATAACAAAATCATATGATTGTTATCTAATAATTTTAATTGAGTGTGCAGGTTAGATTATAATCGTTTGATAAAAACAAAAATCATTGAGTTGATCAGCTGAGTATCTAACAAGAAGATTACTTAGGTAATCTTATTTTCAAAAATATTGAAAATACTCAAGAAGTTCAACAAGTATTGAAAAGAAGGATGCAAGCTTTAGAATTCTATCATGGTGATCTGTTTTGGAAATATGAAGATTGATAGAAGAATTTGAAGATTGACAAAGGAACGTATTGGATTAATTCTGTTTCAAAGTGACTAAAAACTTTATAAGAATTCAAGAACTTATTCACTATGAAGACCCTCGATCCTCATGGCCATATCCAATCCACTAAAGCATCAATTGCATAAGAAAGGGGGAGCAAAAGCTTGTATGCTCTGAAGTATTATGAAGGAAGCACAAAAGAAATGAGTAAGTTTCTATTTCAGTAGATTTATGATTTGAAACTTATCACATTGAAATTATTGAAGAACTTGTGTTGAGAAGTTGTCAAGAAGAATTTGAAGGATGATAAGCGTGACGGGTGTAAGTAACCCATTTTTGCCCGATCGGCAATCTTCGACCTGACCGATTTCAGCTTGCAAACACCGCAAAACATGCAAGCTCGAGATGAGCCTTTCAATCTCCAATCCAACCAATCGGTCACCTCTTGGGCCCACAAAGGCCAGCTGGAGCCATAAGCACCATCATTCTAGGCAACTTTCTAGACCGAGCAGTCTCAGAAACTAACGCCATCCAAGTAGCTTCCCGAGATCGGGCGATCTCGAGGACCAACACCTTATCAAAATTTCAGACGGTTCACTTTTGGCGCCTGCTAGCCCGCCAATGTAGAATGTCCGTTATTCGGTAGTTCTTTAAGAGTAGACGTTCTTAAGGACCAATACCACCCCTACATGTAGTTTTCTAGGATCAGGCGTTCTTAGGAACCAATACCGCCCTACAGGTAGCCCTCTAAGACCAGGCGTTCTTAAGGATCAACACCGCATAAGTAGTTTTTCAAGACCGGGCGGTCTCAAGAACCAATACCTAGGTCAACACTGGCGCCTACTAGCCCGACTCGGTAGAAAATGACCAAACTTGCCCCTTAGGCCTCCAGGCACATTTTTGAGGAAGTTCAAAATCTCTCAAAACGATAAGTCCACCCTTCTAAAATGTTATTAAACTGTTAGGCATATTTCGCACACCATCCGGTTCCATTCTGGTCCCATTCCGGTTAACTCCAGTCAAAATGACCGTTTTGCCCCTAAACACCCCAGCACTATACGAACCCCACCGAATGGTAAAAGACTCTCCCGGGATCATTTCAGAATGACCCGGTATGCTTGACATGTCACTACAATCCATTCCGGATCATTTCCAACCAAACCTGGCCAAAATGACCGTTTTACCCCTGACAACCCGAACGCGCCCCAAAACGACACCGATCCTTAGTTACTGAATGGCGGATCTCGTCATGACCCCCCATTTGACCTAAGGAAGACCTCATGGCATTAAATACACACGACTCGATAAAAGTTCCCTGGAGCGTCTCACAGACGCTCTGCCCAAATTCTCGTTCCTCCCGATTCCTTGGTTACAACGCACCGTCAAATGACTTGAGAAATGCATGAACCAGGGAATTCCCGAAAGTTCATTCGCAGATCTTTCCATCGATACGGCTCGATTGAAGAGATCACTCCTTGAAGCCTTTCATCGTATGGCTCAAACACTACTACTTTCGACAACCCTTGGAGCGTTTCGCAGACGCTCTGCTAAGGTTGACCTTTTTTCCAATTCCCTGATTAAAATGCACCGTGAAACAACTTGAGAAATGCATAAATTAGGAAATTCCCAAAAGTATTTCCAGAGTACTTTCTATCGGTATGGTCCGATCGAACAGATTGCTTCCCGAAAGCCCAGATCATGCAATACGAAAACAACTACTTTCGAACCCCCACGGAGCGTATCACAGACGCTTCGCCAAGATGCCATTTTAAGCACATTTCCCAAGACAGTATCTCACACTTCCAAACACCATTCAGGCTTCTTAAAAACATGAAAGTTCACCGGAAGCCCCGGGAGAACACCTCGGGTGCAACCAATTCTTTCGAAACCTTACCGATTGGCTCAATTATTGAGACAAAGTTTAAACGAACATTTTCAGTAGCAGAGCGTACGCTAGATGCGCCCAAATTTTGATCAGATCAACCAAATTTTGATCAACGGTCGAGATTTATCTAGTACGCAGGGTGCCACGTATCATTCTGGTAATGGAATAGTACCTGCACATGTGCTACATGCGACAGGGCAAAATTTGGCCAGGTGCATGTAGCACATGCGCCAAGCCTGTTCTAGGTTTCCTATAAATATCAGACTCCCCCTTTGCATATTCCAACTCCAAAATTGATGTGAAGATCTGCTGAAACTGCTCCAGAACCTCGAATCTCCATACATATTCTCCTCCTCCAATACTTAGACTAGATTCCACCTCCCTCAAGCCTATACACTTCACCTATAAGGCCTTATACACCATTAAACACTCCATTCCAGCCCTTTAAGTCTTATTGAAGTCATTCAAGCTCCAATCAAGACATCCATTGAAGACTATAAGTGCGTTGAAGACAAAAGGTGGTATCCCTTTTACATTTTTGTCTTTCCCCACTCTTTTCTTCTCCCTCCTAGCCTACTTAGGCTATTCTCTATTTTAATCTCCATCTTCAACCCCCCATTCTTGCATGCTTGAGCCAAGAGGGCTCTTAAATTATGCCTAGAGGAAAGCAAGTGAGAGCCACTGTGTAGGGCGATCTCTCACTAGCCTACTTTAAGATGGTATGACCTAGGAGCCCCTTGTTTATGTGGTGTAGCCTAAAAGCCTTATATGTGATCATAACCCCTTGCATATTACTATTTTGATCATGTCTTGTGTGCTTGGTTTCATTTTTATGCTTATTACCATATTCTACAATGCTTACAATCCAAGCTCTATATTGCTTTTAAAAATAGTTCCAAGAGTTGGCTCCTTGAAGTCTAGGATGAGACTTTAGAAATCATGCCTTAGAAGATCCCCTACTAACCCCTAACTCTCTTTTTAGCATCATGGCATTTTGACTTGCATAAGAATTGTTTTCAAGCTCTCCAAATTCCAAGGTTTCCATTCTTTTAAGTTTAGTCGTTGAAATGACCTCATGGAGCCCTCTCTTGAGTGGTCTCCCTTTTGTTTGGCCATAGGAACCCTCTCTTAATGGAAATGTCTCCTTGAAAAATGGTTTTCAAAATCCTTTTCCAAAGATGGTTTCAGAAAATTCATTATCTCTATCTTTGCATTAAAAATGGTGCTTCAAAAAGTTGTTATCATATTGATTTTTGACCCTTTGCACTCTTATCAAGATAATGGTTATAATGGCCATGAGGGAGCCTTCCTTGGAATGGTCTTCAAGCACCACCCATACAAACCATACTCTTGGCTAGAATCAAAATTTTCATAGAAATGATCTTCAAAAAGATGCCTTATCAAAGTTCATTGCATAACATGTTTTGTTTTTCAAAACTCTATCTAAAAGTGCATCAAACAACATTTTAACATCATCTTTCAATTTAACCCTAGGTTAACTTGACCCTAGTTGACCAATCATAGGTTAACTTGACCCTAGTTACCTAACCCTAGGTTAACTTGACTTTAGTTGACCAACCCTAGATTAACTTGACCCTAGTTACCTAATCCTAGGTTAACTTGACCCTAGTTAACTAACCCTAGGTTAACTTGACCCTAGTTCACTCACTTTAGGTTAACTTAACCCTAGTTAGTTAACCCTAAGTCATCTCAACCTTAGGTTAACCCTACTCTAGTTAGTCAACCCTAATCCAACTTAACCTTAGGTCACCCCTAACCATAGGCTAACACAATATAGGTTAGTAGGCTTCAAGGTTTCAACTCATGAACCCTTTTTAAATAATCTTTCAATTTTAAACTATACCCATTACCCATTTTTCCAAAACCTTCTATCCTCTTGAAATCTCAAAAACCAACTCCATAACCCCTTCAAATCTCCTACACCCCAACTTGAAGGCATTTCCAAAAATATTTTTAAGAGGTCACAAACCTAAGGTGTCCCTAACCATTTTATAGTTAAGGACCCCAAAGGAAGGTGATATATCAAGAGCAACCTCCAAGGTTGTCCATATTAGAACTCCAAACCCTTAGCCATTTTCAAAAGCCAATTTCAAAAACTAATTTATCAAAACATTCCAAAGTCATACTTCTAAGGTTTTCAAAACAAGACCTCAAAACATTTTCAAAACCCTCGTGAGTTATTCCAAAACATTTTCCAAAACTCCCTTGATCTGATTCACAGACGTTTTTCAAAATACTACACCATCTAATTTTGAGTCAAAACTTTCAAGACCACAAAGTGTCTTCAACTTTCTCATAGACCTCAAAGTGTCTTCAAACTTTTCAAAAGCCCTAATGCGCCTATTTTTCATCGGACTCTAGCCCGAACTACGAATGACCTCATTCTCGCCAAATGAGATACGTGGGCAACCTAAAATGATACAGTCATAACTTCTATTTCAACTCCAATCCCCTTTTCAAAAATTTCAATCAACTCAAAGTTTCTATTTCAAACTCCTTCAAAGACTCTCATGTTTTCAAACTTCTTCAAAAACTTGCATCATGCATCATTCATCCGAAAAGTGATGACTAAACCCTGTTTTTAAAATTTAAAGTGGATATTAAGTGGATAACGGTAACCGATTATTCTAGTGAGTGAATAAAGGCTGATTAGACATATAGGTACCGAAAGGGCGGGGTAGGGTAATGATCTTAGGATATCTTCCCTACACGTAACCAACCCCCGGACCATAGATTTCTGTTTTTGAAAGACCGATATGGAGTTATTTTCCAAAAGGGCTTAAATCTTTCCAAAGGTTATCAAATAACTTATTTTCTTAAAAACCCTCTCTTGAGGGAGTTTTCAAAATCTTTTCCAAAAATCCTAAGTTTAATCTTCGGATTAACACTTAGTTTTAGGTGTCCTAACTCACCTTAATCAAGTTAGGTGACGACTCCTATTTTTCTAAAAAGCCCTTCATCAAATCAATTTCAAGTTCAAATCTAGTCGCACTTATCCTTCTAGGAGGATGAGTTCTAATGATAGAATTTCGCGCTTTTGTCTCGGAGCCGAAAGGACCTTGGACACCCAAAAATCGGGGCGCGACAACGGGCTGACATATTTAACAAATTCATCTTATAGATTGAAGATATTCAAAATATGAAGAAGATCAGCAATAAGAGCTTATACATTCTACATTGAACATATTCAAAAGTAATGAAGACCTGTTGATAAGAAATCACAAGACTTGGAAGCTTCATTGAAGATTATGTTGAAGTCTTGAATAGATGAAAGAGGTTATATTGATTGAAGAATTCTAAAAGAAATCAAGTTGATAAAAATCAAATAAAGAGATTGAAAATGTTCAAAGACCGATAGAAGATCAGTTGAAGAAAAGAGACCTCAAGTCTTGGAAGCTCTCTTGAAGATTTTGAAAAAGACTTAGATTAATGGAAGAAGTGATGTTGATTGAAGAAGTCTACAAATAATCAAAATAAAGTGAATTCATCTCAAAGAGATTGAAGGTGTTTTTAAAGTCAACATACCTTGAAGAAGTGTTTTCAAGCCTTAGAAATCTTATTTGGATGACCCTTGAAGAACTTGAAAACAATGGAAAAGATTGGACAAAATCTACAAAAATCAAGTTTTTTGATACAAGGTGTCAACACATGAGAACAGTGGCCAAAGTTTAAAGAATGGATGGTCATGTGTCGACACATGGGGTTGATGTGTCGACACATGAAAGCAGTGAACAAAATCTGAGGAATACAAAATTGAAATGTCGACACATGAAATCAGGTGTCAACACTTGGGCTCCAACGACTATAATTTTTACTGTTATAACAGTGTGATCTTACATCAAATGGTCTCCCATCCATCACCAAAGACCATAATCAACTCAAGGCTATATATAGAAGATCCCCAACACATATATGAAAAAGAAGAAGAACATAAAATCGAGTGTTATAAAGTGAGATTTAATCTCCTACATCTTATACTCTATTTTTATTCATTTGGGGGAGGGGGGGGGTTCTTGAGTGAGTTGCAAATTTGCTTATCTACTCTTTGAGAGAGAGTTATTCATTATACAACCTTTATTTATTGTTGGGTGGGTTTGTAAACTTATAAGTTTGAGTAAAGCTTGGACAAAATCACTCGAAATTTTGAAAGCTTGGGAAGAGTGAGCTGGGCACTTGGAGCAAAATCAGCAACTGTGTAAGGGAATTTTACATAGTGGAATGTCTTTAAAATGATCGAGGAAAAGAGGGCGTAGGTAAGGATTGGCCGAACCTTTGTAAAATTCTTGTGCCTTCATTCTTCATTTCTGGCTTTATTTTTCTTCTTTGCTCATAACACTAGCTTGCATTATATTTTATTATTTGGTTACTTGGCTTTTAGTTTGATTACCCACTGCTACATTACTTGATAAGTTTTTTTAATTGCATTGTTTGCTATTAATTTTATAAAACCCAATTCACCCCCTATTGGGTTGCCTACTTGGACCAAAATTGGTATCAAAACTAGTACTCTACATTTGTAGGCTTTAAATCTTTAGAGTTGATCCATAACAACCATATTTGGAAGCTCTCTAAATGAGGGTCAATCTACTAGCAGACCACCTTTGTTTAATGGAACAAATTACAACTATTGGAAGAACCGTATGAGAATCTATATACAATATGTTGATTATGAGTTGTGGAGAATTATTTTAAATGGTCTCAAAACTCCTACAAAGAAAGTTGAAAGGGTTGAAGTTCCTAAACCTGAATCTGAATGGGATGAAGCTGATCTACGAATCATGCAGATGAATGCAAAGTCTATGAATTTATTATATTGTGTTTTAGATGCTGCGAAATTTAATAGAATATCTTCTTGTGAATCTGCTAAAGAAATATGAGACATATTAGAGGTTACTCATGAGGGTACCAACCATGTTAAGGAGTCTAAGATTAATATTCTTGTGCATAATTATGAAATGCTTAGAATGTTATCCGGAGAATCCATTACTGAAATGTTTACATGATTTACTGATATTATTCATGGATTGAAATATCTTGGAAAGAACTATTCTAACAGTGAACAGGTGAGAAAGATTCTTAGAATTTTGCCAAAGCCTTGGGAAGCAAAAAATCTGGACACCTTGCCCTTGGAAGAACTACTTGGTTCACTCATGACTTATGAGCTGACCCAGAGACAGAATGATTAAAAAAATGATGAGAAGAAGAAAATGGTTATTGCTTTTAAATCCATAACTTTAGAAAATGAATCTAATAGCAATGAGGAAAATGAAGAACTTGTAGTGTTTACAAGAAAATTTAAAAGATTTATGAAAAAAAAAGTGGAAAAGAGGAATGAAATTAGATGCTAAAGAAGATTCCAGCAAGAGTGACTCTTCCATCATTTTCTTTGAATGCAAAAGGCCTAGACACGTCAAACCTGAATGCCTTTAACTTAAAAAGAAATGGAAGAATGACAAAAGGACAAAAGCATTGGCTGCAGCATGGAGTGACATTGAAAGCTCCAGTTTGGATGAGGAATATGAAACTTATGAGGTGACCAACTTATGTTTTGTGGCACATGAAGAAGAAAATGAGGTAACAAATTCTGATTTTAATTTTGGTGAGTTACAAGATACTTTTGATGATTTACTTGTTAAATTTAAGAAATCTGGTATAAAGAATATTATGCTAAAAAAGATGATTGCTTCTCTTACAAAAGAAAATGAGGATTTACAATCTGCAAATGATCTTTTGAAAAAGGAAAATTCTATCTCGAAAGAAAAAGTAAAGGATTTAGAAAAATCTCTTTCGAAATGTGTTGATGGAAAAGAAAAACTTGATGCAATGCTTTGCAAACAAAAGTGCTCTATTGAGAAAGCTGAATTTGGTTTTAATCCCTTCAAAAGTAAATTTTTTTTAAAAACCAGATTTATTCCCTTTACAGAAAAATCACAGATTTTGTGTTTTTATTGCCAAAAGGTAGGCATATTGCTACTAGATGCTATACTATGCAAAAATCATATGCTCCTAAAAAGGTTTTGGTTTCAAAATAAACATTGAATACTAACCCCCAATGACCCAAGATGATATGGGTACCAAAGAACAAAACTTGAATTGTCTTCATTGTAGATTTGCCTATCATCCATCACAAAGAAAGACTTCTAGTAATTGAACCGTGGATGCTTAAGGCACTTGATTAGTGATATGATTCAATTCACCTTTTTCATTCCAAAGGATGGAAGTATGGTAACTTTCGATGATAATAGAATATTAGTTGCATTGAAATCAGAAGAAGAATTATTTGAGTACATCAAGCACTTACTTCAAAGGTTTGATGTGAGGAACTCAAATCTATTAAGTAATTTCATAGCTACATCAACCAAGTTGGATGGCAATAAAAATGTACTTCTCTTAATACTAAACTTTATAGAAGCATGATTGGTTGTTTATTTTACTTAACCACAGATTATATTTAGTGAGTGTATATTTGACAAATTTCATGTTAATCATAAATAATCTTACATTATGGCTGTTAAGAGTATTGAGCATGTGTAATTCTTTAATTTGATTAATTTTGATGATATATATGCTATATTGAGCATGAGCAATCTATTATATTGAGTGCTTAGGTTGCTATATACGTTTGTTAATGCATATGAATATTTTGAAATCAATTATATGTCCATTTGCAGCATTTTATGGCATTCATTTTTACATTTTATGAGAAAAAGAGTCTACTCATGCACTCAAAGAGTCGACCCCTGCGCATGATCATAAATATGTTTAAATCTTATTCACACTAACATGTACATACATTCTGTATAAATTTCAATCCTCATTGTTAACCAATCTTCATCAGTTGCATTTTCAAAAACCAAGGAATGACTTTTGCCTCTCATTCTATCTATTCAAAATTTTTAAATCAACCTTTATCTACCTAAACAGCTCACAAAGAAGAAAGAAGTTGAGGAGAAAGTTTTGAACAGAGAATTATGAGATATAGTACAACAAAAATAAGAAGCAAGAAAAGAAAAAAGAAGGATGAATCCTCAAAGGTTGCAAAGAAGAGAAAAGAAAAAGAGGTTATTGAAGAAGAAAATGATTGACTAGAAAATGATCCATATTTTGAGAAGATATCTGTAAAAGAAAAGTATGAACTTGAAATACCTCTTTAGAAATGTTATCAAAGGAAGATGTATCAAATTTGAATATATTTTTGATGTTGAAAGGTCACTTTGGCAACATATATATTGATCTATATGGTTGAAACTGAGAAGATCTTGCTTATAAAAATGATATTGCCAAAGATCTTTTAAATTCTTGAGAATGGATTTTGAAAGAGGAAGTGAACATGAAAATGATGTCAATGACCGATGAGCGTAATCAGTCTACCCTAATGAGTCTGAGATATCAGTTGAATGAAGAAAGAAGAGTTTGGTTTTTGAAGCAAGAAAGAACAAAAGGTGAATATCATTTCAAGGGGGAGGAAATTTCAAACAAGGCTAGACCTTCTGGAACTTCTAAAGCTACAAGGCAATTATATCAAATGGCTCCTAGCACTAGATATGGGCAATATGATGTGTTGATGAATAAATGAAAGAGATGAGGAAACATTAAGAAGAGATGTTCATAAAAATCAACACAAAAGTGGACAATAGAGAATTTAGATTGATGAGCTTGGAGAAACAAGTGAAAGAGGATATTTTCTAGATCACCATTGAGCATATTGGGAAGCATATTGCCTTGATTATTGGAGATAACTATAAACCTCTTCACCTTGCAGCAGTAGAAAAAAACAGAGGACTCCATTGATGACTTGAGTGGATATTTTAAGGATGGTAGCACTCCATCACAGTCTTCTCAGCCTCCAATAGAAAAATCTGAACAGCAAGCTGACCCTTCTGTTGAAAAACAACCGGTAGCCCCTTCTACAAAGCAATATTCTCTCAGGCCTAAACTTCAACCTCCACATTCTCCCTTATCCTTGAAGAACCCAGTATTCTTTACCAAAATTTGCATGAACATCATCATCACCATACATTTGCATTAGCATTATATTGATACACTTTAATTTTTTGATTACATGAGTTGTGATCTTAAAGAAAAATTTATTTTGGTTGCAATATTTTGTGAATGTTGAATGACTATCATTCATTTTGAATATTTTGCATACTAGTATATGTTTGGATGCCTATATTATGAAGGTTTAACTATCTTGATTTTGATGATTTGGTGCATTTGTTGGTTAGTCTCCTTAAAATACTCATAATTTTATTTTAATATTTTTGATATTGTACCTGTTATAAATTTCTCATAAATTTTTTTTGATAAGTTGACAAAAAGAGAGAGAATTATTGTATGCCATAGCAAGGAGAAATCCTCTATTGAAGGGGATAGATAATCTATATGAAAATAAGGGAGAAATATTTGAGTACATGATTTTATATCTTCCATAGGGGAGAAAAATTTTTTATTGAGGAGAAAATCTGGAATATAAATGAATGTTTTCTACTTTACATTTGCATTCTATTTTTTGCTAGTCCTTTTTAACTGATTGACAAAAAGGAGGATAAAAATTCTATGAAAAAGGGAAAGAAATATTATGTGTAAAGAGTATTCTTATTCTGAAATAGTAAGGGAGAGCCTCATAAAAAGTATGTTTCTTTGAATTCTTTAATCCTTATGCTTCATTTATATTGAACTTATTTGCATATATTTTTAAGGTTTGTCATCATCAGAAAATGGGAGATTGTTGACTCAAGGTTAATCCCTATGTTGATTTTGATGATAACAAAATCATGTGGTTGTTATCTAATGATTTCAATTGAGTGTGTAGGTTAGATTATAATCATTTGATAACAACAAAAATAATTAAGCTGGTCGATTGAGTATCTAACAAGAAGATTACTTACGTAATCTTATTGTCGAAGATATTGAAGATGCTTAAGGAGTTTAACAAGTATTGAAAAGAAGGATGCAAGCTTTAGAATTCTATCATGGTGATCTATTTTGGAAACATGAATATTGATAGAAGAATTTGAAGATTAACAAAGGAACATATTGGATTAATTCTGTTTCAAAGTGACTAAAAACCTTATGAGAATTCAAGAACTTATTCACTCTGAAAACCCTCGATCCTTATGGTCATATCCAATACACTAAAGCACCAATTGCATAAGAAAGGGGGAGCAAAAGCTTGTATGCTCTGAAGCATTATGAAGAAAGCGCAAAAGAAAGGAGGAGCAAGTTTTTGTTTTAATAGATTTATGACTTGAAGCTTGTCACATTGAAATTATTGGAGAACTTGTACTGAGCAGCTTGTCAAGAAGGATTTGAAGGATGATGAGCATGACGAGTTGACACATTCAATAAATTCATCTTATAGATTGAAGATATTCAAAATATGAAGAAGATTGGCAACAAGAGCTTATACACTCTACATTGAAGATATTCAAAAGCAATGAAGACCTATTGATAAGAAATCACAAGACTTGAAAGCTTTATTGAAGATTATGTTGAAGTCTTGAATAGATGAAAGAAGTTATATTGATTGAAGAATCCTAGAACAAATCAAGTTAATGAAGATCAAGTAAAGAGATTGAAAATGTTCAAAGAATGATAGAAGATTAGTTGAAGAAAAGAGATCTCAAGTCTTGAAAGCTTTTTTGAAGATTTTGTAGAAAACTTAAATCAATGAAAGAAATGATGTTGATTGAAGAACTCTATAACTAATCAAAATAGAGTGAATTCATCTCGAAGAGAATGAAGGTGTTCTTGAAGTCAACATACGTTGAAGAAGTGTTTTCAAGCCTTAGAAAGCTTATTTGGATAACCCTTGAAGAACTTGAAAATAATAGAGAAGATTGGACAAAATTTGTAAAAACCAAGTTTTTTTATACAAGTTGTTGACACATGAGAACAGTGGCTAAAATTTGAAGAATGGATGGTCATGTGTCGACACATGGGGTTGATGTGTCGCCACATGAAAGCAGTGAATAAAATTTGAGGAATGCAGATTTGAAATGTCGACACATGAAATCAGGTGTCGACACCTGAGTTGTAACGGCTATATTTTTTTACCATTAAAACAGTATGATCTTGCATCAAATGGTCTCCTATCCACCACCAACGACCATAATAAACTCAAGGCTATATATAGAAGATCTCTAACACATATATAAAAAAGAAAAAGAACACAAGATCAAGTGTTGTAAAGTGAGATTTAATCTCCTATATCTTATACTTTGTTTTTATTCATTAAGGGGGTTCTTGAATGAACTACAAATTTGCTTATTTACTTTTTGAGAGAGAGTTATTCATTGTACAACCTTCATTTATTGTTGGGTGGGTTTGTAAACTTGTAAGTTTGAGTGAAGTTTGGACAAAATCACTTGTAAGTTTGAGTGAAACTTGAATAAAATCACTCGGAATTTTGAGAGCTTGGGAAGAACTCTTATAAGAGTGAGCTAGGCACTTAGAACAAAACCAGCAATTGTATAAGAGAATTTTACATAGTGGAATACCTTTGAGAGCATCAAGGAAGAGAGGACGTAGGTAAGGATTGGTCGAACCTCTGTAAAATTCTTATGCCTTCATTCTTCATTTCTTGCTTTGTTTTTCTTCCTTACTCATAACACTTGCTTGCATTACATCTTATTATTTAGTTACCTAGCTTTTAGTTTGATTACCCACTACTACATTACTTGATAAGTTTTTTTAATTGCATTGTTTGTTATTAATTTCATAAAACCCAATTCACCCCCCTCTTGGGTTATCTACTTGGGCCAACATTAATGACCAATAAATTCCTCTGTTATGAATTTAAGGCTGTGTTTGAATCAAGTATTTGATAATAAAAAAGAAAAGGAAAAGGTAAAGATGGGGAAAAGAGAATAAATGAAAGAAGTTTTTTGTTCTTTTTTGCTTCGTCTTTTCTTTTTTCTTTTTACTTTTCTCTTGATAAATTCAGGTTTCAAACGCAACATAACTATTATACAGTGCCAACTTAAGCATAAAACAACCAAAGCAATTGCTTTAGGCTCTCAATTTTTGAAGGCTCCAAAATTTTACAGCCTCACATGTTATAATAAAAACCCTATATAGATTTTACACATGGCTTTGGAAAATAGGCCTCAATCAACATAAGTAAAAAAGCTTGTTAGAAAAAAAACCAAAATTAACTGAGCTAGTGAACTTCTAAAAAAAAATTAGTTTAACAAAAACTAAATAAATTGTACAAATAATATTTTTTTGAAGTCCCCAAAATTTTAAAACCTTACATGCTATAGCAAAAGTTCTCTATAGCTTCTATATGTTTTTTTTAAAAAAAGGTCCAATCCATATGAGAAAAAAGACGGCAATCCATGAGAAAAAAAAAAAAAAAAACTGTTAGAAAAAGAAGGCCTAAAAGCAATTACACTAGTTGACTTCACAAAAAAAATATTGATTTATGAAACAATACATAGATTGTACAAAAAATAAAAAATAAAAAAAGTTCTTTTGAAGGCTCCAAACTTTAAACCTTACATGCTATACTTTGTATTGATTTTTAAAAGACTTAAAATCAATATACTATTTAACTTTAAAAGAAGCCTGAGAAAAATGTACAAAACCCTTTTTAAAATTCTTTGCTTTAGGCTTTAAATGAACTCACGCCAGCCCTGGTGTTATGTATCATTTTAAGAAATACAAGTTCAATTCATGTTGTTAGCTGAAGATTAAGAGCCAACAATTCAACTCAGGCTGAGTTCTTTGATACTTAAGTTATAGATTGGGCTTTGTACCTTGACATCATAGAAATGCTACTTTAAATAGGTCGGCCAAAAGTCTAGTCAATTATAACATAGTCTACGGGGTGGGTATCAGTATGCATCAAATGACGTTTTTGGAAAAAAAAAAATGTGTATAGATCCCTGGCGTAAATGCTTGTATTACACACATATACTATTTGTATGTATTTGAGAAAAACAAACTCTAGTTTAATTACCAGCTAGAAAACATACCCAAAAATACTTTTTCATTTAAATCAGTGTATCAAACATGCACATGGGCGGAACCACCTGTTGCATTGTGGGGTCAGTTGATCCCACTGGAGTTTTAAAAAAAATATTTAATTAGTGTAATATTTTAAATAAAATTTAATATTTATAAAACTTAATCCCAATAAATATTAATTTAATCATGTTGAGTTGTCTCACAAGGTAAAAAAGAGGGCCATATTTCAGTAAAGAAAAACTTTAAGCATCTTGTTAAAAATAAAAAATTACATATCAAATTTCTAGGAAGATGTACACAGGAAAAACTAAAAAATCACTTCTAGAATCTCTCTTTTTTTTTTTTTTTTGCTAACCGTTATTCTTTAGCTAGTTATATAAGCAATTGTAAATTTCACATATATTACGTACCTTTCATCATCCTTCTGTCCTATCAGATGATGGGGCCACTCATATGGCAGGGCGTAACAAAAGAAATCGTAATGATTTGAAATTATATAGTTAAATGCATATTTGTATTGTTTAATGATCATTCATGTCGCGTTTCAATTTTTACTCCGAGCCCTTTTGGCTCGGAAAGAAAAAGTTCGGTGTTCTATCTGTTAGAATTTATCTTTTTAAAAAGACAAGTGCGACTGAAATTTAATTTTAAAAATTTAAATTTTATTAAAGGCTTGTTTAAAACAATCTAGAATTACCACCTAATATAATTAAAAATATATTAGGTCACCTAAAGGCTGAGTCTAATATGAAAGTTAAGCTTAGGTTTTTCAATAATATTTTGAAAATGCTTTCTTAAGAAGGGTTTTGGAAAACGAAATTTTTAGCAACTTTTTGAAAAACGTTTTAAAGTCCTTTTGAAAAAT
Organism: Euryodendron excelsum; assembly: GCA_033060915.1. NCBI lineage: Eukaryota > Viridiplantae > Streptophyta > Magnoliopsida > Ericales > Pentaphylacaceae > Euryodendron > Euryodendron excelsum. The sequence goes on along the minus strand of CM065398.1, from coordinate 14,318,353 downwards.
GACTCCGAGTTAGTCTTTGAAATTAGAAATCCATGGTCCGGGGGTTGGTTAAGTGCATAGAAGATATCCTAAGATCATCACCCTATCAGGCACTCTTAGTACCGACATGTCTATTTACCCTTAGTTCACTCACTTGCATCACCGGTCACTTAATATTCACTGTATCCACTTGTTAGAATTTAAAAAATAGGTTTTAGTCATCACTTTTTGGATGAATGATATATGATGCAAGTTTTTTAAAGAACTTTTAAAAGAATAAAAGGTTTTGGAAATGAGGTTTGAGATTGAAATTTTGAATGAGAAAGGAGTTTTGAAAAAGGAATTTAACTTGAAATAAGAGTTATGATCGCACCATTTTTGGTTGTCTATATCTCTTATCTGGCAAGAATCAGGTCATTCGTAGTTCGGGCGAGAGTCCAGTGGAAAATGGACTCATGAGAGTCGTGGAAGGTTTTTGAAATTTGAACTTAAGAGAGTTTTGAAAAGTTTTTGGGATAAAACTTGGAATATTTTTAAATATTTTTTTAAAGTACTTCAAGAGAGTTTTGAAATATTTTTGAAACAATTTAAAGGAGTTTGAAAATATTTTTGGAACAACTCAAGAGAATTTTGAAATGTTTTTGAAATTAACTTAAGGAAGGTTTTTGAAATCAACTCGAGAGTTTTGAAATATTTTTGAAAGTGACTCGAGAAAGTTCTAGAATGTTTTGAAAGCTTAGTTAACGAGTTTTGAAAATAGAGTTTAGATTGGAGGAAGGTAAAAGCTCTTGCGAATTTGTCTTTGAAAAAGTTTGAAAAACCGTTTTTTGTATGCCTTATAGAAGGTATGTTGAAATATTTCATCACCCTTGAGAGATTAATTATTGCTCAACTAAACTCTTTTGGTGTTATGATTTTTGAAAAATATTGTTAGAAAAGGGGATAGAAACTTCCTTTAAGGTTTTGAAAAGTTTGAGGGTTATGGAACCCTACTTGATATCTTACTTTTCTTAGAAAACTAGAATTACAAGATGACTAAGATTGTCTTAAGGATATGACTTTTAAAAATTATTTTTGAAAAAGATTTTTTTTAAAACACTTAGGGTTTGGACCCTAATATAACCCTTAGAGGTTAAATTTAATTTTATGGGGTAATTACACTTTACCCCCTGTGGTTTGACCCAAAATCAGATGACCCCCCTGTAGTTTAAAAGTGAACACATGACCCCCTGTGGTTTTGGACTAATCTGCAAATAGATGAAAACTGTTAGATTTAACCGAAATTCTATCATAGGGGTATTTTTGTCATTTTATATCTCTAAATTAGACCATTAAAAAGATGATTTGACCATTTTATGCCCAAAAAATTATGAAAATCAAAGATTATGTCTTCAAAAAGATGATTTGGTCATTTTACATCTTCAAATTAGAACATCAAAAAGATGACTTTGTGAAATAACAAAACAAAAAACTCGATAGACAATACTTTAGTTTGGCATAAAAGGGTCATAATCTTTGATTTTCATAATTTTTTTGGCATAAAAGGGTCAAATAATCTTTTAATAGTCTAATTTAGAGATATAAAATGATAAAAATACCCCTATAATAAAATTTCTGTTAAATCTAATGGTTTCCATCAATTTGCAAATTAGTCCAAAACCACAGGGGGGTCATCTGATTTTGAGCCAAACCATAGAAGGTAAAGTGTAATTACCCCATTTAATTTATCACTTTCCTTTGGATACCCTAACCATGAGAGGGTTAGGACCATCCTTAGAGTTGTGAGTTTTTGAAAAACATTTTAGAAAATAGTTTGGAAAGTTTAAGGGTCTAGCCAACTTTGTTAAGACAAGTTTAAGAGAACTCTTGAAAATATTTTGAGAGTAGCATGGAACCATTTGAAAGGCCTTTGGAGTCATAATTTTTGAAAACTCAAAAAAGTAAAATATTTTTGAAAGCCTTTTTTTTTTAAATGGTTATGAATTGAATGATGGTTTTAAAAGATCTTGAAATTGAAGCCTTGAGGTCAACTAACCTTGATTAAGGTAACTAAAGTTAGGATTGACATACTGTTAACTAATTAGTGTTAGGTTAACCTATGATTTTAGAATAGTGGTTTTGCAAAATGGTTTGGAACTAGGGTTTGGACCAAATGGTTTTGGATGGTGGTTTGGAAAAGTGGTTTTTTATGCATGAAACTTGAAAGAGTGAAAACCATGATTTTATGTAAAAACTTTACCATTTTATGTAGAAAAGCTATCATTTCATGTAAAAAATTTTAGAAAAACAACTTAAGAGAGTTGTGAGTTTTGAAAATCATTTTATTGAAATCACTTAAGTGAGTGTAGGGTTCATATGGTTAATATTTGAAAATTACTCAAGAGAGGGTTTAAGTGGGAACATTCCAACCTCTAACTCAAGAGAGTAAAACTTTTAAAATCAATATAGAATAAATAGTATTGAAAAACCATTTTTGATGACAAATTAAGAGAGTGTAGAATTTGAAAACCTCTTTAGAGTGAGTTATTTTGAAAACCACTTTTAAGAAAGTGAAAATCATTCAAATGGACAAGGCTTCATATGGTTGATTTTGTGAAAATCACTCAAGAGATGGCTTCATCGAGACCATTAAAACCTCAAAACTCAAGAGAGAAAAACTTTGAAAATCAATATAAAATATATATAGTTTTGGAAAACCTTTTTTTATGAAAAATCAAGAGAATATAGATATTGAAAAGCTATTTTAAAGAGGGTGGTTTTGAAAGCCATTTTTTTATGCAAATTCAAAAGAGTGAAATATAATGATGCAAAATGGAGATTAGGGTTTTTAGGAAAGCTTTCTAAGGTGTGGAAATATAGGATTCTTTGCTTAAATTTCAAGAAACTCCAATTTGAAGAATTTTAGAGGCACTTTTTGTAAATCATTCGAACATGAACTTTGAAAAACACTTAAAAATGAGATTAATAGGTTTTGAAATAAGGTTTTAAACATGACAATAAGACCATCACATGCAATACATTAACATTATAACCATTACAATGCAAGGGGATCATTAATCATACAAGGTTCAAGGCTACACCACATTACAATGAGCTCTGAGGGTCATACTATCTTAAATTAGGCTTATGAGAGGTCCCCCAAACGGTGGTTCCCACAAGCTTTTATCTAAGCATGGCCTAAAAGTCCTCTTATTCAAGTATGCAACAAGAAGGGATAGTAGATGGGGATTAAAAGAGAAGAATAGCCCAATTGAGCTAGGAGGGAGAAGAGAAGGAGTGGGGAGTGCATAAAGATAAATAGAAGCTCACCATAGGTCGTTGGACTTCTTTAATCCACCATGGTTGAAGGGACTTGAGTTTGAATAGGCTTACCAAAGCTTGCAAATGCTTGAATGTTGAGAGACTTGAGATTTTTTTGAATTTTGGAGTTTTGTATGGATTTTGACAGAGTTTCCTCCCTATTTTCATCTCTAAAATACGCAGGACGTGGTTTGATATTTATACTTCAAAAAATTAGGGTTGGGCATATGTAATACATGAGCATGTCCTCAACCATTGGTTGAGTGACACGTGGCACTCCTGTAATATCCAAACTTGGGCTACAAGGCAAATTTTGGAAGATTTGATCAAAATCTGGGCTCATGTAGCACACGCTTCACCATCAAGAACTTTTATGCCGATTTCACCCCTATATTCGTGCCATCTAGGAGAGATCTGGGAAAATCGATCGCATTCACGATGTTCCCTTACAGTTTCTCTTGAACTTAGTGTTCTTGGGGAGCTTTGGATGATTCTGGATGGTAGAGATATCATCTCGGAAAGCGAGCTAAAAAATAAGTTTTTGGGAGCATCTGTGCGACGCTTTAGTGGTTTCCTGAAGTAACAGTTTTTGGGTCATGCAGTCAGGGCCTTTGGAAAATGAACTTTCTTGATTTACACATTTCTCAAGTTGTTTGACGATGTATTTTAATCATGGAAGTAAAGAGAAAGTTAAACTTTGGCATAGCGTTTGTGATACGCTTCGTGAAATTTTTAATGGCTTAAATGAGTTACGAGCCAAGGGACTCTCTTGGAATTGGACAGGGATCTCATTTGGAGTATCCTGGTAGATGCCAATTCGATTCCTAGGATCAGTGCGGCCGAAAAGGGGCTCTTGGGTCACCCGAGGTAAAACAATCATTTTGACCGAAACTTGCCAAAATAAGGCCGGAATGGACTTAATTCACACACAAGAGTGTGTTTGACTACCTAAAGGTAGTCTAGTATGGTCTTACTACTTTGGGGGATTTGTACCTCCCGATGAGCACAACAAGGGTGCCTATAGGCAAAATGGTTATTTTGACTAGGTTTGATTAGAACTTGACCGAATTGGTTTGAATGCCATATTGATAATGCCGAACTGTCTGGGGACAATCCTAGAAACGTGGACTTACCGTCTTGGGGACTTGGTACCTTCTAAAAAAAACGCGCAAGGGTATTAGTAGGCAAAATGGTTATTTTGACCGGGTATCATCGGAGCGGATCCAGAGTCAACTTGTTTGGAATCTTGAACGTGGCAGACTGTCAAGAGACAGTCGTAAAGGGTGGACTTACCGTCTTGAGGAATTTGTACTCTTTTAAAAGATGTGCCGGTTTACCTAGGGGCAAAATGATCATTTTGACCGGGTATTACCAGAATGAGTTTAGAGTGGATTTAATTGGTATTTGAACATGCCAGACTCTCTAGGAACAGTCATAGAATGGTGGACTTACCGTTTTGAGCAATTTGTACTTTCTCAAAAAATGTGGTCTGTCTAGGGGCAGAATGGTCATTTTTTCACCAAGTTGGGTTAGTAGGCGGCTGCGTTGACTTGGATTTTTGAGTGTTTTTGTCACTCTGATGATTGTGACGAATTAGTTTTTGAAGGTATCATGTCCCTTGGTAAACGTGTCACAACTAAGAAGCATGTTAGGTCTTGTGACACTGGGGTTTACGGCATCCCTTGTCGACCTGTTTGTGAGTGTGTTCTCGCTACTCCAATGGCTTGATAGTTTTTGAGTGCTTCCACCACTTCGACGGTCTGTCATTGGTTCTAGAAATTGTCTGGTCTTGAGAAGCTGCCTCACGCCAAGAGGCGTAAAGGACATTCTACATCGATGGGTTAGAAAGCGCCGAAAGTGAATCACTTAAGGTTTATGAGTGTTTCCGTCACTTTGTCGGCGGCAATTGGTTTCGGAGACCGCTCGGTTTCAAAAAGCTAACTGGTTATGGCATTGGTTTCAGAGGCTGCCGGGTCTCGAAAAGCTGCCTGTCTATGGCGTTGGTTTCAAATTGGTTTCGAAGACTGCTCGATCTCGGAAAACTACTTAGAGTGCCTAAGGGCATTTTGATCATTCCTGCTTCATTTGGGCCCCCAAGCCTGGAAGCGATCGCTTTGACTTGAGTTGAGTTTTAAAAAGCTGGTTTGGGCTTGATAGTGTTGTGATGTTTCACTGAAGGAATGGTTTAGACCAGAAATTGCTGAGCGGATAAAAATAGGGTACTTACAATTCATAAAAAAAAAAAATAGAGTTTAACAAATTGAAGCTCTATCTTTTTTTATTTTATAATTGTAAATCAATATGCAAACATTAAAAATATTCTCACTTTATAGTCAATTTTGATATTTGATTAGTATTTGATTTGTATAATTATGTAATATTTGAACATTAAACTAACCCACTAAAGAAAAATCATGGAGCCGCCAATGAACATGCAACTTTTTACATAAAACATACAATACAAATTTAAAAACACATTACAAAACTCAATTCTTGAAAGACCAAATTGTCGGAGTTCTATGACTGTGGATAATCTTTTTTATCTTATGATAAATACAGAAATAGTGGAAAAATCTAATGGCACGAGACTTAAAGCCAATTAAACTGCAATGAACTTCTTACTTATATATATATATATATATATATTTTGATTAGCACGAGAACCTTTCATTGATAATGAAGAAAGCAGTACAAGACTTCACTGAGATGGGGATACCCAAATCAGATCAGACCAAAAAAAAGAAAGACCAGAGCAAATGGATGAGGGGAGAAGGTTGGCAAGAAGCCAACTACTACTAACCAGGGAAGATGAACTACACTAAGGAGGATTAACCACTAAGAGACCTGACACCTTTAATGTTGAAAACAAAACCATCAACTAAAAATTCATTGAAGCTCATTTTAGCTTTCACCTAAAATGTAGTGTGGATCTTAATGAAGTGTACTATCTCTTGCCAATCTGTTGATTTTCCTTCAAATTTTTTCCTATTCCTCAATAGCCAAACATTCCAGATTGTGGCAAGAAAAAGAGCTCTGAAATAACCTTTTCTAAACCAAAGAAATTAGAACTAAACCACCATTTTGCATGGGATGTGAACTCATATGGAGCTACCCATTGAGTACCCCACCAGTTAAGAATGTATATCCAGATCAACCATGAAATCTTACATCTAATAAGGAGGTGGTCAGAGCATTCATCATCTTCATTGCATAACACACATCTCACATCAAAATTTGGTGGCAGAATACCTCTATGTTGCAAGAGAACTAGGGATCCAATCTTCCTTTGCAAAGCCAGCCATCCAAATACCTGTGTTTTCAATGGAGCTACATTTTTCCATATATATGGAAAAGGCTAAATGGAAGGATTGCCAGCTGATTGGATGGCTTTGCAAAATGACTTGACTGAGAACATGTTAGAAGACTCTGCTTTCTAGATAAGAAGATCTCTATTTTTAGGCACTAAGGGATATGAGTTTAATAAACTAATGAACCTTCTGAGGTTTTCATCCTCCCATACTCTTAATGGTTAATCCTACTTATATTAATAGCAAAGAAGATTAGGATTGTACATTAGAATCGACTTGTACTAGTTTTCATGATGATATCTTCCTGTAATCAATGGAGGGTTAAATCCTAATATATATGATTTGGACCCTTTAATTTTGGCTGTTCCAATTAACTTGACATTTTATTTTTCCAACTAAAACTGTCGTAAGGTGATATGATAAAGTAATTCATTATTTGGAATTAGGTTGTGAAAATTAATTTGGCTTTCATTTCCTTAGATTGATTGTTAAAAGTAACTTCTTGTTTTGATATGTTTCTCTTAAAAATAATATGGTCTCATCCACACAACTTTGGGTCCAGTTTTAAAGTTGGGACATTTTGCTCTTACAGAATCTTATTGTGTAAAATAAATTATCTGAATGATTTTATTGTATTCATCCTATCTATATATATATACAAGAGTTACAGCAATCAATCCCTTGATTGGAGGGATTGGGGAATAATACAGGGAACTGATTATGAAGAAATCAATCCCTTGATTAAAGGGATTGATGAAAAACGGCAAAAAATAATGAACACATGTTTAATGAATACACAAGTCAGCTAACACTCTCCCTTAAGTTGGTGCGTGAGGATTAAAAATGCCTAACTTGGATATGAGCTTGACAAATTGATCCTTGCCAAGAGGCTTCGTAAATATGTCAGCAACCTGTTACAGGGAAGGAACATAGGAGGTTTGAACAATACCAGCTTGTATCTTTTCCCAAATCAAATGGAAATCGATTTCAATGTGTTTGGTGCGTTCATGATACACTAAATTGGCAACAATATGGAGTGCTGCCTGATTATCACAATAAAGCATAGCTGGTTGGGGATGAGCAATAGCCAAATCATCGAGTAAATATCGTAACTAGGTAAGCTCACATGTAGCAGGGGATCTATATTCAGCTTCGGCAGAAGAACGGGACACTATAGGCTACTTTTTAGTCTTCCAGGAGATAGGACTGTCACCAAGGAATATACAATAGCCAGTTGTGGAGCGACGGGTGCTTGGACAAGCAACCCAATCAGAATAGCAATAGCCTCGAAGATGAAAGGCGCTAGTTGAGGATAGCAAAATACCTTGTCCAGTATTACTTTCAAGTACCTCAAAATTCGCAAGGCAGCATCAAAATGAGGTATGTGTGGCTCATGCATGAACTGGCTCAGTACATTGACAGAGTAGACGATGTCTGGCTTGGTTATAATAAGATAGATTAATCGACCAATAAGCCTTCGGTACTGGGATGGATCTTGGAGTAATTCACCATCACCAAGGTTAAGGCGCAAGTGTTGTTCCATTGGGAAATTTGAAGTTTTGGCACCTAAGTAGCCAATATCTTTTAAAATATCCAGTGTATATTTCCTTTGGCATAGAAAGATTCCTTTAGGAGAATGAGCTACTTCGATGCCAAGGAAATATTTGAGCAGGCCAAGATCTTTGATGTGAAACTTGGTTTTCAAGAAAATCTTTAAAGCGTCAATGGAGTTGGAATCATTCCCTATGATGATGATGTCATCAACATAAACAATAACAAAGGTCTTCTTAGTGCCAGAGATTTGAGAAAATAAAGAGTAATCAACTTTGGATTGGGAAAAACCAACTTCAGCGAGAGCACTAGAGAACTTAGCAAACCAATTCCGTGAAGCTTGTCTCAAACCATAGAGCGACTTATGAAGTTTGCATACACGGTTCTCCCCCTTTCGAGAAAAGCTTGGTGGAACATTCATATAGACTTCTTCATCTAAATCTCCATGTAAGAATGCATTGTGGACATCCAGTTGGTGCAACAACCAGCCTCGAGTAGTAGCCATAGCCAAGAGAACTCGAATAGTAACCAACTTAGTCATCGGAGCAAAGGTCTCATGAAAGTCTAGGCCCTCTTGTTAAGTATATCCTTTGGTGACCAAACGTGCCTTGTACCTTTCTATACTTCCATCAGCTTGATATTTGATTTTGAAGACCCACTTGCAACCTATTGGTTGTTTGTTAGGTGGAAGGGTTGTCAAAGACCAAGTGTTGTTATCCTCTAGAGCTTGTATCTCATTAGCCATTGCCTCTCGCCAATTGGGATCTTTGATAGCTTGAGAATATGAAGTTGGTTCGATTATTGAAGAAATGCTTGCTACAAAGGAACGATGAGGGGCAGAAAATTTATTATACGACAAGTAATTGGCTAAAGGATATTGAGTGCTAGGTGAACATACCTTTGAAGAGTTTGACGAAGTCGGATAGACAATCACATTGGAACAATCATAATCGGCAAGGCACTTTGGAGTAGTGTGAGTCCTAGCTGTTCGCCTTAGAGTGTCATCATGCATCGAATGTGAAGAAGGAATTAGAACATCATTAAAGACAGGAAGTACAGGAGAAGAGTTTTCAAGAATAGGAGCAGAAGAAAGGGGATTAACCATAGTAGATGATTGAGAGGATGGGGTGGGAGTGGTTGCCGTAGGCAAAAGTGAGGGAGAAAAAAAAAAGGTGTCTTCTATGGGTAAAGGAATGACAACAATGGAGGTTGGATTGGATTTTTGGGTTTGGTAAGGAAATAATGTCTCATGCAATTGGACATCACGACTAACAAAAATTTTGCGAGTCTTGAGGTCAAAGACTTTGTATCCTTTTTGGCCATATGGGTAGCTAAGAAAAATACAACATTTGGAACGAACATCGAATTTATTAGTAGGATGGACATTATGAGCATAGCAAAGACATCCAAAAACCTTCAAGTGTTTGTAATTAGGCTTAGAGTTAAAAAGGACTTCATGAAGAGTTTTATTTTGGAGCAAAGGTGTGGGCAATCTGTTTATTAAATAAGCAGCTGTGAGGACACATTCACCCCAAAAAGCGATGGGAAGATTTGCTTGGAAACGAAGAGCCCTTGCAACTTCTATCAAATGATGATGCTTTCGTTCAACCACCCCATTCTATTGGGGTGTGTCTACGCAACTGTGTTGATGTAAAATCCCATTACTAGAATAAAAGGCTTTCATCTCATCACTAAAAAAATCGCGGCCATTATCTGTCCGAATGGTTTTGATAGTGATGTTGAATTGATTTTTAACCATAGCACAAAAAGATTTCAAGAGATAAGATGTTTCAGACTTCAAACGCATTAAGAAAAGCCAAGTACATCTACTGAAATCATCGACAATAGTCAAAAAGTAATGGGCACCAGACAATGAAGGTGTAGAATAGCCACCCCAAATATCACAATGAATGAGCTCAAAAGGGAAAGATGTAGAGATAGTACTAGTTGGAAAAGAAAAACGAACTTGTTTGGCTGAAGGACAGACTGAGCAATGACAACTATTAATGGAGGAAATTTCATCATGTGACTTGGCCAAAACTTGAAAAGGCGATGCAGACGGATGCCCAAGACATAAATGCCAAATGTTAGGTGAGGCAGGATGAGCAAAGGAGGCAAAAGCATCATTGGGTTCAAAGATGTAGAGTCCGCCGAGTTATCTACCCACTGCAATCGTACTCTTCGAGTGTAGGTCCTGAAAAAGGCAATAATCAGAAAAAAAAAAAAAAAAAAACAACAGAATAATAGAGAGATTTTGTCAAAACATTGACAAATAAAAGATTATGTTTGAAATCTGGAACATAGAGAACATTGGATAAACGAAATTTTTGAGAAAACACAACATCACCAATCTGAGCAACTGGAACAAGAGCGCCATTTGGAAGCTTAACAGGTTTGGTCGCATTATGGCTATGCATGCTAGAGAAAGAGGAGGCTGAACAAGTCATGTGATCTATTACTCCTGTGTCAATAATCCACAAAGAAGAATGCTTACCAACTAGGTTGGCTGCAGGATTTGCAATGGCAGGAGGAAGAAGAGAGATTAACTGATTGTACTGCTCAATGGTTAGAGGCGGAGCATAATTAAAAGATGAAGGGTTGTCATCAAGTGGTGAAACTTGAACACTATTGGCTTTGCGATCAGGATATCCATGCAATTTATAACAGCGTTGAATAGTATGCCCGAGATTGCCATAGTGGTCACAACATGGTCGAGGCTTGCGAGGCTTTGCAAAAGTATTTGCGCCAGTCGTGGAAGTTGGTGGAAGAGTTTGCAAAGGTGGAACAACACGTTGATGTTGTGCAGCTGCAATAAGAGCAACGTCAATAGTTAGGACAGAATTAATACGCAAGAGTTGATGATGTTCCTCTTGGAGAACAAGATTGTATGCCTTGTTAACTATAGGAAGTGGATCCATGAGAAGTATTTGACTCCTTATGGAAGAAAAAGAATCATTCAATCCCATAAGAAATTGCATGAGACGTTCTTGTTGTTGGGCATTAACATGAGGTTTCATGACTCCACAAGAACATTGGGGCAAATCGAGGAAGGATGACAACTTGTCCCAATAAGACTTCAAACAGGTAAAGTAGATAGTAATGGAACTTTGCTCTTGTGTGTGACGGCTGATGTCACGACGGATTTTGTAAATTTGAGCAGCATTATCGTGAGAAAATCGTTCCCGAAGATCATTCCAAACAGCAATAGCAGTGTCTGCATAAATGATGCTGTTACCAAGATCTTGGGAAATGGCATTCAAGATCCATGATAGCACCATCGTATTACAGCGGGACGAAGCAACTAAAGCTTAAGCATGTTTGTCAGGGGGTGATATAGTACCATCAATAAATCTGAGCTTGTTCTTAGCATTGAGAGCCATCCTCATAGCCCTACTCCACGTTGAATAGTTATTTCCATTGAGTTTGTGGGAGACAAGTATGTGGCCCGGATTGTCAGAAGGATGAAGAAAATATGGGTCATTGTAATTTTCAGCAGAGGGCAGCGAAAGAGATGAACCAGGAGCGAAGGGAGGATTATCACCCTGCTGATGAGTGGCCATGGTATGGGAAAAAAAAAATTTAAGGAATTGCAAGTTGGAGGGATCACACAATCGAAAGCTCTGATACCATGTAAAATAAATTGTCTGAATGATTTTATTGTATTCAGCCTATCTATATATATACAAGAGTTACAGCAATCAATCCCTTGATTGGAGGGATTGGGGAATAATACAAGGAGCTGATTATGAAGAAATCAATCCCTTGATTAAAGGGATTGATGAGAAACGGCAAAAAATAATAAACACATGTTTAATGAATACACAAGTCAGCTAACATATTGCTTAATTTAATGCTAGAGTGAAATCATATACAATTGTGGATACATGGATTATTAGTATTCTAATCCTTAATCCCGTCTACTCCATTAGCAATTTATTTGTGGTATTCCAACAGCCATTAATCAAATATTTCTCTCAGAGATATGAATGTAACCACTAGTCCATATATATCAAACCCTTTGCTCATGTATCTCAATTTATACATCTAGTTAGCTTCATCCTAGATTTCACAGCAATGGAGAAAACTTGCTTCCTTCTTCCCGTTACCATGTTGTTAGTATATTGTATGGTAGCTAGCTTAGCCATGGCAGTAACCAATATCACTTCCGATCAATTTGCACTTCTTTCCTTGGAAGCCCATATTATAACTTTCGACCCTAATCACGTATTGGTGAATAACTGGATCTCCACTAACTAAACCATGGCCTGCAAAAGCTATAAATGTTTCAGGGATAGCTATTTCACAAGTATTAGGTATCTTTACCTCGTGTGTGTTAACGTATATGCGGCCGCTGGTGTCTAAGACGGTCTTACAATTATTATTCATTTATGTGTGTTAATATAATCATTGCTTTTATTTTAATTATTTCTCATAATATATTAGCTTCAATGGTATTGACAAAGTAATTGTGTGCTTAGTTACCAAAAAGTAAAAAGGTGAAAGATGAGAAGCCAGGCTGGTTAATAACTTCTTTCACATCGAGAGAGATCGAGGTGTGTTTTAAGTTAATAATTTCTTCCTACACTTTTTATTTTAATGGGTTGTGTTGAGTTTGGTTCTTGCAAAGAAAAAAAAAGGCTAGTTAAACCAGTTTGATGAAGGCTTTTGCGTGTCGGAGACTCCAAATCAAGGCCGGCTCAAGACAATTTGAGACTTAAAACGACAATTTTAAAAGAAGTTTTTTTGGAAAAAAAAAAATTTATGGCTTTCACATTTTTAGTATTGGTGTAAAAATTTTATTTAGAATTTATTTTTCTATAAAATTTTAATTTAGAATTTATTTTTCTAGCCTTTTGAGTTGCAAAATTATTAATTAATATATTCAAGTTTAGATAACAATTTTTTTTCAATAGAAAGCATAGCTAATCCACATAGCCACTTATGACCCAAGTAACATATGCAAACTATACACAAAATGTATATAAACATTTCCTTTCTATTTACCAAATCAAAATTGACCCAACCAATATAAGAAAAAATTAATTTTTAATTTTTACCTTGGCGGCTATATGTAGATAACCCACCAACAATAAAAATAAAAATAAAATTGCACTTTGTTCAATTTAACATTATCAAGTAACAAAATAAAAAATTGTTCTTTGATAATAAAATAATATTTCATACATATGCATATAACTGACAAAAGCAAATAGAGATTGAATATATTTTGACAAGATAGAAATCAAATAAAAATCAATCTATACAAAAAATAAAAATAAAAAATTCATATCAATTGGCCGTTTGATGATGCTATTTGTAAGATTTACCAACTTATTTTCATTTTAAAATTTTTTGCTTGTACGAGAGAGATAGTGTTTTTCATGTTAATAATTTGTATTTGTACAAAATAGAATGGAAGAGTTGTAAGGGTTTAAACTTTTGAACATCTATATGTTAGAGAGAAAGAGAGTTAGATTTTTTCCCTTTATTGCATTCATACAATTGTATGTAATTTTTTTTTCTTTTGTCAAGTTAAGTGTAATTGATTTGTGTCTTTTTTTTTTCCTTTTTTTATGGAACTTTTTTCTATATGAACTAAGACTTTTTATCATTATTTTCTTATAGGTCCTTTTTTTTTTTCCTCATTAAGGCTGGGCTTCTTTTCTTCTTTTTTTTATTTTATTTTCTTATGAGCCTTTTTTTGTCATTCAGGCTGAGGTTTTCTTTTCTTTTCTTGTGGGCTTTTTTTTTATTTGAACTGGGGCTTTTTAAAAAAAAAAAAATTTGTCAAAATTATATAGGGAGTTTTTTTTTTTTTTTTTAATTTGGGGCCTTCAAAAATAGGGAACTTGAACGAGTGCTTTGTTCACTTTAAGCTAGAGCAGGCCCTTCTCCAAACTTTATTTCAAAAAAATTTCATTTTTTACACAAGATCTATTTAATTATGTTAATAAAAATGTTTTGGAACTTCTCAAAATCACTTAAATATTCTCCAAGTAATTACTCTTGTGAAAGACTTACAAGATCCATAATAAACAGGTATATGAATATAGGAACATCAGTACATATATTCTAGAGTGCGGAAGCGTACCCGTTTGGTACATGATCTTGAATGTGAAGGGAAGCGATCTCAAATCCAGTAATCAAACTCCATAGTGGCTATATGTCTTCTTCTCTATTACCAAACTCTTTAAAACGGATCTCAATGGGTATAATATTGTCAGTCTTGGGAAAAGAGGAGACTTAACCTTTATATATTCAAACCCTAATGGGCCCTCTCACAAAGGGCTTCCCAATAGGTTTCGTAAGCCCACACTAACCATCCAACCACATAAAAGAACCAATAAGTGCACACAAGTTCAGTCCATATAAATCACCTCTTTATTGGGACTATTTTGTATGTCTCAACTTAACTTAGGTTTAACCAATTTTATTAAAACTAAAATCAATTAATGAGTATGCTCAATTTAAAAAATTCTAACATTCTCCCACTTGAGCAAACATTAATTGTAGTTAGAATTTTGAAAACTTTAAAAAAGAATCTCAGGTTGAAAAAAAAAAAAAACTGTATGTGGCCACATTTTAAAAAACCAAGTAAAGTTAAGAGATAACACTTAAAACAATCCAGTCTAATAAGGCAATCAATATTGAATCCAGACAGTCAATACACGATCAATCCATGTAAGACCACTCATAATCACAAATACTAATCCCCTCATTGACATCGAACAATTAGAATAGTATGATGGAAATAGCGCTCCTTAAGTGATCTCATAAATGTGTTACTCCTCCATCAGTCCTCAAATTCTCTTTAACTGTATGCATATTCAATAAGCCAGAGAATTTCAATTGTTTCCAATGAAACTAACATGTCTTGTGCAATATCCCGAACCTCTATTATCTAAATTAATGTGAATTTTCTTGAATTCTATATTATTTTAATGTGCCTTTGGGTCAAAATAACCAATAGTAATGTATGTTGTAATGTATGCCTTATGTGCAGGATACATGGGATAAATTCACATGGGTGTTTTCTACACACCCGTAATATACATACACACACCTGCCGTAGAAGAAGTAGAGGAGAAGAAGAAGAAGAAGAAAAAGAAGAACAGAAGGTAAAGAAGAAGATTAAGAGGAAGAAAGTTAAGAGGAGATTGAAGCTTGGGAAGCTCAACCCCTATAAGAAACCAACATTGTTAGAGCTTGAAAAACTTGAGAGAGAAAGGTATAAACTCCAAACCTTGTGTATGCTTGTGTGTATGTGTGCTATAATTGTGTTTCATGACTCCTTTGAGTCCCAATTACTTGGGCTTTGAGAGTTTGTAAGCTCCCATAAATGGATTGGGAATTGGGGTTTACAAACCCCCAAATTTGTGCATGTTGGGTTTGAGATTCCAAATCCTAGATCCCTTTGATTGATTTGTTTATTTTGCCCAATTTTGAGATATTGTAGTCTTATTGGGTCAATCTATGAACATTAAAAGCATTGGTAGAGTTTGGGAGACGTTTGATTAAGCTTTGGTTGGGAAAAAACCCATTTTTTTTCGCACCTATCATAGGCCTGGAGCATTAGTGGGCGCGCCTAATGGCACTGGTACACTGCCCGAGGCGCGCACTGGCTAGCGCTCCTAGTGGCAAGGTCCCAGGTCATAGCTTCGACACTCTTTAGTAAAATGGGCATAACTTGCTTTAGAAAACTAGAATTGATGCACCGTTTAAAGCGTTAGAAAGTAGATTCATAGACCTTTTTATTCATATAAAGTTTGTACTCTATTTCCTTATAGATTAAGAGATATTAAAGTTTAAAATTGGCCCAAAATTTCTATTAGCAACATTATTTTTCAAAATTTTAGTCCATTTTCCATGGGACATAACTTTTTTATCCGAAATGTATTTTCGACCCATGACCTATCAAATTAAAGCTCTTTAAACCTATTTTCAAGTGAAATTAACTTAGAATATAGTCTCATTTTTTCTGATGAAAATGAGCTGCAATGAAGGAATCGGTGTTGAGGGATTTATGTTTCAAACCTCAACTTTTATGATTCATGCTTTGCATTGGAGTCTTGTGTTTGATGCTTCTATATACTCTATGTGTAGGAACACCTTTGTTTAGCATCAATCCTCAAGGATAAAGGTGAGTAACGATATGCCATGAGTAAAACTCTATTACTCTCTAAATGTTTTAAGTGCAGTTGCATTTCATGCAATATTTTCCATATGATTTCAATGCATTAATATTTATGCTTAATTAGAAATATCATACTTTTAAATGCATGCAAGTTATACTTATGTTATGAATTGAAACTCATGGACTAGAATATTTACATGAAAGAGATGCAAAATTTTCAATGTATGGTGCCAACTCGAGGTCTTTTCGTGACCAGACCTTAAACTCGCTTGATAGTCATACGGTAAGGGACGTGAAATAAATTATCGACACGTTGGGAGACGTCCCTTGGCCTAAAGAGCCTTTTGCATGACCTAAAAAGGTTACTATGGAACCGAGCTTATATGTCGGGTTGTAGCACACTTATGCTTTTGAAACAAGAATCAAGATATGTTCAAATGCTTATGACAAGTTATGTTATGCTTTATCACGAACAAAGATATGTCGCATCTCTCTTTTACGATATCATGTTTTGAAACAATAGAATGTTTCAATATCATGCTCATGCTACCTATGATTTCAAGCTTATGCTTTCATGTTTTCAAGTTCATGCTCTATATGCATAAATGTTTATCTATGTCGGGACACTAGATATAAATGCTAGCTCATGGTGTTTTCATGCTTATGCATCATTGTTATTCACTAAGCATAGCTTACGTTTTCTCAAATGTTTTTAGGTAACCAATCCAGGAGGTCCTAGAAGGAGGCCATATGTGAATTTTGAGCTATGGTCCATGGGCCTATGTTATGTTATTTGTATTTGGGCTGGACTCTAATATTTTGTAATATTATAAATGATATAACTGTGGTGGCCTCAAATAGGCCCATATGTACGTTTATGTTTTGGATTAGGCATAGATCTACCATGTATGACACAATTTTTGTTTTAAACTATAAAAATTCTACTTCCGTAATTATGTATCATTTTAAATGATTATGCACATGTATTCAACCGGTTTATATAATGCAGCATTAGGCTGCCTTGCTACTAGCCGGTCATGTACCTTAAATCCGCATAGGCCGAGTTACGGGACATGACATCTTGCATACACATCTTGAGAAAAATTTGTAGTGCAAATGCAAGATACATCCCCGAATGCTTAAGTACACCAAGCTTGAGACTTTTCTTTATATCCAAATCATGAACTTATATCCATCCACATATAACATATGAAATATCAAGAGTATATATATTCATGCATAAATGACATCAAATGAAAACAATCACTAACCATTTATAAACTTTAATGACAAATGATAAACTGGAAAGGTCTCAACCTAGAATGACTATCACATAATCTAAGGAAAACAACTCTTACTAACCAAGTACATCAAAAGACCCAATAACACCTATGTTATAAATATTGCTACTAAAAATAATAGGTGAAGTCCCTTGGTCAAGGGTTCTGCCATCATATGTTCTGTGTTAATGTTCTTAATAATGATGTCACGTTTCCTTACCAAATCTTTAACTGACAAATAGTTGATTTCAATGTGCTTAGACCTACTAGAAGATTTCTTATTCTTGGAGAAAAATACAGCTGCACTATTATCACAAAAAATCCTTAGTGGTCTAGCAATGGAACTAATCACCTTAAGCTCCGAAATGAAGTTTCGCATCCAAATAGCCTGGGTAGCAACCCCAAAAACAAGTTACGAACTCATCATGCATAGTGAAAAAAGCTGTAAGAGTCTGCTTAAAACTCTTCTAAGAAATAGTACCTCTAGCAAGCCTAAAAATGTATCTTGAAGTAGACTTTATGTAATCCACACATTTAGCAAAATCTGAATTTGAATAACCAACTACTTTAAGATCCTCAACACTTTTGTATATAAGCATGTAATCTTTCGTCCTCTACAAGTACCTTATCACTTTCTTTGTAGCTACCCAATGGTCTATGCCAGGGTTTAAAGATACCTCCCAAGAACACCCACAACAAAAGCTATATCCGGCTTAGTACATACTTGTATATACATGAGACTGCTAATTGCACTAGTATATGGTATCTTCTTATTTGACTTCTATGCCATTTTTAAGATTCTAATTTTTATTGAATTTGTCACCCTTGGCAATAGGAACATCCCCAGGTCTACAATCCTGTATATTAAACCTCTCAAGCATATGATTGATGTATCCTTTCTAAGATAGCCCCAACACACCATGAGATTTATCACGAATGATCTCAATGCCTAGAACAAAAGAGGCCTCCCCAAGATCTTTTATGTTGAAGGTGTTGGATAACAACATCTTAGTCTCAAGCAAAAGACTCAAATCATTGCTCACAAGTAAAATATCATTAATATAAAGAACAAGAAAAATAAATTTTCTCCCACTGACCTTGAGATATATGCACTGATCAATCTTATTCACTAAAAAAACCCAAGGAAGTGACAATCTCATCAAATTTCAAATACCATTGGCACGATGCTTGCTTCAAGCCATAGATGTACTTTTGCAGTTTGCACACCATATGCTCCTAGCCCTATACCATGAAACTCTCAGGCTGCGCTATATAAATCTCCTCATCAATGCCACCATTTAGAAAAGCAATCTTGACATCCATCTGATGAAGCTCTAAGTTCTAATCAACCACTAAAGCCATGATAATTCTGAATGAGTCCTTAGATAAAACAGGAGAAAAAGTTTTATTATAATCAATACCTTCCTTTTAAGTGAACCCCTTACCAACCAATCTAGCCTTGAAACGCTCAACTAGCCCCTTAGAGTCGTTATTGGTTTTAAACACCCATTTGCAACCAATGGGCTTACAACCAACTGAAAGATCAACGAGCTCCCACACTCCATTATGTGCCATGGATTGCATCTTATGTTTCCTAGCATCCACCCACATGTTGGACTGGGGACTCAAGATAGCACTAACATAAGTCACTGGATCAACCATAGAACCCACCTCAAAATCACTCTCACTAAGATACACAACAAACCCATCTGAAATGGCAAGTCTCCTTTGTCTTATAGATCTCCTCACAAGTACTGCTAGAACATGCTCAATAGGATCAGGAGTATTAGGTATGGCAACATCAAAACCTAATTGCTCATGATCAATAACCTCCACAGGTATATGCACAACATTATGCTGGATAACAGGCAAGGGAATGGACATCACCTCGCTAGGCCTATCCTCATCAATGTGCGGTGATATCTCCAAATTAGCAGTATCAAGTTTCAAGAACTTAACTGTCTGAGATTCAACAATTCTAGCACTCAGTGTTGGATTGTAGAACCAGTATCCCTTAGAATGATCTGAATACCTAATGAAATAACAATGAGTGATTCTGGGGTTGGTTTTCATCTCAGAAGGATTATAAATCCTAACCTTTGCCGGATAACCCCAAACGCGAAATAATTAAAACTAAGCTTTCTATTAGTCCACAATTCTAAAGGGGTTTTAGGAACAGACTTGCTAGGAACCCTATTGAGAATGTATAAGGTAAACTTAATAGCATCACCCCAAAGATACAAAGGCAAATTACTACGACTCATCATATCCTTAAGGGTGCGATTACATCTTTCGGCCACACCATTTTATTCAGGACTACTAGACATGGTATATTAGGCAACAATTCTACAGTCTTGGAAGTATTTGGCAAATGATCATTGATGGTCCAGGATTCATTCTGTGTTATAAGTAGTCTTGATTTAGCTAAAGTCTGGTGGTAGGGTATTGAGAGCATGGTGGACTACAAAGTTATCTGGGATGGTAACATTAAGACTCTTGAGTTTGGTTTGGATGAAAACAAGCTTAAGGATATACTCCCTCACCCCAAATTGCCTACCATAGCTCAGACTCGTGAGCTCATTCATTAGGGATCCAGCCTCAGCCTTACTGGATGCATGGTATCTCTATCCCACAGTATTGAAAAGCTCATTTGCATTGGTAGTCTCAGGTAAACTACTCAAGAGGTTCTTAGAAATAGACCTCTTTATGGGTATGAGACTCAGCCTATTGGATCTGTCCCACTTTGCATGATACTCCTTCTTGCTGGTTGTACTAGTGACCGTGAGAGTAGCTGGAGCAGCTTCTCTTAAAGCCAAATCCACATGATATACTCCCTCACCCCAAATTGCCTATCATAGCTCAGACTCGTGAGCTCATTCATTAGGGATCCAACCTCAGCCTTACTAGATACGTGGTATCTCTATCCCACAGTATCGAAAAGCTCATTTGCATTGGTAATCTCAGGTAAACCACTCAAGAGGTTCTCAGAAATAGACCTCTTTATGGGTGTGAGGCTCAGTCTATTGGATCTGTCCCACTTTGCATGATACTCCTTCTTACTGGTTGTACTAGTGACCGTGAGAGTAGTTGGAGCAGCTTCTCTTAAAGCCAAATCCACATTTACAATCCTCAGAGAGAACTCAATAACATGCTTCCATTTCTTATAGTTCGACCCATTTAACAACACAACCGTCATAGTGTTATTATTAACTGCAAAAGAAACTATACATAGAAATACAAGAGGCAACAAATTAGCTGATTGAGACAAATAAACAATCCTTATATGCTTTAAACGTAATCAAGCATAAATAATAGGCTAGCCCAGTGCATCATTGTCGTCTCTCCCTTTCGGCTAACCACCAAATGAGAATGCCCAAGTATCTAACAAGTCAGTCCCTTTAGGCAGACAAAACCTCTTAAAAACTAAACATTCTCAAGTCAGTCATTGAATATCAACCGTATCATTAAAATAGGCAATAACTTCATTTGGGCAGGCAATTGCATGCAATAATACAATGGATACAGTCATATAATATATTAGATATCAATAGATGTACTCCTTTGGGCAGTAGCATCCACATCAATCCATTTCTCCTTATTATGACATCCTTTTGTTTAAATTTTCCTTCATTATTTCTGGCATTCTTGAACCGGATATGCTCACAATCACATCTTTATGGGCATTTATATAACTGAATATGCTCAGTGGTCTCATAAATAACATATATGTTGCCCAAACCATGTATAATAATTTTCCTTACAGAAACTCATACAAAATGACAATTTTGGCTCTTTAGGGATGATTATGAGAGAGAGTATAATTTATGGAAGAGTATCGAAGAAGAGTACTCACTGTCATTAGGTTCATAAGATTGAAAACGGGTTATCCATAGAAAACCACCCAAAAAATATACACAATTTTCAAGAAGAAACGCATAAATACACTTAAAACAAACCAAAAATAAACTCTGAAAAGCAATTATAATTTTTTATGTCAAACGAGAGAGAGTTATAGTATGCCATGATGTTCAGAATATCGAAAACATATTACCCATAAAAAATAGCCAAAACTTGCGCATGATTTTCGAGAAAATACAAAAATAAACACAATTTTGGCCCCGATAAATACCAAACAGTGTCAAAAAATTACAAAAAAATATTTTCTAGAATCTTTAACTTGAGAGGAATTTTTTGAAATTTTTCGAAGCCCGAGAGGACCCCCCACGAGCCTAAGGTGCATGTGGGTCTCCTCTACGGCCCGTGGATCCTTTCTTTCTTACTTGGTTGGGCCAGACCAGACTCGATTTCTACAAAATAGACCCAGTTTGCTGCAGTTCCTTCCAACCCCATTTTCACTTCAAAAACAAATATCAAACACCACTTTTAACCAAAACAAACATCAAAGAACACGTTTTTGGTAATTTGAAGCATAAAAAATGAAGTTATAATGGATTTCTATGAACCCTAAAATCAACAATGGCGGCTAGGATTTGAAAAAATACCAAAATTTAAAATTTCTTGCATAATACACACTCAAACATATTCTAATACAACCCAAAACAATTAATATATGATATTACATAAGAATCATGCATAAAATCATGGATTTTTTAAAAACTTTTTAACAGAATCATTGATTTATGGCACAAAACTTTAAATCGATGGATCTCCCTCTACGGTTGAATTAGAATATGCGCCATATATCAAAATTTTTCTTGTTCCGAGAGGAACAAAAGCCCTTTATTTTTTTTTTTCAAAAAAGAGTCATCTTTTTTTTCAAATTAAATCATTCAAGATTTCGGGTTTCAACTTAAAAAATCAAGAATGAATATGTAAAACGATGAGTTTTGAGTTCCTAATTCATATATAATAGCTCTGATACCACATATAAGATTTACAATAAATATGTATATGAAGATAGAAATATCAGTACATATATTCTAGAGTATGGAAGTATACCCGTTTGGTACATGATCTTGAATGTGAAGGGAAGCGATCTTCAATCCAGTAATCAAACTCCACAGTGGCTATACGTCTTCCTCTCTGTCACCAAACTCCTTAAATGGACCTCAATAGGTAGAATACTATCAGTCTTGGGAAGAGAGAGAACTTAGCCTTTATATATTGAAACCCTAATGTGCCCTCCCATAAAGGCTCCCAAATAGCTTTCTTAAACTCACTCTAACCATCCAATCACATAAAATAACCAATATGTGCACATAAGCTCAGTCTGTATGGATCACCTCTTTATTGGGCCTATTCTATATGTCTCAACTTAACTTGGGTTCAACCCGTTTTATTAAAACTAAAATCAATTAATGAGTATGCTCAATTCAGAAAATTCTAACAAGACTCTGTTGAATGCTTAATCTATATAATATTTGTGGCGGACATGGGGACGGCCCGCCTAAAACCTCCAATATTCTCATTACCCCTATAATGTTTTAGGTATTTACTATAAATCGTAGTGTGTTGGTCCTCTAAAATTCAAATATTTTATCTTTAGCCTCTACAAAATTTTAAAAAAAATTTAAAAAATTTTCTCCGCCTTCCCCTCAATAAAAGTCATGCGTCCGCCACTGCATAATATGATGTCATATCAACCTTCTTATGCAATGCAATTGTTTCTTAAATTTTTCTGTGATTATGGTCTAGCGTACCTATCACCATTAGGCAAAGTTGTCCTCTTCAAATCCAAATTATTTTGAAACGTTAGCTCCCGTTAGCACCATAAATGCTAGGCTGTCTTTATATTATTATGTAGAGTTCTCTAATCTGAATAATGTCGAGTGGATGTCTACATTAATGAAAAAATCCCATTGGTCTTGTGCCAAAAAGTCCAGGGAAAAGTTAGAAATAGAAGGAACTTAGCTCCCAAATTTGGAAGGTAGCGGGCATACTATTGCAGTTGACATCATCATAGTATATTCATCCGATCATCAATAACTTACCCATGTAAGAATTCATAAACCAATGCGGAAGCAAATGGATTAAACCCGTACCTTACGTGCGTTGACTCTGAAACTCAACAACGATATTTTATTTAGCTCGTTTGGTACAATTTTTTTATTTTTTATTTTTTTGGCTTATACGTAAAAATAGTTAAATTTTTCAGTTTTTTTTGCTTTTATAAACTAAGACTAGTAGAAAAGCAAAAAAAAAAAAAAAAATGTCTTGGTCTTGATAATGTTCAAAGATATTATTAATGTGGTTGCCTATGGAGTATTTATATAGTATCAAAAGGCACTTCTAGAAATTAATTGGGTTAGCTTAATTGGGCAGAGCTCTTGGTCTGTCTTTGGAAAATCACCAAGTACAAGTGTTGATCATAAGGATTTAAACTCTTATGAATACCCTAATCCTGGCCGTGGATAGCATACTTTTGACTTGATCAGGGAGGGAATTAGTCGAGATGCGCACAAGTTGAACGAGACACCCTTGACTGTCAAACCTAAAAAAAAATGCAGTTTTAGAAGAGACATGCCCCTTGAATATAAACAGACTCGTTCTTTGGTATTAACAAACTTGGTTGATTGATTGTACTCCAAAAGTGCAATCTACAGACCTGTATTAGTTTCTAGTTAGACCTAGAATACGATTATTTATGTTGTTTTAGTCCTACTTAGTTACTAACTTGATTTTATGCATCTTTTCAGAAATCCCATGCTAAAAAGGATAAATTAGAGCAAAAGGAATAAAAAAATTTCGAACTACCAGGGAATACATTTGAATGCATGACGTCGACATGACATGGACCATTCAAACGGTGGAGCCTTGCGTTTGAACGGTGAATAGTAGAGTTTAAACAGTTCGTCAAATGGTGTTTCGTTAAAACTAGGTCCAAAGTGCGTTTGATAGATTCAAAGAGCTATTTTTCTGTTCAAAGTGCATTCGAACGGAAGTACGGTGCATTCAAATGATATATCAGGAGTTCAAATGGTATTTTAGGACTGCAACTTTTGGAAGCCTATAAAAGCTGGTGTTGTTGTTATTTTTAGGGTTAGCTTTTTCATTATTGTTTTAGGAGTAGTAGAAGCTGGAGAGACAATTTTATTCTTGGTTCTAGTTAGGTTTTCATAGTTTTTCTTAATTCCTGTAATTAGATTTTTAGGTTTTCATTCAATTCAATATATTTTTATACAACTATGTCTTTACTATGGAGATGAGTAGCTAAATTCACTCTTGGGATTAATTGTAAATATTAATTGAAGATCTCGGATTAACAATGGAGGTAACTTGTGTTTCAAAGTCTAGATCTTCTTCTTTTTAACTCTTTGAAATCAAATCCTAGATTCTTACGAAAATCTAAATGTTTGACTATGTTTGGTAATACTTATGCATGAATCTACATTCAATATAGGTACTGCACGAATCGATGGTATACATCTTTGATTTTAAAATTGATTCAATCTAGAGTAGATATTTACAAAAACTTATGTGTTTGATTATGTTTGGCAACAAGTCGATGGTATGCATCTAAGGTTTTAAAACTGATTTATTCTATGTTTGATTGTTAAAGAATAAACATTTTCATTACTAAATCTTCTGAATCAAAGACTCACAACATAGTCAATGATTTGAGTTATAAAATATCTCCATTGGAATTCCAAATGAAGTAGTTGGTTGGATCAATTGGTTTTGAAACCTTTATTTTATCAAATACAAATTAATTTTCTTAGTTTAGTTTAATATAAACAATCCAACTTTCAAGTGATATATTTTTTTTTAGAAGTAATAAGTGAGACTTTGTGTGATTTGAGAGAGTGGTCTAGGCTCTTTAGCTTGTCAAATTGTTCCCTGAGGATTCAACCTCGGACTCACCGGGTTTATATTACTTTGGCATCCTGCACTTGGAATTATCCGAAGATATTGTTTGGTGCAAGTCATTGATCTACCGTAGGGGTGGTTTGTGTCAATGGCTCGACCCGAAATTTAACAAATACTTGTTGATAAGAATTTGTAAAAATGTATTGACACTATCTACTCTTAGAATCATAAGCATTTGTATAAAATTAAACAAACATCAAATATATTTTATTACATATACGCACATCCTTATTTGCTTATTTGATATAAATATGCAAAACATAAAAATGTAAGTAAGCTGTTATGACCCAACCCACATTGCGTTTGTTGAGTCCCATATGGCTGATTGTTAGTTCTTTTAAGTATTCTACAACTATATAAGTGAGGCTGGGGACCAATCCTATTATTGTAACAAACATTGCACTTCCTAACCCATAAAGGACTACTAATATCCATTTAGAATGACCTATAATAGGCCCACATGAGCAATACAAACCAACACTAATACCTTACATGATTACACATTGTTAAGCTGTTTTAGACTTTATAAACTTTTGCAATCACAAGCAATAATTTGAGTCAGATGGCCTACTAACAATAAAGATTGTCTAAATCTTATTTTTTACAAACATAAAATCAATGAGTTTATCAAGCATTACAAGTCCTGTAGGTTTTTGGTTGAAATTCAACAAAAATAAAGTTTTGGGTTTCTATGTTTGAGGGGACAAGTAGAGATTTTATAAATGTACATCTTTGTCATGTTCACATGATTTCAAAATCAACGACATATCAATATAATGAGAATGGTAATAGTAAACGACAATGATATGTTGAAAAATAAGGCAAAATTACATTGACTAGGATATCAAAAATAGCACCAATATGTCAGAAAAAGGTACACAAATATTGAAAACAATGAATAAATGAAATATCCAAGTATATAAAATTACTTAAAATGCCTTTTTCGTACACGTGATTGAGGCCTATTTTAGTCGTTTTATAGATGCCTCAACTAAGCCTATTGACTGGCAGCTAAAATATCGAACAATAACAACTACTGTTAAAAATAACTGTCGATATCTCAAATTTTATTGATGTTTCATTTTCATGGGTGACCACATTTAGATCGGTAATTTCAATATTAAAGACTAATAAATTCCATTGTCATGAATTTAAGTGTTATATATTGTTTCAAGAAATACAAGCTCAATTCATGTTGTTAAGTGAAGATTAAGAACCAACCATTCAAACTCAGGCTCAGTTTTGTCATACTTAAATTATAGATTTGAATTTGTACCTTGACATCATAGTGATGATATCCAGAGCCGGTGTGGTCCTTGGAGGCGATTGGGTGCCTAGGGGTGAAATAATCATTTTGACCGGATGCTCTCGGAATCGATTCGGAAGTGACTAAAAGGTACTAGAACATGCTTGATTATCTTTAAGATAATCTTGGAAGGGTGGACTTATTGCTCTAAGGTCTTAGGTATTTTCTCGAGATGCGCGTGGTGGGGCCTGCTAGGGGCATTTTTGCCATTTTTTATCGGAATGGGCTAGCAGGCACTTGTGTTGACCCGGGTTTTGAGTGTTTCCGCCACTCTGATGGTGTGTGGAGAGTTGGTTTCCAAAAATATCCCATCCTCCCGTAAACATGCCACAGCCAAGAGGCGTGGTCAGTCCCGTGACATGGGGGTTTGTTAGCATTCCTAATGTCAACCTGTTTGCGAGTGTTTCCGTTATTCTGAAGGTTGTGATGTTTATGAATATTTTTGTCACTCCGACAGTGTGTCGTTCATTCCAGAGACTGTCTGATTTCGGGAAGCTACTGGATGATCTTATCGCTTGAAGGATCAATTTTTTCAGAAGACGTGCCAGATAGCAAACATTCTACGTTAGCAGGCTAGCAAGCGCTAGAAGTGAACCACTCTACCATCTCAGAGACTTGGGTTCCGTTCCGGTCGACGGGTGTGAAGGGACTTATCGTTTCAAGGGGTTTTGTGCTTTCTTGGTAAACTTGTCGTGCTCGATTAACTTACCATCTGAGGGATCAACTTTCTCGATTGATGTGCCAAATTGAGTTTGACTGGTTTGGATTGGGATTAAAACTGGAATTAAGGTTGAAATACAAACTTACCGTCCTTAAGAAGACGTGACAACTAGAATTGGACTAAGCAATCCGAAAGGCATTTTGGTCATTTTACCTCTATTGGGCCTAGCGGGCCTGCAAAGTGGTTGATTAAATAGATTGAGTTTGGAGAGCCGGTTTGAGTTTGAATATGTCTATGTCAGTTTGAATATGAATCTGATCGGGCTGGAGACTATCGAGTAGGCAAAAATGGAGTGCTTACATAAATCATTTTGGTGTAGAACAAAGATAGTTAGTTTTTGAAAACCTGTATTGAAGAGGGTTATGTTGAAAACCACTTTTAGGGGGGAGAATACCATTCTAGTGAGTTAGGGTTCTTATGGTCAATATAGTGAAGAACCACTCAAGGGAGTCTCCATGGAGACCATTCTAATCACAAAACTCAAGAGTGTAAAACTTTAAAAATCAAAGTGATAAAGAAGACTTGAAAACCATTTTAATGCAATCTAGAAGTATAAAATGCAAGAATGCAAATTGGAAGTTAAGGGGCTTAAGGAGGCTTCCTAAGGCATAAAAATCTTGGGTTTAACCTTAAGCTTCAAGAAAGCAACTCTTAGAACCATTTTTAGGAAGACACTTGAATATGGAATTTAAGAAAGACATGGAAATAGAAATAGTTAGGGTTTTTGAAAAATGGTGATAAGCATGAAAATGGAGCCAGGCATGCAATACATGAACATAGAAACCATATGCAAGGGGGTCATGAAACCATAGAAGGCTAAAAGGCCACACCACATTGCAAGGGGTCTATGGTCCATACCATGATAAGGTAGGTTAAAGGGCGAACTCTTAACCGGTGGCTTCCCTAAAGCTTTCCCTAGGCATGAACTTAAGGTCCTCTTGTACAAGCAAGCAAGAAATGGGGGTAAAAGATGGGGAGCAAAATCGAGAATAGCTTAAGTAGATTAAAAGAGAGAAGAGAAGAGTGGGGGGTAGCAAAACGTAAATAGAAATATTACCTTGTCTTCGTAACCTCTTCAAGCTTCAATGGAGGGCCTTGCTTGAGCTTTAAAGAGTTTTCAATGGCTTTGAAGTGGGCTAGAAATGGCCTCCAAGGTTTCTTGGAGGCTTAAAAGAAGGAGTGTATAAACTAGAGAGAAGTTGAATTTAGCTTGGATGCTTGGAAGGTGAAGTGTATAGGGCTTTTTGGTGTTTTGGGGGGATTTTAGCAGAGCTTTGCTACTATTTTGGACTCAGAATTACACTGGGGGGTGGTCTAGTATTTATAGGCAAACATCTTGGGGCCTGGCGCATGTGCTACATGCGCCTAGGCAAAATTTTCCCTAGCGTATGTAGCACATGCGTAGTATTGTGCCAATATTTGAGTACCACGTGGCACTCTTTGTACTAACCCGACTTGGGCTTGATAGTTTGTGAGTGCTTTTGCCACTCCGACGGTGGGGCGTTGGTTCCCAATATTGCCTAATCTCGAGAAACCACTAGGTGCCAAGGGGCATAATAAATATTCTACATTAGCGGGATAGCAGGCGCTAAAAATGAACCGTTTAGAGTTTGTGAGTGCTTCTATCACTCTAACGGCTTAACAGTTTGTGAGTGTTTTCGTCACTCCGACGATAGGGCATTGGTTTAAAAAACCGTCTGATCTCGAGAAGCTGCCTGGAGTGCCTATGGACATTATGGTCATTTGGCTTCAATTGGTCGTAGGAAGCAACCGATTTGATTTGATTGGAGTTTTAAAAAGCTGGTTTAGGCTCGATTGTGTTGTGACTTTTGACTGGAGGTTTGATTTGGACCGGGAATCGTCAAGAAGGTGAATATGGGGTACTTACATTTGTACAAGAGAGAGTAGGAGAGTTGTGAGGATTTAAACTTTTGAACATCTATACATTAGAAAAAAAAATAGAGTTAGATTTTTTTTACCTCCATTGCATTGATACAAACATAAAATCAATGAGTTTATTGAGCATTAGAAGTCCTTGAGTTTTTGGTTGAAATTCAACAACAATCAAGTTTTGGGTTTCTATGTTTGAGAGGACAAATTAGAGATTTTATAAATGTACATCTATGTCCTATTCACATGATTTCAAAATCAACGACATATCAATATAATGACAATGGTAATAGTAAACGACGATGATATGTTGAAAATAAGGCAAGATTACATTGACTAGGATATCAAAAATAGTACCTATATGTTAGAAAAAAGTAAAAAAATTTTGAAAACAATGAATAAATGAAATATCCAAGTATATAAAATTACTTAAAATGCCTTTTTTCTTACAAGTGATTGAGATCTATTTTAGAGGTGTTATAGATGAGATCAGTTCATCTCTAGGCCTTAATATTCAGAATCCTTCAAACTTTTTATCTTATTACGCTACATGTTAGTCACTCAAATTCAACGTATGATATTATGTTATTTAAACCCACGATTTTACTTAACGTTAAAAAAAAACTAACAAAATAAGAACGTGAGTTTAAATGAGATAACAAAATTATTTATTGGACTTGAGTAACTAACACATAGTGTAATGAGATAAGTAGTATGAAGGATTTTGGATATTAAGATAGCCGAAGGAGAGCCGATCCCATTATAGATGCCTCAGCTAAGCTTATTGACTAGCAGCCAAGATATCGGACAATAATGGCTACTGTAAAAAATAATGGCCCATATATCAAATTTTAGTCATGTTTCATTTTCATGGATGACCACATTTAGATCGGTAATTTCAATATTAAAGACCAATAAATTCCTTTGTCATGAATTTAAGTGTTATGCATTATTTCAAGAAGTACAAGTTCAATTCATGTTGTTAAGTGAAGATTAAGAACCAACCATTCAATTCAGGCTCAATTATGTGATACTTAAATTATAGATTTGACTTTGTACCTTGACATCGCAGTGATGGTACTTTAAATAAGTCGGCCAAAATTCTTCTCAATTATAACATAGTCTACGGTATCAAGTCTGCATCAAATGACCAGTGTTTTTGGATAAATATATAGATCCTAGGTATAAATACTTATATTACATAATACTTGTATGTATTTTAAAAAAAAAAAAAACAAACAAACAAACAAACTCATACCGAAAAATACTTGTACATTTAAATCTGAAAGTATCAAACATACACATGGGCGGCCGCGCCTGTTGCTTTGTGAGGTCAGTTGACCCGAGTGGAGTCTTAAAAAACATATTTAATTAGTTTAATATTTTGAGTAAAATTTAGTATTTAGGGCATGTTTGGCATAATTTTTTTGTTAATATTTTTTTAAGTTTATAAACAAAAAAAATTAAGATTTTTAGCTTTTTTACTTTTTTAACTTTACTGTAGCTAAAGATAAGTAAAAAAAAAAAAGCAAAAACAAAAAAGTAAAAAAATCAAAAAGATTTAGTTGTTTTGCATATAAATGTAAAAAAAGCTAGACAAAAAATCAGTACCAAACGGCCCTTATAGAACTTGACCCAACTAAATATTAATTTAACCCTACTAAGTCACAACGTAAAAGATAGGGCCATATTTCAATTAAAAAAAAACTTTAAGCATCTTGTTAAAAAAAAATACATATATCAAATTTTTAGGAATATGTACATATGAAAAATTAAAAAGTCACTTCTAGAATCTCTTTATATATGTAATATAATTACTTGCCTAAGAAATCACGTTACCAATAATAGTTGTTTAGTCTTTAACTACTAATATAAGCAATTATAAATTTCACATATATTTTGTACCTTTCATCATCCTTCTCTCACACGTTGGGGCCACTCATATGACAGAGGGTAACAAGAAAAACATAATGACGTGAAATTCTATAGTTAAATGCATATTTTTGTTGTTTTAATGATCATTCATAGAAATAGAAAAAATAGAGTTTAACAAATTGAAACTCAACCTTTTTTATTTTAAAATTTTAAATCCATATACAAACATTTAATTACTTAAAAAAATATTCTCAATTTATATTCAATTTTGATATTTCATTTGTATTTAATTAGTATAATTCTACAATATTTGAACATTAAACGAACCCACTGAAGAAAAATCCTGAAGCTGCCAATGAACATGCAACTTCTTACATAAAACATACAATACAAATTTAATAATATATTACAAAAAAAAAAAAAAATTCTTCATAAGCCAAATTGTCGGAGTTGTATAACTTTGGGCAATCTTCTTTATCTTGTGATAAATACAGAAATGATGAAAAAAATCTAATGGCATGAGACTTAAAGCCAATTAAACTGTAATGAAACTTCCTACTTATATTAGTCGCAAAGAAAATTAGGATTGTACGTTAGAATCAACTTGTACTAGTTTTCATGATAATATCTTCCTGTAATCAATGGAGGGTTAAATCCTACGATATATGATTTAGGACATTTAATTTTTGATGTTCCAATTAAAATGACATTTTATTTTTCCAACTCAAACTGTCATATAAACTAGGCATGATAATTATAGGTGATATGATAATGTAACTTATTGTTTTGAATTGGGTCGTCAAAATTAATTTGCCTTTCATTTCCTTTCGATATTTTTAGATTATTAGTCATCTTTCTCCTCTTAATTTGATTTAAAAGTAACTTGCTGTCTGGATCTTGTTCTTTTAAAAATTATATGGTCGCATCCATACAACTTTGGGTCCTGGTTTTTAATGTTTGGACATTTTGCTCTTACACAATCTTATTGGTTAATTTAATGGTAGAGTGAAATCATATACAATTGTGGATATACATAGATTATTAGTACTATTCTAATCCTTAATCCCGTCTACACCATTAGAAATTTATTTATGGTATTCCAACAGTCATTAATCAAATTTATATTTCTCTCAGAGATATGAATGTAACCACTAGTCCATATATATCAAACCCTTTGCTTATGTATCTCTCTATTTATACATCTAGCCGATCCTTGCTTGCCATTAATCAAGTTTTTAATGTTTGGACATTTTGCTCTTACACAATCTTGGATCTTCCTGACATGGGCCTAATAGGCACCATCCCTCCACAATTGGGAAACCTCTCGTTTCTTGTCCGACTAAACATTTCAAATAACAGTTTCCATGGCGATATCCCCAAAGAGCTGGCTCATCTTCGTCGATTAAAATCCCTCATCGTCTCATTCAACAACTTTAGTGGGCAAATTTCAGCATGGTTGGGTGGCTTACCTAAGCTTCAATTCTTGCATCTCCAGAATAACAGTTTTACAGGTACCATCCCGGCCGCCTTCCCTTTTTAACAGTTCAAAGCTAGAGGAATATAATCCTTGATCTTAAAAAGGGAAATCTCATAACAGGAAACATTCCACTCGAGATTGGTAACTTTTCAAACCTGCAAAGATTAAACATGGAGTTTAATCATCTTACGGGTTCTATACCACTCAGCATCTTCAACATCTCATCATTGCAACGTATTGCTTTGACAGGTAATGGCATATCTGGTAGTCTTCCAGCTGATATGTGCTATCATCTTCGTGGACTCGAATTCATCTATCTATCTTTGAACGAGTTAGATGGAGAAATTCCACCAAACTTACATGAATGCTCAGAACTTCAGATTGTATCGATGGCGCTTAACAAATTCCAAGGACCAATACCGAGTGGAATTGGGAACTTAACGATTCTTAACTCTTTATATATTGGCGGTAATAACTTGAAAGGTACAATTTTTGCCTTTATTTTTCAGTTAGATAACAAGGCTTGCCTTTGTTTTACTGCTAGCTATACATTTATCCATGTTTACGCTTGTTAAGTAATTGATTCACTAACGTGAATTTTTAAGGATTTGTTCGATAAAGTTTCTTATTTGGCCTTCCTTGTAAAGGTGGAGGATTTAGTTATCATTGTGCATCTTAACGGGAACATTTTTGCTCCAAAAATGTTTTAAAATATTATGAGACTTTTATTTATTAGTGGTGCAGATATATATATACATCAATCACGCTTTTACCCGATTCACATTCCCTTAATGAAGAGAGATGCTTCGACTTATCTTCTCGTTTTTGGTTAATTATAGAATCTTTTGTTGTTGAAGGAATACATTTTATTCGAATACATGAAAATTGGTTTAGTGATTTATAATACTTGACATGTTATATATGGTTCTATGGACAATGCAGGAGAAATTCCACAACAGTTGGGTCATCTTTGAAGTACTTTATCTCGAAAACAATGAATTGACAGGAAACTTACCAAGCAACATTGGGAATTGTACGTCACTTAGGGATGTCACCCTGTTCGTCAATAACTTCACAGGTATATAACCCTATATCTATATATCTGTACTTGACTGAAGATAATTTTTGCTAAGAGAACTACTGGAAAAATGAAAGGATAAGCTTTCTTTGGCCTGAATTCATAGTAATGTTTCTTGATAGGTGTATATATAATTGGCAAGGAAAATGCTACTATTTTAAAAAATTTTACTAAAATGATGTGACAATGCATATTTGTGGACTCTGATTCGGCCATATCATTATTTATGTAAATTTCATATGATTTTTTTGATTGTATAGTATCATCTAATTAAGAAACCTTGCAGGTTAACCCATTTAGATTTCATGCTAGGTAGAAGAAATATAAGATATTGCCTTAATGTGTAGGTTTGTTCATAAAAGTCAAATAGGCCGTTTATTTGATTGATGCATGTCATGTTATTTTTACAAATTTGGATATTTCCTAAATGCAAACAAAATTTTTGGAAGATTCCATAGGATGACATGCTCTAAGTAACCACCACTGAACGAAGATTGATGGAAGGCTAAATTAGTTAACTAGAAAAACAGGCTCAAGCAAAATTAAATTGGCTTCATTTCCAAGTGACAAAAAAATACATAAAAAGAAAAAAATCTTGGCTTCATATATAACATTGTGCCTTTTAATGGGTGTGAACCGTGTGATGTATAGCTCTGACTTATTATTTTCTTTCGTCATTTGAAAACTAAAGTATTTATGCATGGGCGATATTATTTTGTAGGTTCAATACCACAAGCAATTGGCAAACTTCATAGTCTAGAGCAGTTGGACATCAACGCCAATGCTCTAACCGGTCCCATACCATCAAATGTCTTCAACATCTCAACCTTAAAACAACTCTCATTCACGGAGAATCATCTTTCAGGCTACCTTCCATCAAGCATAGGTAATTGGTTGCCCAATATTCAGGGACTTTTCTTAGCCCTAAATAACCTAAGTGGGATCATCCCTGACTCTATCTCGAATGCTTCTCGACTCATTTTCCTTGAGCTTTCCTCCAACTCATTCACTGGATTTGTACCCGATACACTTGGTAATTTAGAACTTGTTCAGTTCCTTAACTTAGCTGGGAATAATTTGACAAGCAAATCATCTATGAAACAATCCAGCTTCCTTGTTTCATTAGTGAATTGCAAACACATTCGGACATTGTGGATATCAAACAATCCACTAAACATTATCCTTCCAGTTACCCTCGGGAATCTGTCTTATCTTGAGCGTTTTAGGGCAGGTAATTGCAAAATCATGGGCAACATACCTGGAGTAATCGGCAATTTGAGCAACTTAATTAGCTTCTATTTAGATCATAATGATTTATCTGGCTCAATTCCTGCATCGCTTGGACAATTACGGAAGCTCCAATATCTGAATTTGGGAAGCAATAATCTACAAGGATCCCTCCCAAACAATCTTTGTCATTTAAGGGACTTGGCTTACTTATTTTTGAGTGGAAATAAGCTTTCTGGGTCACTACCGACATGCTTAGGGAATCTCACTCTCCTAAGGAGTCTCTTAGTAGCCTCAAATGGATTTACTTCGGCAGTACCCTTGACCCTTTGGAACCTCAAAGATCTTTTGGTTCTGAATTTGTCTTCAAATTCTCTAAGTGGTGAATTACTATTGGAAATTGGAAATTCGAAGGTCGTGAATCAAATTGATCTGTCGAAGAATAAATTATCTGGTGACATCCCAAGCTCAATTGGAAGCCTCCAAAATTTGTTGACCCTCTCCTTAGCACATAATAGATTCCAAGGTCCTATTCCTCATGCATTTGGTAGTTTGATAAGTTTGGAATTCTTGGATTTGTCCCAAAACAACTTGTCTGGTGTAATTCCAAAATCCTTAGAAGGACTCTCATATCTTAAATATTTGAATTTGTCTTCCAATAAGTTGGAAGGAGAAATTCCTAACGGAGGACCTTTTGCGAACTTCACAGCTCAATCTTTTATGTGGAATAAGGCCCTATGTGGCGTGCCTCGGTTTCAAGTTCAACCATGTAAGAGTATTGCTGATCATGTCTCATCAAGAGAATCAGCGCTACGAGTTCTCAAATACATTTTAGCAATAATTGCATCAGTAGTACTCACTCTAATCTTAGTATTTTTGTTGAAAAGTTGCCGAAAAGGAAAGATAAGCATTCCAAATCAAGAGAATTCATTTCAAATAGTAGCACCAAAAAGGATTTCATACCGAGAGCTTCTACAAGCAACAAGTGGATTTATGGAATGCAACTTACTTGGTATGGGAAGCTTTAGTTCAGTATACAAAGGGATACTTTCTGATGGCATGACGGTTGCAATAAAAGTTTTTAAGTTGCAACTTGAAGGGTCATTGAAGAGTTTTGATATTGAATGTGAGGTGATGCGCAATTTACGTCATCGAAATCTCATCAAGGTCATTGGTAGTTGTTGCAACCTTGATTTCAAGGCTTTAGTGATTGATTACATGCCAAATGGGAGTCTCGAGAAGTGGTTGCATACCCCCGACTTCTGTTTGGATATCCTACAGAGAATGAACATAGTGGTTGATGTTGCATCAGCGTTAGAATATCTTCATCATGGTTATTCAACAGTAGTCATTCATTGTGATATAAAACCAAGCAATGTTTTGCTTGATGAAGATATGGTTGCACATCTATGTGATTATAGCATAACGAAACTCTTAGGCAAACAAGAGTCTATGGCACAAACCAAGACACTGGCCACAATTGGGTACATTGCACCAGGTGATTTTCTTGTCGTGTAAATTTAATATTAACATCTCTAAGGTTATTTTAGTTTTCCTTTTCATCACTTAGTCAATTTATGGCTTTCTTATACACTTTTCTTTTCTTACATCATGTTCAATACTATCCGTGTTTTAACGATGAAATGGTGCACACAGAGTATGGATCAGAAGGAATAGTGTCAACAAAAGCAGATGTATATAGCTATGGTATATTGCTTTTGGAGACATTTACGAGGAAGAAGCCCATGGATGAAATGTTTGTTGGAGAGATGAGCTTAAAGCATTGGGTGAATGAGTCAATATCCCATGCACTAACCGAAGTTGTAGATGCCAATATACTAAATAGAGCTGATGAATTTTTCGATTTCAAGGAGCATGGCATAAAATCCATCCTAGAATTGGCTATATCCTGTTGTGCTGAGTCACCAGAAGAAAGAGTTAACATGAAAGATGTCTTAGTTAAACTCAAGAAGATCAGAGTTGAGTTTCTCAAAAACTTTACTGAAGTTGCCATTCAAAGTTGATGAATATTTGGATTCCCATGCAGTTGGGTTACTCACATGACAACAACAAAGTTGTAACAAATTTATTTTACTTTCAATTTTTATGATCAACATCTCGTATGAAGATAATTAGTTGAATTGATTTTAGGGCAAATTACACCAACCTCCCTTGAGGTTTCTCAGTAATACGCTGCACTCCCTGAGGTTTCAGAAACTACATTAATCTCCCTGTCAGAGTTTGTCCATTAACAGAGTTTACTGTAGCATGTGTAATTACTTTCTTACCCTTCTCTGAAATTAAACAATACGCTGCCACCTCAATCTTTACCATTATTCCTCTCTTTCTTATCTTGCACTAGCACCCACCTAATCCTTACTCACATACAGCCACCACCCAAACTGATTTCTCTCCACTGTAACCTCCGGTGACACCACAAACTCAACAGACTTGAATCACATTCAAAAATACCCAGTCACTAATTAATATCTAAATTAAACTATAGTGTTCTTACCAAAAGATCAACTCCCAAAAAGTGATCTTGACACTCGAGCCCGAAAAAAATCCTAATAAATAAACCCATAAATGTAAAGTGTTAGAACCATCATGGACAACCAGAATTTGCTGGACAGTAACCCAACCCCGCAACATCAGCTCCCTCCCTCGATCTCCTCCAACCCACTTCCTTCGAAGACCAAGACCCACCGGCCAACCATCTCCCTTCCGGAGCTCACCCAGCCACATTCCTTACGACCACTAACTTCACACCCATGGTCATCCCAGTCTACCCAACACCATTTTTTCCTTTATCTTATTCTACTCTCCTCTCTCTAGTTTTCTCTCTCTAAAACAGGCCTCTCAGTATCGACACTAACGCCTCTTCCTTCTCTCTTCCTCTCTCTTTCTAGAAACCCAATTGGCCTCACCCAATTGTACCACCACCATCACCGCTCCTTCTCCTTTCCTCATTTCCTTTCTTTTTCTTCGAACACAATCTTGGGCTGTGGCCTAATCACCACCCATTAGCACTACGCCCAACACTGCCTGGTTAATTTTGATAACGATGCATAAACATATAGCATTTTTCTATACATATAGTACCAAATTGAGGGCTAAATGCACGATAATTATGCGTATATGTATATGTATACATATATATATAGAGAGAGAGAGATGAATCAATGAATCACTAATGGGTGTGATTAGGTCAATGGTAGGCCAAACCAAACGAGGGTGTTCAGGAAAATGAACATACAACCTTCTATGGGATTAGTTTGCTTGTGGAGATTCGAATCCACAAGAGGACATACGAGTCGGGGTTTCCAGATTTGGTGGTGGAAGGAAGGCATGATGTTGCTGGCTGTGATTGGCCCTTCTAATGGCGGCGAGAG
Organism: Euryodendron excelsum; assembly: GCA_033060915.1. Classification (NCBI taxonomy): domain Eukaryota; kingdom Viridiplantae; phylum Streptophyta; class Magnoliopsida; order Ericales; family Pentaphylacaceae; genus Euryodendron; species Euryodendron excelsum. The sequence goes on along the minus strand of CM065398.1, from coordinate 14,280,008 downwards.
TACTTTGGTTGTTCTGTTCCAGGGTATGGAGTTGTTGTGTCGGGGAGGTGGCTCAGGGTCGCCGGAGAGGAGAGAGAAGGAAGAAGAGACAAAGGAAGGGGGAAAAAAATAAAAAAAAGAGCGGTAATTTGGTAATTGTGTTGCATCTGGCAAGGATATTATAATTATTTCATGCAAATAAGGACATTTTAGGTAATGAAATTAATTTTTTGCCGACATTGTAGAGATTCTGTTAAATGTTTAACGGAGGCCAAATGAGATGGGGTTAATTGAAACTGTGACTCAAATCTCAGGGAGGGGAATGTAATTTTCAGGACCACAAGGAGTTTTATGTATTAATCAGAAACTTCAAGGGAGGTTGATGTAATTTGCCCTTGATTTTATTATAGTGCTCAAGGGACTTGGAATATGCGACTGTATATATGCTAGTGGTTTGAGACTGTCCTCTTATCACTTATTTATAGTGCTAAAATATTTTGGATACTAATATTTTCTATTTCAAAATTTTAAGATCAATGTGTTAATTCATAGTTAAAGTGAAAATTACTTGATTTAAAATTAATTCTCATTTTCAGTCAATTTTTAAATTTAAGTGATTGATTGTTGTGCATTATCTAATACGCTTAATTGTGAAAACACTTAAATGTGCTTAGCTTTAAGTACTTAATGGCATTATCAAATAGGACCAGATGCTAAGGACATCAAATAATCAAGTAATTATGGAGAAAAATACATATGCATTATTTAAGTACATAAGATGAAAATGGACGATCAACAAATCCGTAATTACTCACACTCCTTATTCTTTGTGTTTTTATTGTTTACCAAGGTTCTGTAATACCGTAGATCTTCGCATTTCATTTCACGCATATTGCAATTAAGTATGGTATATTTTTATCTGTTGCCTTGGTTCTTAGAATTGGATTGAATTTGAATGTGTGCATATATTTAGTTATGGGTTCCTGATAATTGACTAAAAACTTATCTTATTACTAAAGAATTATTCAAATGACCTAATTAAGGTGCTCACTCAACTCGGTTTTATGTCAATTATATTTCTGGACCTTTTTTTTTTTTTTTGGGTAAAATTTAACTACAATTAACGAAGATAGGCATGATCCATTAAGTTAATTGAATAAATTAAGCTAAGTTTAATTAGTTAAGGTGGACTAATCAATACTAATAATTATTGATCAGAACTAGCACACTTAATTAGTGGGGTTGATGAGTAAACTCTAATTCTTTTGCGAGGGTGTCATCTCATACTAATTGGGAGGGTGTCATCTCATACTAGAGGGACACCCACCCAATTCTTTTGCGAAAGACAAGTGCCTTGCTAGTATATATATCAGCTTATTGGAGAGAGAGAGAGAGAGAGAGAGAGAGAGAGGTGGCCCAAATCTTTGTTAAAGACAAATACCCTATTCCGAGTAGTTAGAGTCATTCAAGGGAGCCCAAGCCTTTTCTATGTTGGATCTCAAATCTGGGTACCATCAAATTAGGTTGCTGACATTGAGAAGTCAGCCTTCAGAGCACATGAAAAGCATTATGAGTTCCGAGCATAGTTAGTAAAATAGGAGACGGTAAAAAAATAGTACGTCATATATACAAATTAAATACTATTTTTTTAAAAAATAAGATAACAAAATTCGGCATAAAAATACGATAATAAAAAATATAAATATATTATTATTCAGGTATCATATGAACATTAGTTAAAAAGTCGAAACAAAAAATACGTTATATTTATAAACAATTTTTTCTTATATATGTGAATAGGTTGTTTTTTGTCTTATATATATATATATCAAATTTTTTAAAACATATTATTAATAAATAGCAAAATTAAAGTGGTAAATAAATAAATTTTCTTTTTTTTCATTTTAATATTTCATTAATTGATATAAGAATGAGTTTATTTATTAATTTCAATTTTTAATTTAATATTTTGACCATTAAAAATAAGTTATAGAAATGTATGTTTAATAATTTAAATATATCAACTATTAAAAAAAATATCACAAATATATATAACATGATACCAATAAAGCTACACAATTCATGAGTTATAGAAGCTTCTTTTATAATCAATAAATTCGGATGAGTTTAAAGGTCAATAATTGTAATATTATAATTATATATTAAGAACAGAGTTAATAATATGTTAAAATTACGTTGAATTATATTTTAGTTTTTAATCGAGAGTATAATATGGAAAACACTTAATATGTGTACTATGCGGTCGAACTAAAAATAATAATCATTTTTTAGTAGTTTTTAGATCTAAATAGAAAACGAAAAAAAAAAAATTTTATTTAGGCATACGTCAGGTATCATACATAAATAGTATGAGTAATTACTAACTAAGGTTCCTAGTGATGTCATTTGGTGTAACCCATGCACCCCTATTTTTCAATATTTGATGAATGAGATTTTCCGATCTTATCCTAGGAAATTTGTGCGAGTTTTCTTCAATGGTATCCTAGTATATTTCACAAACCACACAAACCTTGTGGAGCAGCTGAGAATAGTGTTTGAGACTCTAAAAGGTAACAAATTATTTCTCCAAAGCTGCAAGTGTGCATTTGAGCAACAAAATAATGACTACCTGGGGCATATCACATCAGAAGAGGGTATATATGCATACCAAACTAAAGTAAAAAGCCTGGTTAAGTGGCCCAAACCCAGTTCTCTTGGATCATTAAGGGGTTTCTTGGGATTGACTGGATATTACAGCAACAGGACTATGGCAGTGGGTTTTTACCATTGAATTTGATGTATCAATTCAGATGCAAGAAGGTAGATCAATTTATCAATTTATCCATTTATACTATTATACTTAAGAATGTAACGGAGCCTGTAAAGCCTCCAAAAATTCTAAGCACCCTGAAAATTTAAGAAGTCACGTGGCATAAGACCTCTGTTAGCCCACACCCTTTACCCTTTCCCTCTTTGACCGCCAACTAAAAAAATATTTCAAAACAAAAAATATTTTAAAAAATACATATTTATACTATATATTATAGTAATACACTGTTAGGTCTTTGGTGTTGAAAGACTCAATTCAATTTTCTTTGTTTCTTTTTGAAATTTTAAATTACTCATATCACATGTTTGTAATGGCATCGGTCTAATCATAAAATATAAAAATTTTTACTTTCTATTAACGGTTAGTAAATCTTTGCTAAAAATTAATCTTTATTTCACTTTAAAAAGTTTTACTTGAAATTCAAATACATTACAATTGTTATTAAAATTTCCTTAAATTTCTCTCTCATAATTTTATAAAGTTCCTCCTAAAATTCAAACCTTTGCAGTTTTTCTATTCAAATCCTTTTAATTTTTTTTAGAAGGACAAATATAATAAATCTACAGTATATATTATTGCAATTGGTTACGAGTCCATTGATGTTGAAATAATCAACTCTCTATTCTTTCAATTTTTAAATTATCATATCAGAATTGTAGCTTAAAATTTATTAAGCACTACCATATATGTTCCTATTCTAAAATGTCTAATTTTGTGGCTTCAAATTATAATTTGTCAAAAACTTTCAATCGCTAAAATTACATTCTTCAATCCTAACATCTCACGTCCGTAGATTTCATATCATTAACTGAGACCAAAGAAGCCGTAAATTAAAAAAAAAAAAATGACAAATAGAACTACTCTAAAGTTTCTTTCTCCAATTTGAGACCTATTATCAATTAGCTATATAATAGTTATCTTACTATATTGTATATTATAACGATTGATTATGATGTTTTCGAAGCTAAAGTTGTGCTCCAACTTTCTCAAATTAAGTGTGTCTTGATACTGTTGGTTATTTTTTAACTTATTGGTTTTATTTGAAATTTTTTTCCTAATTTGACTCTTGATCAATATGAAAATTTATTTCAATTCCTTCAAGTATACTCCTTCACAAAACATTTAGTGGAAGTAATTTTAAGTTTTATGACAGGAATTACATGCCACAAAATTATTTTCCCTGTATTGTTTAGTTGTTTAAGAAATATCTTATTATTGGTCAATTTGTCATTCGATTTGCAAATGCTCATCAAGACAAAAAGCTAGCATTAGTCGCGCCTGTCCAACAAACTTTGGACAAGCACGGCTGATGCTAGCATGCCTTGCTCATCAATCACATCTTTTCAAATATAAGGAAATACAATTACAAAAAAATCAAATTTTTGGCAAGCCTCGATGAACTTAAGTTATTATATTTATTTACTAGATGTCAACCTATGCAATGCACAAAACACGATGTCTCGCTTATGGAATGGTAACTTAATATTTTGCACTGAGAAACATATCATATATAATATAGAATTATCAAGAAATATATTAGGGAGAGAGGGGATAGTATATTGTTAGAAAAACCTTATGAGTTCTTCTGATCACGTGATTTGCCACCCAAAAAAATATTTGCCTCAGGTCACAATCATTAAATTTTTGTTTACTGATAGACTCAATTCTAATAATTTACTTTGAACAACCAAAGAGAGATAAATAAATATGGAGAAAAAAATGTGCAAAGAGAGATAGGAAAATACCTTTGTTGAAATATTTGAAAATTTGAAACATCTAAAGATAGATAAATAAATTCATAGTAAAGAGTACAAAAAGGATAGGAAAATACATTTGTTCGAAGATTTGAAATATAGGGATTGTGAGTTTATATTAATATATCTGGGGGTTAAGAAACTCTAGCCCAGCCCATTAGGGCAGGCCGAATAAAGATTTAACAAATTTATTTGGGCCTGTAACAGCCCAAACATCATTAATACAACTCAGGCCCATATTTTCGAGATTAGCTCAAGTCACAAGACTTCTCAACTCAAAGAGTTAGGGCACTCGCTAGGAATATCAGAGCACTCAATACTTGATTGTTAGCATTTAATCCTGAGCAAACCTGTATTTAATGCAGAAAAGATGCAGCATGCGAAGGTCATACTCACGTCTGGTCAGTCGAACTCAAGCATGACGATAAAAGTAAGTTTCTGTCCGATCAGCCAACTCTAGCCAGCATAAGCCTATGAGATAGGTCATGATTACTGAAGTAGGCTTAACAGAGAGCTCTACACTATAAACATAAAAGTCTCAAGAAATAAGGTATGAACAATTTATTTCAAGCATACACTATCTTTATTCATTCGATTCTCGATTAAGATTGCTAACTTAATCATCGGAGTGTAATCGACCCATAGAGGGTCCACCCATTCAAACTTCTCTGTCCTTTTTGCAACAAGTTGGTGCTTATTGATATTAGTTCGAGTGATTGGCCAGGTCTTCATAGAAATTCCACTTGTAATTTGTGTCGTCTGTGGGAAGGTCTAATCAAATATGAGTACTAGCTTCTTAGGGGGAAGAGAAGTCCACCCCACTAGGCGAGGGAACAAAACTCCCTCCAGCAATGGCAATACCAATTCGGCTGGCCTCCAAACTACTCTGGAAAGAAGTAACCGGGGTCTGCTAAGGAGGTTGGAGACCCATTCTCCTATTGGGAGCCTCTGGGAAGCACGAGACGAATTACGGAAGGACCTATACTACATCAGGGGATAAAACCTCTATAGAAATCACCACAAGGACCTGGGCCCTTTAATCTCTAGTGGACGTGTGCTCAGTGACCACTCGCTTCATGCTGTTGAGCGAGAACTTCAGTGACGCGACGAGGAGATTGCCAAACTCACTTCCCAAGTCAGGGCAATGAGGGACGCAATCTCCAGAAAAGATGACCGAGTTAGAGGAAGATCATTGGGCCATCACAACAATAGGAGGAATCGAGATTCCAAAAGTAAAAGCTCAACGCCGATGCACTTTTTAGGAGCCATGCCTCCAGTACCAGCCGCTACAACGAAAGACGAGGAGATCGGCACCACAGGAGGAGCCAGACACTGCAGGACAGAGATCGGGCTAAAGCTGATCGGTAACAGAAAGAATGGAAAAGGTGGCTAAACGTAAAACTTGACAGCAGAGAGCAGCACCCCAAGGCACGCATTACCTAGGACATAGTCAGCAGAGCCTTGGATCATATTACGTCCACACCTTTTATGGAGGAGATCGAGCGTCGCCAACCTCCAAGAAAGTTTGCCTCATCGAAGTTCACATTATATAATGGGAAGGCGGATCCAATCAGTCATGTCCAACACTACAAGCAAATTGTGGCACTCTGGAGTGGAGATCAATCCTTGAGGTGTCGAGTTTTCCCATCTAGCCTGGGAGAGGTGGCCCTACGATGGTTCGACAAGTTACTGTCCAAATCAATATCAAACTGGAGATAGCTTACCGAACTATTCACTGCTCGCTTCATAACCAACAGTAAGCAACCTAGGGAGGTATACTTCTTACTTACCTTATAAAAAAATGATGGAGAAAGATTATGGGCGTACGTGCGGTGCTATTGGGAGGTCTAGAATGAGATTGATGAGGGTAGCGAGCAGCTGGCTGTAACTCAGTTCAAAATCGGCTTGCCCAGAGAGCACCACCTACAATAATCCTTAATAAAGAAGCCGACCCTCACGGTGCAAGAGTTAATGTCGAGAATCTAGTGATATACGAGATTGGAAGAAGATGTACCACAACTAACCCTTGAGAAGGTCAGCATTATCGCTGAGAAGAGGAATAAACGGGATACAAAGAAGCTTCAGAGGGAAGATAATAGCAGCCGGGGCAAGAAGGCAAATAACGAGGTCTATACTGTCTTCAAAGATCCCATTTATAAAATCTTGTCCCAAATTCGCGACAAGTCGCTCTTTAAGTGGCCTCCGAAGTTAGGAGGAGACCCTACAACCCGAGATCAAAGGAAATTTTGCTCCTATCACAAGGAGTAGGGGCATCAAACGAAGAATTGCCAACCTCTCAAAAGCCACCTAAAAGATCTAGCGAAGGCTGGTCATCTTAACTAATACATCAACAAAGAGAAGACAAAACGGGAGGCCGAGCAGCCGAGGCTGAAGGCCCCCCCCCCCCCCCCCCCAACAGAAAGAAGACAGAGTTGAACCAGTCCAGGTGATCAATATGTTGCATGGATCGGCAGAGTCAGAAGCTGTTGACCGATATAGATACCGGGTCGAGATACAAAAGGCCGTGCACTTGAGGGAGGTGATACAGTAGGCCCTCCGCACAAGAAGGTCAAGATCATCAATAATACCGCGGCCATAACTTTCACTTACGAAGATCTCGCGGGAGCTCAGAACCCCCACAATGACGCACTAGTCGTGACTCTACGAATGGCAGGTTGTGACATGAGGAGGCTGCTCATCGACCAGGAGAGCTCCTCCGAGGTTATGTACTACGATCTATTTAAGAAGTTAGAGCTAAAGGATGCTGACCTCCAACCCTTGCTCAATCCATTGATCGGGTTCAGTTCTGACCCAATTTGGCCGCTAAGGAAGGTAACTATTCCTATAACTGTGGGAGGAATTACTCAGCAGATAGAATTCCTAGTGGTCAACGTACCCTCCCCATATAATGCAATCATGGGCCGAACATGGTTGCATCTCGTGAAGGCTATCCCGTCTTCCTACCATCAGTTAATTCGATTCCCAACCCCATAAAGGGTGCAAGAGATAAGAGGGAGCCAAGTGGCCGCTAAGCAATACTTTCTTATGGCATGTGCGACAAAGGCAAAAGCTGGTAAAGTATATATGATGGAACTTTATAATGATACACCCACGATTGATTACGTTGGGTAAATACCAAAGAAAAAAGCAAGCCATCGAAGAATTAAAGAAAATCCACATAGATTGGAATAAGGAGAAGTAATTTATGATCAGCGCTTCCCTATCCAAGACTGAAGAAAATTCCTTGATCGAGCTTCTGACAAATTACATTGAGATCTTCGTTTGGACTCGTTACGACATGCCAAGGATCAATGCAGAGATTGCCTGCCACAGATTAAGCGTGGAGCCACAGTGCCAACCTGTGGTCCAAAAGGGCAGGAGAGCTACCACACAACATGTGGATGCTATTATAGAAGAAGTTAAAAGGCTTTTTAATGCTAGTGGGATTAGAGAAGTTGATTACACTCTAAAAGTATAATCATAAGCCCTTAAATTGCACATTGTTAGATTTATATTGTAGTTAATTATCTTGTTTTAGTCTAATAAGTGATTTATTATGTATTTTTGTATATTTTGTAGGTTTTGGAGGGAAAACAACAAATAAGAGCCAAAATGACAGAAGACCGTCCAGACAATAGGTCCGGACAGTTCAGCCGTTTGGATGGTGCGTTCGGACGGTTGTCAACCGTTCGGACGGGCGAAATAGCGTTTAGACGGTGCGACAAATGGCGGAGTTTCAGAGTCGAGTTTTCCCATTCGAAGCCAATCCAGAGTCGTGATTTTGCGTCCGAAGACCGTTTGAACGATAAAACAACCATTCGAACGGTGAAATAAGCGTCCAAACACACAGTTCAGACGCACTTTGGACGAGGAGCGCAGATTTGCCTTAAAACGCTAGCCGCGGCTGAGAGAATAGGGGAGTTGGTTTTTGGTTAGATTTAGAGTTAGTTTTTGAGTTTTGTAGGGAGTTTTTGATAATTCTGATAGTTAGCAGTAGATTTTCGATAGATTGGCTATGGGAGATCTTCATTCAAGGTTGGTTTTTCATTTGTTCTTCATTTATTAGTTTAGATTTATTTCTTGTAATTTTCTTTGTTATATTGTAATTTTCTTATATTATCTTATAGTTTTCTTGTACCCAAACTCTTTTCATTTCTTTTAAGTAAATGCTAGCTTCCAATCCCTGTATGCTTCATTTTTATTTGTATGCTTTTGTTATGAGTTTAATTAGCTAGTTTTTAGATTGGGTTCAAATGTGAAAATCACCTAAATAATCCAAGGAATTAAATGGAGGCATCTCATGAAATAATTGCTATATTTTCCTAGAATTTCATTCTCAACAATTGATAGAAGATAACTTAGAAAACCTAGGTTATTCACTATGTTTGGCTAATCAATGCACAAACCACAAATTTAATATTGACTAAGTTAAATCGATGGTATTAACCTTTGATTCCCCATTGAACAAGTATCTAATTTAAATTGTTTGAGAATAATCGGTTTCCAAAGCTAAATCCTCCTAATTAAGCGCATTTAAATGTCGTGTTTGATTTGAGTTATAAACCCCAATGGAAACTTTGGATGAAATTGAGTGATTGGATCATTTGAGCCCAATCCCCTTCTAATTACTTTAATTCTATTTTCACTTTGCTTTACTTTAATTGTCTAGTATTAATTGTTTTAATTTCCATTGCAATAGGTTAGTAATTCAAAACAACCATCAAAACCCAAAAGATTTTCGTTTCTTTTATTTTCCTTTTTATTTTAGGTATAATTCCTCACATAATTACAAATCCATCCTAGGTTAGGTTAGTGTGAGTTGAGTGCTAAAGCCTATATTTAGCTAGGTCCCTTGAGAGAGAACGATTTCGGATTACCGGTTTATACTTCATCGTGACCCCCGTATTCTTGCGGGGTGCTAACTCCATTTGTAGGAATACCGCATTACGGAGGCGAGTCAGAAGTCCACTACCCACATTAGCTGTTAAACACAGTTGTTGTGAAAAAGAAGGACAGCAAATAGAGAATTTGTGTTGACTTCACCAATCTAAACAAAACATGCCCCAAGGACCCTTTCCCTCTTCTCAAGATTGATCAACTAGTCGATTCAACGGCTGGTTTCGAAAAGAATGAGCTTCCTGGATGCTTATCGTGGGTATCACAAGATCCCGCTCCATGAAGATGACTAAGAAAAAACCGTCTTTATAACTTCAAGAGGCATCTTCTGCTACAAGGTAATGCCCCTTGAACTAAAGAATGTCGGTGCCACCTATTAACGATTGGTCACTAAAATGTTTAAAGACCACATCGGCAGCACTATGGAAGTTTATATCAATGACATGGTGGTCAAAAGTAAGATCGACAGTCACCATTTGGAGAACCTGACGACGGTATTTAACATTCTGAAGTAGTACAAAATGAGGCTTAACGTCTCCAAGTGTGTGTTCGGGGTCACCTCAGGGAAGTTCCTGGGGTTTTTGGTTACACATCGAGGTATTAAGGTAGATTCGCAACAGGTCAATGCTATTCAAAATGTCTAAGCTCTAAGGAACACCAAAGAAGTATAGAAATTGGCTGGCATGGCAGCGGCCCTCAAGAGGTTCATCAGCCGATCTTCAGACAACTGCCGACCATTCTTCCAACTTCTCAAAAAACAGGAGTGATTCAACTGAACCTAGGAATATGATCAAACCTTGGTAGATTTGAAGAAGTACCTGAGTTAGCCTCCCCTGCTTTTCACCCCATCGAAACATGAAGAGCTCTTCTTCTATACCTGGCAGTGTCAGAGCATGCGGTCAATACCGTACTACTCCAACAGGAAGATCAACAATAGAAGCCGGTCTACTATGTCAGCAAAACCCTCTTACGGGTAGAGAGCAGGTATCTACCATTAGAGAAACTAGCCCTTGCATTAGTAGTAGCATCACGCAAACTGGTGCACTACTTCAGGGCCTACACCATCAACGTTCTCATGGATCACCAGCTAAAACCACTCTTGAGAAGGGCCGACTTCTCCGGTAGGATAGCTAAGTGTGTCGTTAAGCTAGGAGAATTTGACATTAAGTTTCATCCACAATTAGCACTCAAGGGGCAGGTATTGGATGACTTCATTTCTGAATTCTCTGTTGAATTGCCGCAGGAAAACAACCTAACACCATCTATCGATCTCCAAAACGATCACCTCCCGTTGGACTTTTGGAAAAAGGCTGATTATTGGAAACTATTCGTTGACGGAGCATCCAATGACTGGGGGGCAGGATCGGGGATAATCCTTATCACACCAGACGGTATGGCATTAGAATATGCCATCAAACTAGAGTTCATTGCTTCAAACAACAAGTCAAAATACGAGACTCTACTCACTAGGCTACACTGAGCTATTGATCTTAAAATTGCTGAAATCATGATCTACTTAGAGTCCCAGTTAGTAGCGAATCATATCATAGGAGAGTACGCAACAAAGAATGACAGAATGGCACAATATCTGGTCAAAGCAAAAAAGTTGTTGTCCAAATTTAGCAAAGATAGGCTCCACTAGATTGGCCGTGACAGTAATGCTCATGCCTTAGCAACGCTTGCAACAGCCTTGAAGTCAGCATGAATCCAAGGAACTCTATTGCTGCTTGGAGCTCGAGGCAAAGGGCCGATTATGTCCAGTCCCCACTGAAGAGAACAATCCATGTGGAGTTACGCTTCGCCAATTGTCATAACCTTTGCATATTTCAATGTACTGGGTTGTGTCCTTTTGCAATAAGAATGTAACAAGATCTCTTGACATGACTTTCACAGCAATTGAACAGGATAATTTTTTTGACTGATCCAGTGGATGGACCCAATCATGGACAAAGACGAGCTCCCCGAAGATAAGCATGAATCCAAACGGGTTAAGCACAAAGCCCTCAGATACTGGCTATCACCAACCAAGGAACTCTACCAAAGATCTTTCACAGGTCCCTACTTGCACTGTGTTCACTCAAAAAAAGTGCAGGACATCCTGTTCGAAATCCATGAAGGGATCTGTGAAAGTCATGTCAATAAGAGATCTGTGGCCCACCGAGCTATCTCACAAGCATACATGTGGCCTTATATGCAAAAGGACACAGCCCAGTACATGCTGAAATGTGAAAAGTGTCAAAGGTTCTCCCCAATTATACATTAGCCCGCCGAAGACCTCGTAACTATAACTAGCCATTGGCCTTTTGCCCAGTGGAGACTGGACATAATCGGCCCTTTGCCTCGAGCTCCAAGCAGTAATAGGTTCCTTATTGTGGCAACAGATTACTTTACCAAGTGGTGAAGGCAGAACCCCTTTCAACCATCAGAGAAATTAAAGCCAAGTGATTCACTTGGAGGAATATAGTAATAAGGTTCGGCATACCTCGGGCGCTTGTCTTAGACAATGGCACGCAATTTGATGGCAATGTGTTCAAGTCATTCTGCGAGGAGCTCGGAATCAAAAATTACTATTCAACACCGGCTTATTCACAGTGCAATGGGTAACCTTAAATTTCAAACAAGACTATCATGAACGGAATCAAAAAGCGACTCAAAAGGGCTAAAGGAAAATGGGTGGAGAAACTACCCAGTGTCCTATGGTCCTATAGAACCACCCCGAGGAAATCTACAGGCGAAACCCCCTTTTCTTTGGCCTACGGGATGGAAGCAGTTATACCTTTGGAGGTGGAGCTACCAACAATCAGATCGGCAGCATTTAACACTAGACTTAACGACCAGACTTTCGCCAGAGATCTGGATCTTACCGAAGAAAACAAGGAGGCTACCTTGATTAGACTTACTGGATATCATCAGTAGTTAAGTCACTCCTACAACAAACGAGTTCGTCCAAGAGCCTTTGTACCAAGAGACTTAGTACTACGGAAAGTATTGGGGGTAACAAAGAATCCAGAGATGGAAAGCTCGGCCCCAACTGGGAGGGTACTTACCAAGTGGCGTCCCAAGTCAACGTGGAGACATACCGACTGGAAACTGTCGAAGATGGGAGATAGCTACCCCAGCCTTGGAACGCCAACAACCTGAAGAAATTTTACGAGTAGAATTGACTCCCGTATGATGTAACAACTCAACAATGTCTAGTCCTTTTGAAGCTTTATGCAATCAATAAAAATTTGAAGTCATTCGATCAAATCCATTTGTCTAATGCTACTCTAGAACCCAAAGCACTGAACGAATAAAAAACTAAGTGTAAAAACTGGGTCCTGGACCATTTATGACCAGGTCTACCAATGAATGTCATAAAAACTAAGTGTAAAAACTTGGCCCTGTCCAAGTTGGGCAAATCGGCCAATGAAGGTCTCAAAAAATCAAGTGTAAAAACTTGCTCCTGGACCATTTATGGCCAGGTCGACCAATGAAGGTCATAAAAACTAATTGCAAAAACTTGGTCCTGTCCAAGTTTGGCAGGTCAGCCAATGAAGGTTACAAAAAACTAAGTGTAAAAACTTGGCTCTAGACCATTTATGGCCAGGTCGACCAATGAAGGTCATAAAGACCAAGTGTAAAAACTTGGTCTTGTCCAAGTTGGGCAGGTCAGCCAATGAAGGTCATAAAAACCAAATGTAAAAACTTGGTCCTGTCCAAGTTGGGCAGGTCGGCCAATGAAGATCATAAAAAACCAAGTGTAAAAAAAACTTAGTCCTGTCTAAGATTGGGTAGGTCGGCTAAATGAAAACCACAGCTTTTATAAACAAGCTTATAACCAAGATCCACCTTGGTCCTGCCCAAGTCAAGAGGGTCGGCAGAAAAAAGCCATAAAAATTAAAAAATCAAAAGATAAGTATCTTAACTCAACTCGACCCAAGTCCAGTAGGTTGGCCTAGTAAGGGGCCACAATTTACAAATTGAGGCATTTATTTTCTTCGCCAAAACCAATTTTTTGCCTAAGTCTGGTAGTTCGGCGAGCAAATGACAAGTTTTTATTTTCCTAACTTATCTAGAAAGTTTTGTTTTTGGAAAGTTAGCCCAAGAGTGGTCAGAAAACTTGTTTACAGTATAAATTGACTATCTGTGAGAGAGGTACTCATAACACAAAAAAGTGTGTACGCAGAAGACAACAAATGGGAAAAACTGTTCATTTATAAAATATAAAGCTTAAAATTGTGTTCACAGAAGAAAAAGAAAAAAGCAAAGTAAAAGGTCCTAAGGCCACTAAGCAGTTAGAGTCTTGGTAAGGGGCAGATCAGATAGAGGTAACTCGGCGGTTAGAAGCATGACGAGGGGCAAATCGGCTGGAGGCAGCTCAACAGAATTGCCTTCGTTAACTACCTTGACTTTAGGGACAATATTCGCCCCTCCGCCTCGAGTGTCTTCATCAGCTTCGTCCTCAGACTCCAATTCAGCATCAGCCCAAGCAGGTATCTCCATCCAAAGGAGGGAAGATTTGTCCAGCTTCAACTTTCTTAGAGCTAATGTCCAACCATCTTGAAAGGCGCCCTCAGCAATGCTCTTCACTTGGATCTCATACTGATCCCCGACGTCGTCAAAACCCTTGGTGTACTGAGCCTCACCGTCCAGACTTGTATTCAAGTTAATGTGGACAAATTCTAAGTCAAATTAACTTTCCAAGTCTAATCCCGTCAATCAAACCGCTTCGCGGGCCCACCGAGCCCAAAAAGAGGTAAAATAACCAAAATGCCCTTGGGGGTAATGTTGAGTCCAATTCCAACAGGCACGTCTTTCCGAAGACGGTTAGTCCCTTTTTCAATTCCAATTACAATTCTAATTCCAATTAAACTCAGCACACCTTTCAAGAAAGTTAATTCCTCAAGGTGGTAAGACCATCCAATCCGGCACGTTTCTGAGTAACTCGTCGGAACGATAAGTCCTTTCAAAATTGTAGACCGGGACGAGACCCCAAGTCCCCTAGATGGTAAAACGGTCTACCTTTGGCGCCTTCTAGCCCGCCAATGCAAAAATGTCCATTTTGGCACGCTTTTTAAGAAAGTTGATTCCTCAAGCGCTAAGTCCATTTAACAGTTTCCCGAGATCAGGCAGTCTCGGGAATGATCGCGAACCGTTAGAGTAGGGGAAGTACTCGTAAACAGGTCGATATAGGGAATTGCCAACAAACCCCTGTATTAGGGGATTGCCATCAGAGTAGCGAAAACACTCAAAACCCAGGTCAACACCAGTGCCTGCTAGCCCACTTTGGTGAAAAATGACCAAACTGCCCCTAGGGCCATTTTCGGCACGTTTCTAAAAAAAAGTACCTAAGTTCTTAGAACGGTAAGTCCACCCTTCCAAGATCGTCCTAGAGACGATCCAGTATGATTAGGTGCCTTCTAGTTAGCTTCGGGCAAATTCAGAGACTTTCCGGTTAAGATGACTGTTTTGCCCCTAGGCATCCGAACGCCCCGAGGACCACACCGGCTCTGGGTATCAAACCGATAACCTCCCGAGAATGCTTTTTATAGTATTCTCAACCTTCCATTATCTTTTCGGATCATTCCGAGTCAATTCCGGCAAACCCGGTGCAAAATGATTGTTTTGCCCCTGGTGGGCCGGTCACCTTTTCCGACCACACTAGCTCTGGGTATCAAACCGGTAGCCTTTGGGAACATCCTAAATAATGTTTTCAAATCTCGAGTCTTCTTCTGGGACATTCCGAGTTCGTTCTGGTATTTTTCCAGCCCAGTTGACCGTTTTGCCCCTAATAGCCCGATCGACCCCTCTAACAAACCCTGACATCCTTTTTTAAGTCCATTACCTCCGGGACCCTATTCTAAGGGCTTTTGTCCCTTTCTGACCTTCTGGGCCATTCCCGTTCCCTTATATCCTTCTTGGACTTTACGGAGTCACTCCCAGTGAAGCCAGGCCAAAAATTACATGGTAGTCACTAGTACAAGTGCCCAAATCTTTTGAAAATACGTTGCTTGCCGACCATAAAACTTTCCTAAGTGGACTAGTGGTGCCAAGCCATTATTTGGCCTGGAGTGGCGCCAAAAGGTTTTTTGGCCTAGCGCCACTACAACAAGCGCTATGTCATTCTTCTCTCTATAAATACAGAGCCTCCTACAGCATGAAAAAGGTCAACAAACTCAGTCTAAAAACCCTATTTTTCGATATACAGAGCTCGTAGCCTCCCTAAACCCTAGCTTCTTTAGGTTTTCCAAACCCTAGCCTCCATACACAAACCCTAGCCTCCTATACACTCATATACACTCACATATACTCGTACACCAGCCTCCAAATCATCCATTGAAGACTTAAAGTGCTGCAAACTAAAACTCTCAAAGATCAAGACGAAGACTGAAGTGAAGACCAAATCAAAGTGAGAGAAACAAAGCATGCAAAGCAAAGCAAAATAAACAAGACACAAGGTAGGCTTTCTATTTAAGTTTACACATCTTCCCCCTTTTTTCTCTCTCTGAACCCACTTGGGTTTTCTTCTATTTTAATCCCCCATCTTCTTCCCCCCCCCCCCCCCTTCTTGCATGCTTGAAATAAGGGACTTCCCAGTCCATGTGTAGGGTTAGGCTATTGGAGGGTCACCGTGCCGGGGACTTTCTTTTAGTCTAACCGGAGACCACGTGGGTTCGGCCCCCTTAATTATGTGGTGAAGCATTTAACATTGTATGTTCACGACCCTAACTTGCATTGTGCATATCATGATCTTACATTCTTATAAAATTTATTTTCAAAACTTGCATTAACATTGTTTTAAATTTTGCATCAAAACCTTCTTTTTCAAAACTTGTTTTCAAAATCACAATCCTAGGGTGATTCTAGCCTTTTCATGGTTAGAGTTGCTTTAGGAAAGTGTTACATTTAAAGTGACCAATATGGTCCATATTTTCAAATCATTGTTGTTTTCAAAACCACTATCCTAAAGTGGTTCTAGCCTTCTTATGGTTAGAATCGCTTTAGGAAAGTGAGATATTTTTATGAACTTTCTAAAACCTCTCTTTTCAAATCTTTCTTTCTAAAAAATCTTTTTTCCAACATACTTTCTAAAACTCTCTCCAATCTCCTTTTCAAAATTCTTTTCCAAAATTGCCTTCTAAAAACTCCTTCTAAAAAATCTTTTTTCAAAACTTCTTTTTACACTCCTTTCTAAAGCACGCTCCTCAAAATTCACTATCTAAAAACGCTACCTAAATCTCTTTCCTAAAAACTCTTTCCAACAATCTCCTTCCAAAAATCCCCTTCCAAAAACTCTCTTTTCAAATTCACTTTCTAAAAACTCTTATCTAGGATTTCCTTCCAAAAATCTCCCTTTCTAAAAGCTCACTTTTTAAAAATCTCTTTTCTTAGAGCCCAAGTCAAACCCTAAAACCCACAATTAGGAAACCCTAATTTTCTTTCTCAAAAATATGATTTTCAATCTTGCCTTAAAACTTAGGTTTCCAAAATCTCCTTTTTTACATCTAAACCATAAGTTTCCAAAACCCCTTTTCTTCATCAAAACTATAGTCTTCCAAATCTAGGGTTTCTAAACATTAGCTTTCCAAATCCATACCAAATCCAATCTTCCCTTTAGAAAACCAAATCCAATCTCCCATTTAGGAAACTAGATCCTATCCTCCGTTTTTTGAAACAAAATCAAAATACCTCTTTAGAAACAAAATCCAATTTCTTGTGTTAGGAAATAGGAATCTCAATCATTCTCAGTCTAAACCTTTCCTAATTCAACCATTTCCTAATTTTATACCTTTCCAAATCCAAAATTTCAAATCTTTCTAAACTTCCAAACTTTCTAAATTTGAATCTTTCCAAATCTAAAACTTTTCTAAACTCAAAACTTTCTTACTTTCAAAACTTCTTTATTTCAAAACATTCCAAATTCAAAACTTTCCAATTTCAATACTTTCTTAAAACGAAACCTTTCCTATTTTAAAACCTCTCTTATTTTGAAACTTTCCTAATTCGAAAACTTTCCTAATTCGAAAACTTTCCTAAATCGAACATTTCCTAAAATGGAACTTTTCTAATTCGAACCCTTCCTAAATCCAATCTTTCCTAATCTTCCAAGTCCAACATTAAAATCAAATCTTTCTTAATCTCAAGTCCAAATCCTATCTTCCTAAGTCTAGATTTCCTAAACTTCTATCTTTCCAAATCAAAGTCCAATCTTTTCAATTCCAAATTTCAAATTCCAAATTCCAATATTCTATTCTAAGTTCAAATCAAACCCTTCTTTAAATCAAAGTTTCTTCTTCCATATCAAATCTTCTATTTTCTATCGGACTCTTGTCCGAACTACGATTGACCTGATTCCTCAAAAAGGATACATAGGCAACCCTCATAGAATTTCATAATCTATTTTCAAGTTTTCAATTCCAAAACTCTATTTCCAACTCCTTTTTTCTATTACATTTACATATCATGCATCATGTCTTTTAAAACATTTTTTTTCTAAAGTGGATAGGATTGGACATTTGTTAGTTGAAGACTCTCATAGATGAATATAGGGTGAATATACATGTAGGTACCACAAGGGCGGAGTAGGGTGATGGCTTAGTGCGTCTTCCCTACATGTAACCAACCTCCGAACCTAGGATCACTGTTTTCGAAAGACCAAAATGGAGTTTATTTTCAAAAAAGGGCTTAAATATTTTCCCAAAGGTTGCCAAACAACCTGTTTTCCTAAAAACCCTCTTTTGAGGAAGTATTTTCAAAATCATTTTCAAAAAACTCCAAGTGCAGTCTTTGGATTGTGCTTAATTTTTAGGTGACCTAACTCACCTTATTCAAGTTAGGTGGTGACTCCAAATGTTTTCCAAAAGCCCTTTATTCGAATTAATTTTCAATCCAAATCTAGTCGCACTCATTCTTCTAGGAGGACGAGTTCTAACAAGAGAGTACAGTATTTTTTCCGCTTGTGTGTGTATTCCTCGAGTGCAAAAATCTGGGTGCGACAAGCTCCAATAGAGATTCAGCCAGAGCCGTTTTCACTTCGGATGCCGACTTCTCAGCCTCGGCTAACCTAGCTTTCTGATCGGTAGCCTCAGCCTTGGCTTCGTCAAAGTCTTTTTCCTTTTGTTTGTAGCAAACTTGCGTTTTTACTAAAAGGACCTGTTGTTCCTGAAATGCCTTGTGGAAGCCCCTGGCCTCACAATCTCTTGTGTGGAAATTATGCTTCAACCGATCATGGTTTCGCAAAAAGTTATCATGCCGATCTTGCAAAGTGCAGAATCGATGCAAGATCTTTAGACTTTGGATCGCTCCCTGTGTAGGACAAAAAATAGCAAAACTCAGATGGAAAGCTCAATAGAAGATTTGAATCAGAAAGATAGAAGGGAAAGACTTCTTACCACCATCGACGCATGAACGGCACCGCCAGCAGATCCCCGTTGTTAATTTCACTTAGCTTCTTGACATCTCCAGGCGACACTATGGCCTGAAGAGCCCTAGCAGCCACGCTAGCACAGTTGAGGATCGAATCCTGGATGGTCATGGCCTGACCAACAATCTTTGGCCGAGCCATGAACTCCTCGGGTTTCGGCTCCTCCACCTTGCCTTTGCCCTTTGGATCAGTACCCACCAACGCAGATGAGGGAGCAACAAACTCCACCGTCTTTGATTGAGCAGCCTCCTTCTCAGCAATCTTTACCAGCCTCCTTTTCTTTGTTCCTTCCTGAGGTACTGGAGCTTCATCTAGTTCAACCACCTTGAGGTTGGTAAGAGCTCCAGTGTCGGAGTGCACGGCGGGAGGAGGAACATTGGCATCACCAGCATAAATGGTGACTCCGGTGATGGAAAAAGTGATAACGACAAAGGATGAGGCCACCCTTCTCTTCTTCCTTGAAACTCTTCCTCCCAGTGCCAGTGATAGATCTCGCACTTTGGGAGCCATGTCACCTTTAGCAATGGTTGCTAAGGGAACGACAGCAAAAGAGGCAGGGAGCGAGGGCAACAATGCCGGGTATTCGCCAATCTTGTGCAGACCTCCCTCTACCTTTTGCGCAGTGAGAACCGGGCCAACAACTCAGTGTATCGCCGTAAAAGATTGGTACAGAATTGGGTATCCCAACAAGACGTGAGCAGCTCGCTTGATTTTGGCTAACGCTCCTTCACTCTTGTATGCCCAGGCGATGCCTAAAGTGTTCAGGTCGACCCCCAGGAGTTCAATCTCCTTGTCCCTGACACCAAAATTTGCTACAAAGAAGAAATAAAAGGGTGATTAGTCAGAAATAGACGAAATTTCAGGCAGATAAGAGGAAAAGTTTATACCAAATTAGGGAAGAGGTAATTGACCTATTTTTTGCAGGACCCTAGGGCATCGTGTTAGTGGGGCTAACTCCACTGGGATATCCCCAAATTCCGAAGGACCACTCACCCTAACTATGATGTCGTCAATTCCCTTCCCCGAGCTTCGAAGAAATTGAACCAACTCTCTAGGGCCAACCCTGGCCCTAAAGTAATATCTATGGTCGTCAATCCCCTCCTCAGTTACTACCCAACTATCATCATTGGGACCGATCAACCTAATGTCTACACCCGATACGTATAAAATAAGAGTAATGCTATATAAAATCTTATTTCTCAATTCCTTTTCTCGCACAGTAGACACAAGATTATAGGGTCCACATTAATAAATTCATGTAGCACCCATTCACTTATGTCTAGTGGGTGAGAAAATAGATTGAGAAAATATATTACATAAAACATTTTTCATAAAACAAGAGTGGTCCTAGGGAACACGGTTAATTTCACCAAATATTTACACCGGCTAATGTGGTGCATTTACGTGGTAGGAGCTTGTTGCCTTTCACAAGGAAACTAATTATTTTCCTTTCTTCCTCTCTTTGATGTTGGAATGCTACATATAGAAGAACTATTTTCTAAGTCGTTGTTTGTATATATATATATATATAAATATATGTATATACAAACATATAAGCACAAAAAAATTCCAACTGAGTTTCTTAAAGTGTACAATCATATATCATATGTATAAATTAAAGGGGCAGATATATATACAATCATATATATACATGTTAAAGTGGCAGATTGTAAGGACAGAGATTACATTAGTGGTGGTTCTTATTGATTCTCGAACGTACTTAGATCCCTGATTCAATCTTAGGGACAACAAAAGCCTAAAAATAATCTAACAATTGTTCCAGTACATAATTCTTGTTCTTCGAAGTCACTATAGAACACAATTCCAAAGCCCTTTCTTCCTCCTATAAGGACTTCTATATCTCTTCTGCCTCTTTCAACAAATGCATTTTTTTGGATTAAATATCAATAGAAAGATGCATTCAACTATTTTCAATGTTTAACAAGGGCACTGAGAGACTTTTCTTTTTATTTATTTTATTATTTTTTTGTTGGTTTTAAGTGAAAAAAAAAACTGATGTGGCAGACAAAACCGGTGAATTAGACCCAATGGCTCTATCATTTTCCATAAAACAATTAATAAGCATATATCGCCCATGTGATATGATATTTTAAAAATATAAGAGCATAAAAAGCGTCACCTAAGAGAGACAAAATATAAGAGTGAACAATACTTATATATATATATATGTATATATTTGATCCTCAATTAAAGAATAATTCATATATTTTCTAGTATTTAATAGTGATAGAGTTGTCCAACCTTAAGTAATCAAAATGAACGCATAAACAAAATTTCTAATTCTATCTTGGTTAATATAGAATCATTTTAACCTTTTCCTTTTCATATGTTTTTACTACGTTCAAAATATTCTAAATGAAATTTCAAAGTATAATATAAATCATTTGATATGTATGCAAGCTTGGCGGTTAATAATACAGACATTTTGATAAGAAAAGTTTATGATATAGCAATAAACCGGAAGGCTCCCCTCCCTACCCTAGGATTTGTAGCGTGACTGTGATCGGTAAAAATATTTGGACTAGGTTAATAATTTTAAATCGAGTCTGTTAGATTTTTAGTATTGGCTAATTCTGTGGACAAAGACACTTCGCGTGTAATCTTATTTCAAGTTGTATTTGGATCAAAAAGTTCAAGATTCAAGTTCAAGCTACCAGAGTATAAGCTGTCTAAACTACAGTAAACCCTTTAAAGCACGCAAAGTTGAAATTTTGGAAGGCTATATCTTTTTACTTAGGTGTCCGTTCAAGCTCCATAATATATGGATTCTAAGTAAATTTTCAAGAGCAATTTGAACATGCAGATAAACATGGCTCGAGCGAAGTTTGCTCGAGCAATATGTGAAAAATCTACAGAAGCAAAAATCCATAGAGTATCGCTTGAAGTTTGCTCGTGCGATGCGGTAGAAGTTTGTTTGAATTGAAATACTCTTTCATCCAAGTAAGTTAATTTTTTAGAACTCTTTAGCCAAATCTTTTCAGCCAATCAAGAGGTTGTTCTAACCTGCCTTTTTGGTGATCCTATGGATGCTATAAGAGTTAAGAGAATTAATTGTTAGATGGGACTCTGGAGTTGTGAAGAGATACAAAAAAATATACAGAGAAGAGAAATAGAGAATGTGAAGACATTGATGATTATCTGAGCATACAGTGTTGCTTCACCATTGATTCTAAACTAAAGTGAATCATATCGACATCGTCTTGAGAGGATTATGAAAACGGACAACGTAGTGGAGATTCGGTGTTGAAGTTGAAGTGCGGAGAGCAAAACTCAAGGAGTCGAGAAAGTAGGCTTAGATCGGAGTTCGAGGGGATTTGGACGGCAGTTGTGGAGTTCAATTGTCAAGAGTTGTAAGTTGTACTTGTGTAAACTGCTCAACTTAGTACTTGGCTTGCTGGACGTGATTTTTTTTTGAGTTTGAGTTTCCATGATATATAATTGTGTCTCTTTATTATTGTGTGATTGATTGCTTGCATTGCATTTTGCACTCACATAGGTCAAGGTTAGTCGTGAGTCTAAGGAATACAAAATTTCAATTGGTATCAGAGCGGCTCACTCCGAGTTATTAATTAAGTGTGATCCTATTTTTTTGTATTTATGGATTTACCTAAGGAGGGATTGTCTACTGTTAGATCACCACTATTAGATGGCTCTAATTACCCTTATTGGAAGGCTCGAATGAGAGCTTTCATCAAGTTCATAGATGAAAGGACATGGCTAACTGTTATGAAAGCTTACAACATTCCCACAATGACTGTAGAAACCGTGACTGCCCCTAAAACCTGTGAACAGTGGAATATAATTGATTATGCTAATTCCAACTAGAATAGCAAAGCCTTAAATGCTATCTATAGTGCTCTCACAACCAAAAAGTTTAGGAGAATATCTAATTACGAGAATGCAAATGAAGCTTGGGATATCTTAAAGATAACCCATAAGGGAACCCCAGGTGTAAAATTATCAAAATTGCAACGTTTGACTACTTAGTCTAAAACACTTAGGATGGAAGAGAAGGATTCATTCAATGAATGCTGTGCCAAACTGAGTGATGTAGTGAATACTAGTTTTAACCTAGGGGAGATGATTCCTAAAAATAGGCTTGTCAGGAAAATCTTGAGATTTCTACCTGAGAGATTCCAAGCGAAAGTAACTGCTATAGAGCAAAAGCAAAAATGTCAACTACATATGTGTAGAAGAATTAGTTGGCTCTTTACAGACCTTTGAATTGAATACTCACCAACCCAAAAAGAACAGTGGGATTGCTTTAAAAACTGCTCAAGAAATTGGGGTGGGCAAGGTGAGGATGACTCTGAGTTTGATATTGATGAAATGGCCAAAATAGTTAACAAGTTTAGAAAATTTCTTAAGTATAAGAAAGGTAAAAGCACTAGTGGTTTTGATAAAAAGTATAATGGTGGAGATAAATTAAAATTAGGACAAAGGGTTGAGAAAAAGGGTAACAAAAATCAACAACCCAAGGCACTTAGTGTTACGAATGTTATGGGTTTTTTCATATAGCTCATGAGTGTCCTAACAAAAAGAAAAAGAAAGGAGTTGTGGTCCTTGCTGCTAGGGAAGATAGCAGTGAATCTGAAGACTTTGATGAGTCTGAATCCAATAAGGAAGAAGGTAACTACATTGCATTCACTGCATCATTAACTAAGCATATAGAAACCATTGAGACTAATAGCGATAGTAAGAGTGAAAAGTCGAAAAAATCAAATTTTCATAGTGAAATTCAAAGTGAGACTGACAGAAAAGAAAAGGACTTAAAATCTGCTCATTCTGAATTGCATGAAGAATGTTTAAAACTAGAGAAATATAAGTTTGATATAACAGTCTAACTTAGAACTGTTAAAAAAGAAAGATACATTCTTTACCATGAAGTTTTGGAGTCTACTGTTTTAATAGGCCAACTTAAAGCACACAGATCAACTCTTACAAACAAGAATTTAAAACTTGAAAAAGAATTGCATGCTTATCTTAAAGAAAAAAGTTACTTGTTTGTAAGATTGCTTTCCTTGAATCTGACTTGACTACTACTCAAGATTGTGTTAAGAAAATGAATGCAGGCTTAGAGAAACTTCACAAGATGGTTGATGCACAGAAGATGTGTGGTGATCGACGAGGAATTGGCTATGCTGAAGAAATAAGAACCAAAGCGGAAAGTATTGAGAAGGTTCAAATTAAGCCTATCATCGTAAAGCCAAAAGGTAATGTTCAGAAATCGAAAGGTAAATAACAAAATAGGTATGCATCTGCTCCTAACTTTAAACCTGTTAACTCAAGACCTAAGCTCAACTGGTCATCACAAATTTCACAGTTTATCCCAGTGTGCCACTATTTTGGAATTTGAGGTCATATAAGGCCTCAATGCCATAAGCTCTATGATCTTCCAGTTGATTACCTTAAGACTAGAGCTAATGGGTTTCACCAACCTAGGTATGAGTATAATTTTGTCAATAATAGAGTTAATGTACTATTTAAGCCAATGCGGGTTCAACCACAAAGACAGAGATTTTTGGTGAACCAAAACGCTATGGCTCCACCTAGGGGTGCACCAAGTTAGACTAAATCTAAAACTAAGATATAGATTAGAAGGTCTGACTATAGGTGTCAAGTTATCTACACGACGCTGAAAGCCCAAAATCTAAACATGTGATTCTGTTCTCCCTAAAGTTTTTTGCATTGTGTTTTTTTTTTTTTCAGTTACAAATTGTCTATTATATGAAAAACTCCAAAAAGATTTTTGGTTTGTTTTAAAAGAAAAAATTTGTTTTTGCTTTGATGATACACTTGAGGGAGTGTTGTGCGGTTAAACATGGCTTATATTGATTACACAAGAAAATTATACATTGGGTCATATATGAGTCTAGTGTGTACCAGTCTAAGTGATACTTTTCATGTATTTGTGTACAAATTTTGCACATATCAACCTAATTTTACTAGTTGTATGTACGCATGAGTGATCAAACAAATCTATGTGCCTTTCTTGTTGTTAATGTAAAGCATTTTGTAGTTTGAACATGTGCAGTATGCCTAAATATGTGTTGGTCCCCTCTGTCAAAAAAATAAAAAAATATTAGAAGCATGTGCATAATGGAAAAGGTTACCTATGAATATGTGTGAAAATTGCTATCTGACATGTATTTAATGATGCAAGTTGTGTCAAGTCAATAGTAAGAACTACCATGTTCAAATAGCATGAAAGCCGCCACGTGATTACTAGAAAAGTAGTAAATTTCAAAAGTAGTCATATACTAAGGGGGAGCATAGCTCAAAGTCAACCTAATTATAGATTACAACATATGTGCTCTCTAGATTATACATTACTTTATCTTACAAATGTGGTGCAGCTATATAGATCACTAATTGAATTTGAACGATAGGTTCACCAAGGTTTGATATTCACAATAACACCACTACACATTCAGAAAATTTGTCATCTTTTGACCAGTTACACTAGTTCATATTGCATGAGTGTGTACTGCTTTTGTGATTAGGATGAGCTAGGTCAATGTCTCACATAACCATTTCTTGATATCGGACAAGTGTTGATTTTATACTTAGTTATTTTGTGTTTATTATTGGTTTGTCAATTCATGACAAAAAGAAGGATATGAGATTAAATATGTTAACTTATGTTACTTATGTTAACTTAAAGGGTTGATTTGAGGAGAAGAAAGTGATATTGCTTGTGGCTATAATTACTATTATATATATATATATATATATATATATTTTTCACATGGTCTGATTATTTCTGGATGTGCAACTACAGTTTCAACTACTTTGCATTACTCCCATTGTTTTCGTTAATTTAAGTTCTCGAGATAGGATTTGTAATGAGTTTGTTTAGGTGTTTAAGTTTTGTCACTGATTATGCCCAAGATATGGCAACCTATTAACACCTAAGTGCAAGTGGGGCGAAGCAGTAAATAAAATCCGATAAGACCGAAGTCAAATCACAATGAATGATTATCCAAACATACAAAGTTGGCATTAGAATTCACCCACGGTAAAAACTTAGATACCGACTAAACCATGCTAAACACCGTAGCATTGTAATGGTTTCAGTTAAAACCTAAGCTAACATGTTTGAATTCCACCATGAACAATACCGATGAGATCTGGACAGTTTGTGTAGAAACAAAATAAAATAGTTTGTTTTAGGAAGTTTGATGATTGTTGAACTAGATTTTAAATTACACTTAATAAAATAGTCTTGAATCCAATTGATCCAATCACTTAATTCATCTGAAATTCCAACTGAAGTATTGTAACTCAAATTATTGGTTTCATTTTGAGCCTTTGATTTGGAAGATTAAACTATTAGAACAAAAATTCAATAATAATTAAATCTAAAATAAAAATTAAAGTCATAGATTCATACTATCGATTTATTCAATAACTATACCAAACTAAAATTTATGCATAGAAATTATCAATCTTAGTCAAGAATATAAGTTTTCTCAAAGATCTAGAATTTAATTACTAAGAATTGAAAGATTTTAAAGATAAACAATGAAAACCCAATTACCTCCATTGATATTCCAAGATTCTCATATGATCTTCATAATTGGCTCTAAGAATAAAACTAGCTACTCATAGTATTGAAAAGATATGCCTTAAAAAATAACTTCATAAATAAAAAGGTTTGTTACAGCAGAATAACAGTAAAGAAAATGCTGAAACAGAAAATTAACTGACTGAAAAGCACTAATAAATTAACTAGAATCTAGATAGAAAATAAATTAAAGGAATCTCTACAACTGCTCCTTGACTCCATATGAAACTCTCCTCTTCCCTCTGCCAAATGGAGCCTTTTATAGACACCATTATAATATGATCCACTATGCATTCCATAATTACATCCTACTTGCATTGCATAATGCATCCCACTTTTGTTCCATAATGTATCCCACTTGCATTCCTTTCTTTCATGTCTTCCTTGTCAGCATTTTTTTTTTTTGTTTTGTCTTTACTTTTCACCATTCATTCACCTACGCACACATACACACACATATGCATATATATATATATATAAATATTATAGCCACTAACACACACACACACACATATAATGTATATACTACATTAAATTAATACTCGAATAAATGTGTGTGCACGCCGACTTTATTTCATTAGGTTTTAGGTTTAATTCTGCACAAGACACAAAAATATAAAATAAAATAAAAACTAATATTTTATTAAAATGATAACTAATATGTTCAAAATTATTAAAATAGCTTATAATCAAGGACTTCAATTTATACTTTTTATAGTACAATCAATCACGAAATTGCCAAAAGAGGAGATTGTTAAGTTTTTAGTATTGACTAATTTCGTGGATAAAAATATTTTACTTGTAATCTTATTTCAAGTTGTATTTGGGTCGAAAATTCTATGATTCAAGTTCAAGCTGCCAGAGTACAACCTGTCCAAGCTACAATACAACCCTTTAAAGTACAGAGGGATAAAACTTTGGAAGGTCACATCTCTTTGTTCAGGTGTTCATTCAAGCTCCATAATAAATGAATTTCATGTAACTTTTTAAAAGCAATCTGAATATGTAGAGAAACATGGCTCAAGCGAAGTTTGCTAGAGTGATATGTGAAAATTCTGCAGAAGAAAAAATCAAGAGAGCATTGCTCGAAGTCCTCTTGAACAATTCGGAAGAATTTTGTCCAAATTGAAATACTCTCTCATCCAAGTAAGTTAATTTTTTAGAACTTTTTAGCCAGATCTTTTCAGCAAATCAAGAGGTAGTTACAGCTTACCTTCTTAGTGATCCTAGAGATACTATAAGAGTCAAGAGAATTAATTGTTAAATGGGACTCTGGAGTTGTAAAGAGATACAAAAAAATAAACAGAGAAGAAAAATAGAGAAGATGAAGATCTTGATGATTTTCTGAGTATACAGTGTTGCTTCACCATTGATTCTAAACTGAAGCAAATCATATCGAGATCGTCTTGAGAGGATTCTGAAGGCGAAGAACGTCGTGGAGATTCGGTGTTAAAGTCAAAGCGCGGAAAGTAGAAACTCAAGGAGTCGAGCAAGTAGGCTTAGACCAGAGTTTGAGAGGATACAAATGGCAGTTGTAGAGTTCAATTGTCAAAGGTTGTAAGTTGCCCTTGTCTAAACTACTTAGCTTAGTGCTTAGTTTACTAGACGTGATTTTTTTCTAAATTTGAATTTTCACGATATATTGTTGTGTCTCTTTATTATCGTGTGATTGATTACTTGCATTGCATTTTGCACTCACATAGGTAAAGGTTAGTTGTGAGTCTAAGGAATACGGAATTTCAGGGTCGATTACATCTATAAAATTTTTCACCACCAACAAAAACAAGCCCGTATGAAGTTAATTATTATTGTCTTTTATTGTTACTTAAAAGATGCGTCATGCAGGTTTTTTAACGTAAACTTGCATTAATATGGAGTTAGATATTTAGCTCTATTAGTTTACTCAAATCTGTAAGTATTCTAAGTATGTTAAATATTTAATAATAAGTCACATCTCTCTAACTTAAAATTTAAACCATTTCTTGATAAATTTTCAGCTTTTACGTGATGATGATAATTTACTCTTTAATCAAACCCAAATTAGTTTACATACTTTATTTTATTAAAAAAATTAATTTTAATAAAAGCCCTACAACCTCACATTTTCCCTCTTCCATGTTGTCCTCCCTTCAACCGCTGCGGCCGCTCTTCCACCTATCTCCACATTGCTAAGTAATTAAGTTTTTGAACTTTTGTGGGTATTTATTTGTTTGTGTTGTGGATATTAGCTTTGAGGTAGAGGCTATCAAATGAATTGTAGACAAAGTCCATGTTTAATTTGTCCTATTGTGCTATTTCTTCTCTTTATCTTAGAGGTTTAATTTACTGTATGGGTCATTGTTAGTTTAGATTTTTTTGTTTCCTCCACGTAAAATTTGTATATATAGATCCGGCTCTGCCTCGCTTAAACAATGTACAATGAGAATAAAGTTTTTTTTTTTTCAATATTGTGTAGCTTAATGAATATTTTGTGTTGTATTTTGTATGCTTTAATTTCCATTCTAAATTTTGATTTGATGGAAGTGTTGAAATTTCATTACTTACACTTATTTCTTTAATTTTATTTTTTTTTTTGGTTGTTTGCATGAAGGACCAAGAGTTTATATTTGCGGGGTTTAAGAAAAAAATAAACAATAAAACATTTGCCTACGTTGGGTTGATTTGTGCAACTTGGAATTTCTATAATTTCGCTACAGATAATATTGAACTTGAATATTAACTTCCACTTATTTTCTCTCTACTTAAATCAATTGCTACTGGAAATACCTGAAAATTATATTTAAAATTATTTCTTACTGTAGATTACTAAAATCTCGTGCATAGCACGGGGCTACTGCTATTAGTTTCTTTTTTTTAATTATGCAGTCAGGGGTGTATGGATTGACTTTTAATCAAGAGTTTATATTTGTAGAGTTTAAGAAAAAAAAATGAACAAGAAAACATTTGCCTACGTTGGGTTGATTTGTACAATTTGGAGTTTCTATAAATTCGGTACCGATAATATTAAACTTGAATATTAGTTTTCACTTATTTTTTCTCTAATATCTTCAATT
Source organism: Euryodendron excelsum (assembly GCA_033060915.1). Lineage (NCBI taxonomy): Eukaryota > Viridiplantae > Streptophyta > Magnoliopsida > Ericales > Pentaphylacaceae > Euryodendron > Euryodendron excelsum. The sequence continues at coordinate 14,250,502 of CM065398.1, read as the reverse complement.
TCTTACTTGAAGAACCTGAAATTTATACTTAATATTATTTCTTACTGTAGATTACTAAAATCCCGTGCATATCATGGGTTACCGCTAGTAGCTTCTTTTTTTTTTATTTTTTTTTTGTGTATTGGTTATGCAGTCAAGAGTGTTTGGATCAGCTTATGCGCACCTCAGTCAATTATTTTCTTAATCTAATCAAAGACAAGTTATTTATGTTAGGACTAAAAGATTCACAAAAGATAAATTTATGACAGAAAGGTATTTTAAAGTGAAAACTGACCACTTCAGTTTAAAACACTTGTTATAACAGAGGATGACTAGTGTAATGTAGCAGAAATGGTTGACCAAACTTATGGGTTTTATTTTCTTGTCAAATTTTATACAATAATTCATAGTCAAATCCTTTTTCCTTTTTTTTTTTTTGGGGGGGGGGGGGGGGGGGGGGGAAAGTGAGCTCCTCTACAAGAAGAAAAAGAAAGAAACAGATGCCTTCTCAACGGTGGAGGAAGATATAGGAGAGGCCATGGCAATATCAAAGGTAGAGCGTGATTGGTTGTAGCAATTGAAAGATAGCTGGACCAATTAAACTAGAGGGCTATTTAGATATGGCTTTTTAATAACTTATGACATTTTTAAACTGTTTTTGGCTTCTCACTTAAAAAAAAAAAAAAAATTCACTTTTAGAACTAGCTTAATCTTTAAAAAAATTATTTAAATAGTGATTTTTTAAAATTAACTTAAGCTTCCGACTTATGATTTTTTTTAAACTACAATCCAAACTCTCCCTAAACTGCTAGGCTTCATCCAAGATATCAAAAGGATACAAATGGAAGAATCAATTGCTTTGTTACAAGGACATATTGGAAATTAGAGACTCTGCACAACTGAAGGAGCAGCTTTTTGAAGTATTCCACAACACATCTGCAGGAGGCCATTCTGGAAAGGAGCAGACCTACAAAAGGTTAAGAAAATCGTTCTTCTTGAGGGAATGATAAAGGAAGTCCCAAGATTTGTAAAGGAATGTGATGTTTGCCCAAGAAATAAATGTGAGAATGCCCACTCCGTATACATATACATATATAGATAGCTGTAATTATAAATATAGCTCTTTGAAGTTTGTATTTTAGATTGCTCATTGTAGTTTCATTCTCCTCATTTGTCTGTAACTAAGTCCTTCTGAGAGAAGTTCTGCTTGAGTCTTCTTATTTCTGATTTTGAGTTTGCTATTCTAGTTGTTTATTTTTACTTTAAATTATATTTATTTATAAATCATTTCTTTATCGTAACATAACTTCTAAGAAATCCAATTCTTCTCTTAGATTGCCTTATGGGTCAACAACAACCATATGTATAAAAATGCACAGGAAAACCAACTAAAGAGTTTATAAGGGCAAAAAACTTGCTCCTCTACTCCATTACTGTACTGAAATATAGGTTCCAAGTGCATGATCTTGGTGAAACTACTGCTCTGCTTATTGACTGAGCAAGAAATGTTAATAATTGGTTGCTCATAGCAATAATTTAATTCTTTTACAATCCCTACCTTCCAAATCCTAAAACCACCAGCTGGTATGAGCAATCCAATCACTACTATTAATGAAGATGACAGATTCTAAAGGTGCTAGCTAGCTTAGCTAGTAAAACATGATTCAAAATTAAATGCCGTCATTTTCCAGAATCAAGAGTATCACAATTTAGGTATACACAACACAATATTGTTTGCTTTGGATTTTGGCCCTTGCATTTTAAAAATGCAATGTCTAGCTTTTTTTCTTCTTTTTTTTTTTATTCTGAGTGAAAGGTGGGAAATGGTGACAAACGTAGCAATTCCTTTGAGCGTGACCATTGGAGTTCCCATTTACTGTGCAATATTCAGTTTGAACCATAACTACTGATCTAAGACAAGCGGGCCCGACACCACAATCGCACTATAGTGCAAGCGATATTTAGCCCCTTCTCGATAGTGAAAGCACCCAATTTTTGCCCACTTGGTGATCTCCGACCCGACCGGGCTCACTTTCAAACATCACATGCACATTCAGACTCCAAACCGCCCTCTAAACTCCAATCCAGTCCATTGGTCGCTACCTGGGCCCATCAGGCCTACTTGAAGCCAGATGACCATTTTGCTCCTAGGCTTCCAATCGCTTTCGAGAACCACACCGGTTCTCAGTATCAAGCTGATTACTTTCCAATTATGCTTTTAATAATATTCCCAACCCTCCGGTATATTTTTGGACCATTCCGAGTCCATTTCGATAAACCCGATGCAAAATGACTATTTTGCTCCTAGTAAGCCGATCGCCTTTTCCAACGACACTAACTCTGGATATTAGACCGGCAATCTCTCTGAACACTCTCAATAGTATTTTCAACCTTTAAAACTCCTCATGGGTCACTTCTAGTCCATTCCGATATTTTTCTAATTCAAATAACCATTTTGCTATGGTGGCCCGATCGGCCTTTTCAACTATCCCGATATTGTTTCTCAAGCCAATTACCTCTGGGATACTCTTTCGAGGGTTCCTGACTATCTCTGGCCTTCTAGATCATTTTCTAACTTTTCAAAGTCACTCCCAAATCTCTTGTTTTACGTCCCAATATTCAAAAGATACATTTTTTGCCACCTTAAAACTTTCCTAAGAGACTAGCACCACTAGTAGTGGCGCCAAGCCAATAAATGGCCTAGCGCCACAGGCTTAGAAGAGAACTAGCGCCATTACAACAAGCACCAGTTCTTGTTTCAATTGCCTATAAATACATACCATCCTCGACGTAAAAAGGGTCCTCAAACTCAATCCAGAAACTCTGTCTCTCTAAAAACAAAGCTTGAATTTCCTCAATAACTTAATTCTTTTAAGCTTCTTCAAACCCTAGCCTCTATACACTCAAATCCTAGCCTTTATACACCCTATACACTCAAACACAAGCCTCCAAGCATCCATTGAAAAGCAAGTGCTGCATATTTAAAACTCTCAAGGTTCAAGCAAAGCAAAACAAACCAAGCAATCAAAGCAAGAAGACAAAGTTGGTTTTTTATTTACTTTTATGTAATCCCTCTCTCTTTTCTCTCTCCTAACCTACTTAGGTTCTCTTCTATTTTAATTCTCATCTTCTATCTCCTCTTCTTGCATGCTGTAAGCACCCCATTTTTGCCCACTCGGTAATTTCTGGTTTGACTGAACTCCCTTTTAAAACCCCATAGGAATATCCAAGCCCAAACCAACCTTCAGACTTCTGTCTAATCAAGTCAACCGCTTCTTGGGACCTCTAGAAGCCCAGTAACCAAAACGCCCCCGTGCATCGTTCAATCTGATCCAATCTGACACATCTTCCTTAAGATGGTAAGTCTATTCAATTTAAATCCAATCCAATCTACCAATCGCCTCTCGGGCCCATTGGGCCCAATCAAGGCCTAAGCACCCTTGTGGGCCCCCACTCCAGGCACATCTTTGAAAAAGTTCAAAATCCCTCAAGATGGTAAGTCCACCCTTCCAAAATGTTTCTAAACAGTTAGGCATACTCAATACGTCATCCTGACCAATTTCGGTCCCATTCTAATTAATTTTGGCCAAAATGATCGTTTTGTCCCTAGGCACCCCAACATAGTACAAATCCCTCCAGACAGTAAATACACCTTCCAAAAATGTCCCCAAACAGTCCAACACACTTAATGTGCCACTCCAATCCATCCTGACCCTTTTCAACCTATTTTGGTCAAAATTACTGTTTTACCCTTAGCAGCCCAAGCGCACCCCAAAATCACACCAACTCTGGGTACCAAACCAAAAAATCCTATCATACGCCCCTGTTCAATCCAAGGTGAGTCTCATGACTCTAAACACTTCCAAGTCGACAAAAGTCCCTAAGAGCGTCTCACAAACGCTGCTCTAAGATTGTCTTTTCCTCTCGATTATTGGGTTATAACGCACCATCAAATAACTTGAGAAGTGCGTAAATCAATAAATTCCTAAAAACTTAACCATAGGTCTTTCCATCAATACGGCTCGATTAAATAGACCACTTCCTGAAGCCCCCAATCGCAGGGCTCGAAAACTGCCACTTTCAGTAATCCCTAGAAGTGTCTCACAGATGCTCCCCTCGGGTTATCTTTTCTTCAAATTCTCTAATTATAACACACCATCAAACAACTTGAGAAATGTGTAAATTAGTGAATTCCCAAAAGTATTTTCAAAGCACTTTCCATAGGTACAGTCCGATCGAAGAGATTGCTTTCCGAAAGCCCCGATCACGCGGCCCAAAATGGCTACTTTTGAACATCCGCGGAGCATATCACAGACGCTCTGTAAAAGTGTATTTTTGTGCACGCTTCCTGAGGTGGTATCTCATTCTTCCGAACACCTTTCAAGCTCTTCAAAAATTCCAAGTTCTTGAGAAACACTAAGAGAATATTGTGGACACAATTGATTTTTTCAAATCTTTTCCAGATTGCACAATTATCGAGGTAAAGTTTAAAAAAATATTTTTTTACAAGGGAACGTATGCTACATGCACCTAGATTTTGATCAGATCGATCAAAACTTTGATTGCCCCCTAAGATTTAGCCAATATAGAGTGTGCCACGTGGCATTCATTCTATGAAACAGTACTAGCGCATGTACTAAATGCACCAAGTCTCCCCAACTTGTCTATAAATACAAGTCTCTGCCTTTGCATATTCTAGGATCGAAAACAGCAGCGAAACTCTACAAAAATATCATCTATACCTCGAATTTCCATATACATCTCACCCTCCAAACACTTAAGTTAGATTCCACCTCCCTCTAACTCATACACTACACCTATAAAGCCCTTCATGCCATAGGAAATCCCATTCCAATCCCTTCAAGCCTATCTAAGGCCATTCAAGCTCAAGTCAAAACATCCATGGAAGTTTGAAGGTGTTTGAAGGCAAAATGTGGTATTCTCTTTTATATTTTTGTCATCCCCACTCTTTTCTTCTCCCTCCTAGCCTACTTAAGCTATTCTCTATTTTAAACCTCCATCTTCTACCCCTCTTTTCTTGCATATTTGAAATCAGAGAACTCCAATTTCATACCTAGAGGAAAGCTTGCGAGAGCCACCATGTAAGGGGATCTCACACTAGCCTACTTTAAGCTGGTATGGCCTTGGAGCACCTTGCAATTTGGTGTGGCCTATAGCCTTGTATGAATTCATGACTCCCTTGCATATGGTTACCATGTTCATGTATTGCATGCTTGGCCCCATTTTCATGTCCATTATCATTTTGTAAAAACTTTCACTATCTCCATTTTTATATCTTTCCAAAATCCACATCCAAGTGTTTTCTCAAAAAATGGCTCTAAGAGTTATTTTTTTGAAGCCTATGTCCATTTTTACATCTTAGAAAACCCCCTCTTTAGCCCCTTAACCTCATTTTGCATTCTTATATTTCTTTGCATTTCATGTAACATAAAATCGGTTTTCAAACTCTTCTCTTCTATATTGATTTTTGTAGAATCCACTCTCTTGAACTTAGTGGTTGAAATGGACCCATGGAACCTTCTTTTGAGTGGTTTTCCCATTACCTTGACCATGTGAACCCTAACTCACTAGAGTGGTTCTCTACACCCCAAAAGTACTTTTCAAAACAACCATCTTCAAGAAAGGTTCTCAAAATTCCATTCTCTTCAATTAGAATAAAATGATTTCTCAAAACTGCCATTTTCATCTTGATTTTTAGAATTTTGCTCTCTTAAATATTGGGGTTGGACTAGTCCCATGGAGTCTTTTTTGTAGTGATTTCCTTCAAATCAACCATATGAACTCTTATTCTTTAAAGTGGTTTTCAAAATCTTAAAAGTGATTTTCCAAAACCTCCTTCCAAAGACTAATTTTCAAATGTTCATTCTCTTTAATTTTCAAGTCTTCAAAACTATCTATTCAATGTTGATTTTCATAAGTTTTACTTTCTTGAGTTAATGGGTGAAATGGTTCCAAGGCAACCATCTCTTGAGTAGTTTTCAAATACTAACCATAGGACCCCGATACTTACTTGAGTAGATTTTATAAAATGGTTTTTCAAAACACACTTTCAAGTTTCATGCATAAAACCATCTTTCCAAAACCACTAGGTCCAAACCCTAGTTCAAAACCACCTTCCAACTCTAGGTTAATTTGACCCTAGTTATCCAACCTTAAGTCACCCAAACCCTAGGTTAACCTAACTCAAGTAAATTAACCTTAAGTCGCCACAACCCTAGGTTAACCTAATCCAAGTTAGTTAACCATAGGTCACCTTTACCTAAGGTTAACCTAACCCTAGTTAGTTAACCCTAGGTCAACCCAACCCTAGTCCAACTTAACCGTAATTAGTTAACCCTAGGACAACCTTACCTAGGTTAGTAGGCATCAAGGTCCCAATTCAAGGAGCCCTTTTTAAATAACCCTTCAACTCAAAAACCATTTCCATAACACATTTTCAAAAATATCCTACTCTCTTGATATTTCAAAAATCAGCTCCAAAACCTTTCAAATATTTCTATATTCTATCTTCAAAAATGCTTCCAAGAAGTTCTCTTAAACTTGTCTCAATTAAAATAGCTAGACACTTCACACTTTCCAAAAACTATTTTCAAAATGTTTTAAGAACTCACAACCCTAAAGTGTCCCTATCTTTTTATGGTTAGGGATTCTAAGGGAAGGTGATACATTAAATACAACCTTCAAGGTTGTCCACATTAGGATTCCAAAATCCTAAATGTTTTCAAAAACCCTTTTCAAAAAGGAACTTCAAACATCACATTCTTAAAACAACTCTAATCGTTCCATGATTAGGATTGGTCAACTGTAAGTGAGATATTCAAGAAGTGTTCTATAATTCTAAAGTTTTAAAAACCAAAGGGAAGTCTCTAGCCCCTTTTCTAATTGTGTTTTCAAAACTCATAGTCCCAAAGGAGTTTAGTTCTTCAATGACTAATCTCATAAGAGTGATGAAACATTAAACATGTCTTTCATAAGGTATTCAAAAACAACTTTCAAAAGTTTTTTCAAAGACAAATTCACAAGAGCATTTCCAATTCAAACTCTACCTCCAAAGTTTTCAAAACAAAACTTCAAAACATTTCCAAAACTCCCTCAAGTTGTTTCAAGAGCATTTCAAAACTCTCTTAAGTTGATTTCAAAAATGTTCAAAAACATCTGCAAATCATATTTCAAAAACACTCCAAACATTCCACGTCATATTTCAAAAGCACTTTTTTAACTCTCAAGTTCTCTTTATCCAAAGATCTCAAAGTGTCTTCAAACCTTTCTAAAGGCCTCAATGTGTCTCTCTTCTATCGGGCCCTTGTCTGAACTACGAATGACCTAATTCTAGCCAAATGAGATACGTAGGCAACCAAAAATGGTGCGGGCATAACCCTTATTTCAATTCAAGTTCCCTTTTCAAAATTTTCTATCAATTCAAGATTTCTATTTTAAATCCCTTCAAAACTTTCATGTTTTCAAACATTTTACCCAAAACTTGCATCATGCATCATTCATCAAAAAAGTGATGACTTAACCCCATTTTTAAAATAAAAGTAGATATTAAGTAGATAATAATAACCGGTTATTCAAGTGAGTGAATTAAGGGTGATTAGACATGTAGATACCAAAAGGGCGGGGTAGGATGATGATCTCAGGATATCTTTCCTTCACGTAACTAACCTCATTTTCAAAATAAAAGTATATATTAAGTAGATAATAATAACCGATTATTCAAGTGAGTGAATTAAGGGTGACTAGACATGTAGGTACTAAAAGGGCGAGATAGGGTGATGATCTCAAGATATCTTTCCTTCACGTAACCAACCCCCGAACCATAGATTTCTGTTTTCAAAATACCAAAATGGAGTTATTTTCAAAAAGCGCTTAAAACTTTCTAAAGGTTGCCAAACAACCTATTTTCTTAAAAACTCTCTCTTAAGGAAGTTTTTCAAAACCTTTTTCAAAAACCCTAAGTTTAATCTTCAGATTATACTTAGTTTTAGGTGACCTAACTCACCTTAATCAAGTTAGGTGGTGACTCCCAAACTTTTACGCAAAAAGCCCTTAAATCAGATAATGTTTTCAAATTCAAACCTAGTCGCACTCGTTCTTCTAGGAGGATGAGTTCTAACGAGATAGTACCGTGTTTTTTTCCGAACCAAGAGGGCTTGGTTAACAATTGGGACGCGACACATGCTTGAAATAAGGGACTCCCCGATTCATGCCTAGGAAGAATTATTGAAGGTCACCGTGTTAGGTGCTTTCTTCAAGTTTGATCTAAAAAGGTGTGGGTTCGGTCCCTTTGATTATGTGGTGAAGCCCAACCTTGCATATTCACATCTCTATTACATTGTGGTTGTCATGTTCATATATTACATTCAAAATTGCGTTTAAAGTTGTTTTCAAACTTGCATCAAAGTTCTCTTTTAAAACTTGCATTTAAAATTTCTATCTTTCAAACTTATTTTCAAAACCCCAACCCTAAGATGATTTTAACTATTCCATGATTAAGATTGTTTTAAGAAGGAGATATATTCAATGTGACCATCAAAGTCCAACGTTTTGGTTCAAATCCTAAATTGTTTTTCAATAATTCACAATCCTAAGGTGATTCTAGCTATTCTATGGTTATGATTGTTTTAAGAAAGTGTTATATTCAACGTGATCATTATAGTCCATATTTCAAACCCTAGTTGTTGTCAAAATCACAACCGTAGAATGGTTCTAATCTTTTCAAAATCATTTTAGGAAAGGGAGATATTCAAGAGACTTACAAAAGTTCATTTTCAAACCTCTTTCCAAATAATTTTGTAAATCTACTTCCTAAAAATCTCTTTTCAAAGATCTACTTTTCAAAAACTCATTATCTTAGAGTCCAAGTCAAAACCCTAGAATCTATGATTAGAAAACCCTAATTCTTTTCTTAAACTCATGACTTTCTAGTTGCCTTAAATCATAGATTTTCAAAACCTTTTGTTCCACCAAATCATAGATTTTCAAAACTCAACCTTTCTAATTTCATGTCAAAATCAAATCATCTATTCTTTAAAATAAAATTCAATCTTCTATGTTAGGAAATAGAAATCAAATATTTCCTAATTTCAAATCTTTCCAAATCCCGACTTTCTAAATTTCAAACTATCAAATCTTTCCTAATTCTAATCTTTTCTAATTTCAATCTTGCTTAAATTCAACTTTTCAAATCCCAACTTTTCTAAATTTTAAACTTTCAAATCTTTCTAAGTTCAAACCTTTCTTAAATCAATACTTTCCTAAAATGAAAACTTTTCAAAAATAGAACTTTTCTAACATGGAACCTTCTTAATTCAAAGCTTTCTCAAGTTCAAGTTTTCCAAATTCTAACTTTCCAAATTCTTTCAAATTAAATATTTTCATATCAAGTCAAATCTTTACAAGTCTTTTCAACTCAAGTGTTTCTAAACCAAATTAACTCATTTCCTAACCTTTCCTAATTTGAAACGTTCCTAATTCGAAACTTTTCTAAAATTCAACTTTCTAAAATCAAACCTTTCAAGTTCAAATCAAGTCTTTCCAATTCAATTGCATGTTTCGACCCTAGATTATCAAAGTCCTAGGATTTCAAAAACTCTTTTTTCAAAAACTCAAGTCCAACTCAAGATGGTTTTCAAACTCTAATTCAAGTCAAGATGATTTCAAAGTTTCATTCAATCTTTCCAAAGTAAATTTAAGTTTGATTTCAAATCAAAGTTCAATTTCAAATCTTGCAATCAAGGTTCAAACCAAATCTTTTCAAATCAAACTTTTCAAAGACTTCAAAGTGTCTATTTTCAATCGGACCCCAAGTCTGAACTACGACTGACCTAATTCCCAATAAAGGGATACGTAGGCAACCCTTATGGATGCAGTCATAACCTTTTTCAAGTTTCCAATTCCCATAACCTCTTTCAAACTTCCAATCCTCTCTTCGAGTCTATTTTCAAAATTAAATCTTTTTCTTGCACTTACATATCATGTATCATATAATTCTTTTCAAAACGGATAGCATTGGATATTGGATAATCGGAGATTCTAAATAAGTGAACTTAGGATAAAAAGACATATAGGTACCGAAAGGGCGGGATAGGGTGATAGTGTAATGCACCTTCCCTATACGTAACCAACCTCCGAACCTACAATCACTATTTTTAAGAGACCAAAATCGGAGTCATTTTTCAAAAAAGGCTTAAATCTTTCCAAAGGTTGCTAAATAACCTATTTTCTTAAAAACCTTCTTTTGAGAAAGTTTTTCAAAATCTTTTCAAAAACCCTAAGTTTAATCTTCAGATTGAACTTAGTTTTAGATGACCTAACTCACCTTAACAAAATTAGATGGCAACTCTAAATCTTTTCCCAAAAGTCTTTAATCAAATTAATTTTCATTTCAAACCTAATCGTACTTGTCCTTCTAGGAGGATGAGTTCTAACGAGAGAGTACTGTGTTTTTCTCACTTGTGTTTTTTCGAGTACAAAAAATCAAGACATGACAAATAGTATTAAATTCAAGTAACTATTACTGCAGATAGTTTCAAAACTCTGCACAACTACTACTGCATGCGGGTTGCAACAATTAAAAGATTGTTGGACCAATGATAGATACTAAACTGCTAGGCTTCATCCAGGATATCAAAAGGATACAAATGGAATAATCAATTGCTTTATTATAAGGACATGTTGGAAGTTGGACACTCTGCACAACTTAAGGAGCAGCTTCTTAAAGTATTCCACAACACACCTATAGCAGGCCATTCTGGAAGGAGCAAACCTAAAAAAGGTTAAGAAAATCATTCTTCTTGAGGGAATGATAAAGGAAGCCCCAAGATTTGCGAAGGAATGTGATGTTTGCACAAGAAATAAATCTGAGAATGCCCACTCCTTATAATCCTAAATATATAAATCGTTGCAACTAGAAGTATAGTTGTCTGAAATTTGTATTTTAGTCTCCTAGTTGTAGTTTTGATCTCCTTATTTGTCTGCAACTAAGTCCTATTCTCTAAAGTTCTATTTGAGTCTTCTTATTTTTTATTTTGAGTTTGCCGATTCTGATTGTTCAATTTTAGTTTTAAGTTGTATTTGCTTATCAATTATTTATTTGTGTAATTGGAACATAACTTCTAAGAAACCTAATTCAGCTCTTGGGTTGCCTGATGGGTCAACAACAACCATATGTAGACAAATGCACAGTGAAACCAACTCAAGAGCTTAGAAGGGAAAACCTTTGCCCCTCTACTCCATCAATGAACAGAAATCTAGGTTCCAAGTACCTGATCTTGGTGAAATTACTGCTTTGGTATATTGCCTAAGCAGGAAATGTTTATAACTGGTTACTTAAAGCAATAATTTAATTCCTTTCCAATCCCTACCTCCCAAATCCTAAAACCACTAGATGGGAATGAGGCCATCCGATTACTCTATTAACGAAGATGACATAGATTCCGAATGTGCTAGCTAGCTTAGCTAGTGCGACATGACTTGAAATCAAATGTCGTTGTTATCCGGGATCAGGAGTGTGCAGGAACAGAGCGCACACTATTGTTTGCTGTGGACTTTGGCTCTCACAATTTTAAAATGTATTATATGAAGTAGAGGTCCGAGTCTACATATTTGGTGTAAGACGACATAGGACTAAGTGACTATGCATGGCCAAAGCTGTAACAACCCGAACCATCATTTTAATCCACAATTTATTAAGTTGTATTACGTGTATTCAATTGAATGTGATTCGAGTTTTATAAATTTCCGTACTTGTGGAGATTAAGTAATTGGGTTATGTGTATACACTAGTTAGAGGTTTCTCAAATTTTCTAGAATTGGGTTTTGTATGACTTGGAGATATGTAAATAATTAATTGAAGAGGTTAATCAGCTCCATTTAATGTGAATTTCATTTTAGACTATTTTTGTAAATATCTAATTATGATTAATTAAGGTTAGATATGATTAATTACATAAATTAATATTAATTCAAATAAGCATTTAGAGTGTAAGTATAGTTGATTAGCTTAAATACGTGATTAGAGAGTAGGTTAGTGGAAGACGAGTCATGGTCTTGTTGTATGAGGAGTTGACATTTCACCACTCCATGAGTCTTATAGTAAGACATATGTTCCACTATCTCTTGTATCTATCAATTTATAAGACTTGTATTGTTTGTACAATACACTTTGTATCTTCTTATTTATGTGAGTGGGTAGAGAGAGAGAGAGTCCACGTTGCATCATGTATAGAGAGAATGAGTGGAGTGTGTAGAGATCGACTAACCCCACCCTCATATGTATCTTCTTCCCTTGGTAGACTTGCATGCATTTGTAGAGAGAGTGTGAGTAAAGTTTGTAGACAAATTTGTGTTTGGCAAGAGGAAAAGAGGAGAGAAAATGAATGAAACTAGAGAAACCCACATAAAGCTTGGATTAAGATACGAATTTCACTTCTATGCTTGCATTTATGTGATTACTTGTTTTACACACTAATTAGTTTGTATGTCCCAAAAATTATACATTTGAACCCAAGAACTTGAAACCCTAAATTATAAGACTTAGAAACCTATCTTTTCACTTGATTGTAACTTGAGAATGTATTTCGTATCCTTAAACCCTTCTGATTTAGGGCTCGTTTGGTTGGATTTTTTTTAATCTGGTTTTTTTTTTGCTGATAAGCAAAAATGTCAAAATTTTAAAGTTTTTAATTTTTCTTTTATTTTTCTACTTATCTTATCTTGTTGAAAGCAAAAAAATTTAAAAAAATCTAATTTTTTTACTTATAAGTCAAAAAAAAATAAAAAAAACATTTTAAAAAAACTGTACCGAACAGGCCTTTAGTATTGTTAATGTTATGCTCTATGGAAGCAATCTGTGTCCTGATGGTAAGTTGAATTGATTATCTTTGTATGATCAATCCCTACTTTTCTGGACATAAGTATCTCAATACTTAGAATTTTTCTATAAGAACAAAGCCATCGGGAAACAGATTTATGTACCTTTCTATTAATAGTTCATTGACCAAAATCTAAGTTAAAATGAATGAGTTATGACTGTTTGAAGTTGGTACCCTGAATCTGTCCTTAAACTACTTTATGCAATTATGAGTCGACATCTGGGTATAGGTGTTGACACTTCTAACCCCAAAATTTGGATCTAAGCATTCTGTGAAAATGTGTTGACACCTTCAACCATACAAGGTACTAATGTTACACTCTATAAAAAGGAGTCGACATCTGCATTTCAAGTGTCGACACCTCCAACTATCTGGTGTCGATACTTGCAGTCTATAATAAGGTGTCGACACCTTCATTCTAGGTGTTGACACTTTCCGACTAGGTGGTGACACTTTTATCCAGAAACCTACACTTCTAAAATAATTTTAGAATCTCCTCATCTTGCCCTTAGAATACTTTTACATTGCTATGAGAACCTAAAATAGTTTCTTAAAGGCTTATATGTTCATGTGCTCCTTGTGCTTGCTTTAATTATGCTGGATTAATAAGAAATTAGTGTTTAAATGCTTAAACATTATTTAATTTACGACTATAGAATTACCGTAAAATGTTTAAGAACACAAGGTGAATGACTTGACTTCCGGAGTTGTATTTCTAAATTGATTCTTATAACAAGCATGTTTTATGAAATAATCATTTGAAATGACTTTTAACAATTATGTTCCATATGTTAAATGTTTCCAAAAGCATGTTATGAACTCCATGGATATTGAAATAGCTTTATTATGATTTCTCTTAAATGTGTATGTTCTGTCATATGCTTATCTGAGGGTCCCATGCAAGTAAGATTATAATCTGAATTCGTACAATAAAAATGCTTGAGACAAGCCTCCCCATTACCATAGGGCAACATTTTTACACTATGAAACTTGTGTCTGTTTCATGTTTGGGTCGACAAGGATATGTTTACTTCTGTTTCTATTCAATCTGAAATGATACGTGAGAAATGATATCTATTATATTTCTGAAAAAGCTGTATTTGAAAAGCATGTTTTATCTACCTTATCTGAAATACTAACTACTCCTATTTTACTTTGAAAATGCAAATAATCTTTCTTACTTCTTTCCAAAATAGTATCTATAATAAAATCTCGCCAATTGTCAAGTTATTCACTGGCTATGAGCTGAACAAATCCTTCAACATCTTTCCAAGTTATTGACTTCAAGTGAAGATTTAAGCAACTATAATGCCATAGAAGCCCTCGACTGCATTGTAAATAGGATACTTTCGTGCTATTGGCATGGTTGCAGCTTGGATACATAGACTATCGTTTGATATTTTGGTGTAATCTTTTGTCACGTAAAGTATATGGTTGATGAATCGATGCATCTTTTAATGTAGTGTTTGTAATTAATATGGGCCCTTATTATCTAGAGGCTATAAGATTGTATTACGTGACTTTGACTCTTGCACTTCTTATGATGTCTAATCAGTGTGTTAGTTTAAATTAGAATAGATTTAGACACAACTCCGTTATTTAATTAACTCAGATTCTAACTCAATGAATTATGTAAGCTTCCACTATAGTTTTCAACTAAATGATCCAATTACACTTTTGTTTATTTAGAGTTTGAGGCCTTTGGTAGTTTTAAAAGGTTAGCTATCGACCAGTCACGCCACCAAATCCCCACAGGGTGGGTTTGAGTTAGTGACAAAACCACCACATTCACGAAATGTGTTATCAATTGTATTAAAAATCTCTTCATTGACTACTAATGCTAATATAATAACACACCCCATAACTCAATTTAATATGGATGGGTACTGCACAATTATGCTATCTAACCACTGAACTTTTTTTCCACAGATACCCATTGGCAAGACTCACAGTAGACAATATTGCGCTAAGTAAACCTAGATCATGACAGGGAGCATTTTGCGTACGGGGTGGGCTAACATAAAATTATTGATTAGAATCAATTTATTGCAAAAGTTTTGCAAATGAATGATTATCATGACTAGAACAAAATTTCAGTACCGTTATTTAAGTCCACATGCACCATAAACCAATACATACTAACTATTATTGAATTTTAGATATGAAAAACCAACACATACTCAATCACCACTATTCTAACAGATTGAGAGTTGCATGTCCTATTTTAGGAATATTATCAGTTACACATATATACAGTAATTGTGAGATCCCATATCAATCAAATGTTGCACACTATGTTTTACAAATTACAGTCATATACAGTTATTCTACCAACAAGAATGCTCTAAAACAAAATGGAGCAGTGGAAGGGGTAAACGGAAACAGAATAGAGATAACATCGATAGCTCAAAAGTCAAAAGCAAACGATGCCAAGTGCAAATAAAACGAAGCTAATATGGACTTGATTTACAAATATTTACAGCAAGTTAAGCCTCTATTTTGAGGAGAGAGTTGAGGGAGGTGCTGTTGAACCGCTGAGCAAGGCCTCGAATAACGAGTACGATGACATCTCGCAGATGCCGGGTCTGCACCAGCAAGTCTACTTCGTTCTCGCTGTCCACTACAATCCTAATTCGATGTTGGTCATTTCGGAAAAGCTCCACCTGGATAATATAATTGCTGAGATCATTTTTATGTGTTTTGAATCACAAAACATGAAAAACTAAAAAAATAAAATGAAATACTATGCGAGATTTAGAACACCAATATATGCTAGCTGAAAGTCCATATATGCATTAAATATCAATTATTGTTATTCAGTAGACATTCTGGCATTGAGCTCTCTCTGCAAAATCTCTGTTGCGGTAGAACCATTTTACTTATTATAGTTTCAGGGAACAATTCCAATCTTTTGGCATCATTGCAACAACAGTACCCAAAGAGAATATAACAAATAAAGACTTTATATAGGCCAACACACAAGGAGAAAGCAGAATAACCTGCTATTAGAGATCTAAGGTTTCATAAATGACAAACCAAACTTTTGTTAGCGTTAAATATCATTATTAATCATGATTGATGACTCTAAACGGCATCCAAAAGGAGAAGCAAAATCTGATTTTTATAATTACTTAAGAACGTCATAGAGACATGAACCTGTTCATAAACATAGCTTCATGTTGGCAAATCCTGAAACACTAGCCAGTATCCAGGCAGCAACATATTATTTATGTTAAAAAATTTTGAAATTACTCTTCATGCAGTCAGTTTAAAGTCACTGCTCTATCCTGGCCTATCCCTTTTCCACTGTGCCAGCTCAAAACCAGCCTCATCAAGCATTACCACCCAATCAAACTCTTTCAGTGGTGATCAAGAAGACTACCAAAAAAGCATAGTAAGGAGAACAATTAAAAACATTTCTTCAGGTTACATGGCAGATCTCTGCATGTGAAGCAAACAAATGAAGACTGTAGTAAGCTGACATATGATCTAGGAAACACGGACATCCCGTTGGAGGAGCCGTACCCGTGTCGGACGCTTGTTGGACAGCGACACGAGTGGGACACTCGTCGAACACATGTCCGACACTCCATTCTATGTGTCCAATTATTTATTTATTTATTTTTACATCGGACGCTCCAGGGACACAGCTTGGACACGTGTATCCCGTTTTGGACACTTTAAGAACATGCGGAGCCTCAATTATAAATTTTGAAACTAATTATTGGTTCGAAGAAGAATAAAAAAAAACAAACATGCTATGATTATGGATAGTTGATTAAGTATAATGACGTTTTAATGTTTTTGGTTATTAATGTGTTTGTTTACTTTATATTTTTTATAGAATGTAATTAACTAATTACGAATTTGTTGCCTATTAAGTAGTGAAATGTATTCTTTTTTTATTTTTAATTTGTGTAATCTTCTATATTTTTCACTTTTTTTGTATAATATTTATATGTATAACATATAAAGAATATAAAAATATAATTTTTTTGCCGTGTCCCTGCCGTGTCGTGTCCAGCATCTTCTGAAAATTGCCGTGTCGGTGTGTCTAACACTTGTGTCCGTGTCCGTGCTTCTTAGCATATGATGCATAGTTATTGTGTCATTAACTGCCAAAACCTTCATCCAAACCATTCTACATTGTCTAGCTAGAAGACATGTGAAAATCATTTTAAACTAAAATTTATATTTACCAAAACAAATCAATTCAATGCGTGAGACATGGCCTACCTTTGGAACTTGCGAGTTCAAAAGTTTTGAAACCAAAATCTACTGTGTAAAATTAAAAACCTTAAAGCTCCAAGTAGATGCTAAGAAAACTATAAATGAAATTAGAAACTTGGTATCTAATGAAATCAGATTCAGGGACTATTTTGAGTTCTAAAACAAACTTACATGGAAGGGAGGAGCATAGCTTCCACGTATTTCAGTGGTAGGAAAAGAAGTCTTAGAACCAGGCTTCACAACCTTGATTCTCTTTCTATTAACTTCCAGAATTCTTCTCTCAAGACTACCCATTCCTGGAACCTGGATGATCAAAAGATGACGATACCAAGAAGGCACCATTTCTTGACATGGCATAAAAAAAACAAAAACTAATAAATAGAGCCAGAAAATGGAAAATAAATAATACCTTTTTTGGAGATCTGTCCTTGTCACACAATGCCTGTTCCAAAGGCCTAGGTTGTCAGCTTGTGGAAGATCAAAAAATTTTCATTTATTCTACAGAACTTTATTTAAGGTATCTAAATAAGTTAGTTCATAAGGAGATTGTAACAATTTCTTCAAAAATTTTATACCCAACTGTTAGTGGGTTGTGTATCGGCAATCCGTGGACAAAAATACATGTGAGTTGGAGTTTTATATTTTTAGGTGTCATAGAGGCCATTCAAAACAATTGAGTTAGACAACAGGCACGCAAGCAACTTTTTGATTAGCCGGACTGACAAGGACTGACCGCAGAGTTCAGGGGCTCACTGGACTAGAGCGGGCATTGGGCAGTTTACCCCACTGGAAGCTGCTTGAGTGGGCAAATGGCAGATTCAGTCAGCTTGACACCACACAAAGGGCGGCAACATTTTAAGTTTCTTGATTTGGTAACTCTTAGAAATCATGCCATATAAAGAGAACAAGGGCTGCCCTATTACACTTCAGAGAACAGAGAGGGAACACATGCTGCTGGATTACTTGTTTAAGGTTCTCTGAGCTTTTCCCTAGAAATTTGAAGAATTTCCATGGGTTTGTGCAACGGCTGATGAGGAGAGAGAAAAAAGGGAGAACAATAACTGCTTTCCCTTTCTGAAGTTAAAATGTGGTTGACTGACTAAGCTTAAACGTTCTGAAAGAATGAGGATATTCTGGCCACTTTGCCCAGGCTTAAATCACACACTTACGCACCTTGAGACATTCACACTTTTTTCCCTACAATGAATGCGCCACAAGATTGAGGCAGTGATTAGATAATTAAAGACACCCCCCCTTCACTGACAACCATGCCCTAGAGGACAAGGGATAAACATTAACCAATGTACACCAAATATACATGACAGAATACTATTAATGGACAGCAAATAGCTCTGATACTTCAAAATTAATTAGCGTTGAGTTCCCACCGCTAAATGTATAAATATGTGTATGAGGGGTTTGTGCTTCTGCATGTCTAAATGAAATGGAAAAGATATATCAGTCCATGAAGCAACCTGAATATTTATGAGTTGAACAAAAAAAATTAAAAGGAGGAAAAAGCTACTCTAAAGGTCATACATATTAGAAAGAAATCTAGAACAGATTTAAAAGAAGAAATTTATCATACCTCAAACTTCACAGATCCAAGATCAAGTTTTTGCTTTACTTCTTTAAGAATATCAGGCTCTGCAATTTAATCAAATGGCAAATCAGATGCAAAAGAAAAACACGGATTAAGAAACACTATTTCTGCCAATGATTCCCCCCCCCCCCCCCCCCCCCCCCAAAAAAAAAAAAAACCAATCCAAAAAAAAAAAAAAAACAAAGAGACAGGCGGAACAAAATATGTAACAAAGCCAAAAAATAAAGATAGAATTAAAATCATAAAAAGAGAAAGAAGCATAAAGTAGGACATATGAAATAAAATTTGTTTATCTAACTTTTTCATAGATTTGTGTTCCTACACATTCTCAGATAATGCATAATGCACCTACAATTGCCCTTTGTTTTATAGGTCAGTTATATATGTATATTGAAGTCCTCATCTAACAAAAAACTTCTGTACCTTCCACATCCAGTAAAATAATGAAGGATGTCCATTAGAGAATAATATCCATAGATAGGCCAGCTATGCCAGAGCGAGTTCAGTTTGAAGTCTAGATATTCATCATAAGTTCATCCCACAGGGACATATCTCACATTAAACTATCTAAATAATGGTCAAAAATATTTAAGGAAATAATGCCTAAGGTCTGACGCATTAATAGGAAAATAGAATAAAAAATTTATGGGAAACTATACATAAAAGATTAGGCCCCAGAGAGAGAGAGAGACAGAGAGAAAGAGAGGGAGAATTTATGTGAAGTCCAACCTAAGCTCAAGAGTTGGAAAGCAACATTGCTATTTCAAGAAGGTATGGAATCCCTCATCTGAGCAACTGCTTTTATGGCCCAGCTTGTTGTCAGTGCTTATCAAGTCTCTTAACATGTTAAAGTTAATATAAATATTGCCCATTTAATCTCCTTTCTTCTTTTTTTCCTTCTTTTTTCTTTCTCTAGCAAAAAGATTTATATTTCGAAAAAGGAAAGTGAAAAAATAAATTTGTGATTGGGTAAATGAAGCCAGGTTTGCAGACTAAAATTAGTAGCAATCTCCGGCTCTCAATCCATCAGTTCCTATAGACTCCTAGAGAGGTAACTGTCATGATTTCAAAGAATTATTCACACCCGTCGGAAGCTGAGATCTCAATATCTATGCGAATGGCACTTGCGCAGGTGCAAGTTTGCATGCAAGTCTAATAGCGAGCACAATGCCCCTGCTTATTTGTCAATACATACCATGCAGAAGTACCTAAATAGCAATAACTTCTTTCAACTCCCTAATGAATCAAAGATTCTTGTCCTGCTAGAATATTCTCAAAACTGAAGAGCTTCAGTAGGACATCATGTTTGGTCCACAGGCAAGAAAATATTGTGTTTCCCAGCAGGACTCTAAAGTAGTAGTGCGAACAATCACAAGACTGTAGGCAATTCCCAAGCCCTAGAGCTACAATTGATTTTGCAAAAATACTAATAAATGTTTCTAGAAGAACTCTTAAAACATTGATAACAAGCAAACAACTCAATATAAACACCCCTTGGAGTAAATTAAATTCAACTGAATAAGAAATAACTACTGTAGTTTTGAACAGATATCTTGGAATCACTAGCAGTCTACTTTTACTACAACTAGATTATATTGCAAAGGAAACTCTTATAAAATCACACAAGAAATTGCCATGCTTGTGCAACAATATTAAGTAAAAATATAATACAGTTTCTACAAACACAACCAATGTAGTAAAATATTGTAGTAGTACTACAAGAGCAAAAGGGAAATGAAGACATAAAGATGAGATCCAACTCATAATTTACCAACTGCAATTGGCTCTGTTGATGCAGAAACAGGTTGCCCCTCAATTCCATCCTCTCTTACAGGAGTATATATTGCCACCAGCCTGTACCCCACATCATCAACATTTGCTTCATACATCCTCCCAGTCTCCCCTGCAATACCCAGCATGCTTAGCAAGCAAACATCTGAACTCAAATATTGAAGCCGTCTTTTTGGAACTCCTAGACACCTGCCTAACACATCTTGGACATGTCCAATACTTCTACTAAATTTGTTAACTTTAGATATTAGGTACATACTAAACACATACCCACGTGTGATTGACAAACCTAAGATGTTAAGATCTGTTTTTTTTTTTTTAATAGAGTGGTAAATTTGGGACAAAAAAAAAAACATTTCAAGAGTTCAGACTTCAGAGAAATTCATTAACAGCTGTAATCATTTTCTGAAACAGGAGAAGTGATATAAGGTCGAGTTCTTAATCAAAGGAAAAGAGTGGGGAAGAGAAGGCGAGTAGAGTCATCATAATCGTATATGCACACAACATTTCTACATGCAGATACAGAATATACATAAGATCTACACATCACACAAATGAACATGTTATCAGTTAATCACTCTTGCCTTTCCTTTAAGAAAGCACTGTAACGCTGTCTAATTTCTGGTGATAATGTCCATGCAAATGTACTAACTATTTTATATACAGCATTGCAGTTACTTCTACAACTCTCCTTTGACACCTTCTTGTGAAAAACTTTAATTTTTTCATTATGAAAGATACATTTCCATCATTTTCATAGGACATTCACATATACAACAGAGACTGACAACAGTATGGCTCCTCTTTAAGTGTCCATAACTTGATCATGAACTTGCACAATCATTTACAAAGGAGGATGGATAAAACAATCAGTATTACATATTTTTATAAAAGTTTTCTCAAGTACAATATATATTTCTGTGTAATGAAACCATATTATGTAAGAAAATAAGACTTGGATGTTTTCCAGGCCAGAACTTATACTCAGCACTTATGTTTCATCCATTCCTGATCAATTCAGGATGCTTGCATACCCACATCACGGTATTTCCACATTATGCACTACGTAAGATATTCTGTTCATTTTCTACGCATCAGTTTTAACAAGTGGATGGAACTGTATACTAGTCACTCAGCCACTTGGTATTGTCAGATAGATGGACTGTTTAGGAAACAGAACTGGTTGAAACCAGTCTGAACTGCTAGAATTGTCTGAATTTTGAGTATCCAAAAGTTTTCCCCAGGTTCCAAATACTCAATTTGAATGCCTCAATTTAAGGTGGGGAGAAAATCAAATCTTTCCTGATCTCTGACTTCAAAACATAAGTTGAAAACAAATCAATATAAGCATTGGGACTTGAAGCCAGGCCTCCCTGAGCATATTTACTTCTCCTAAATGCTGGTCTACTTGTTATCTATTATTAAATGTTTCCAACAGTCAATACCTCACTAAGTTTTAGTTTCATTCAAGTAAAAGATAATAGACGTCCAAAATGAACATTTTTACCATTAAGAGATCCAACAGATCAACCTAGTAGTAGAATTAGTGACCGACACATCCTCCCAAAGAGGGATAAGTAACATCCTGATCTTATGCCTATGATGCAGTACAAGTTCTCAATTTCTACTAAATTCTTCAATGCATAATGAGTTAAAGAATTGTTTTTATTTTTATTTTTATAAGTAAATAAGAATTTGATTCAAAACGAAGGATCCACAAAGGGGCACCAGCTCTGTACACGGGTTAAAGAACATTAATGAAAGAAAAAGATCTTATCAAAGATCAACTCAATGATTAGCGTACCAGGAATAGAGATCAGGTCGGGACTTCCAACCATTGATCTAAGCCACTGGATTCTACTTTTTCCCTCTTTTCCTCCACTATAAACGCCACGAACAGCATATAAGTTGGTGTGGAAACCTCTACCCTCAATCTCCAACTTATCTATTCGAGGAATACCTGAAGAAACACAAACAAGGACATGATAATATTGATTTCCTTGACAATCCAGTTTTTTTTTGAGTCAAAGCTAAGAATTCAATTGCCAGAAAAGACTTGTATAGTTATATACCAGGAAAAGAAGAACTTGTATTATATACTAGAAAACAGCACATCTGGTGACGTTTATTTTCGAAGTTTTAAGTTTTAAAAGTTTCAAAGTTTCTATTTTCTAATGGACATGAGTTTTTGGAAACGCATAATTTACCAAAAAATTTAAAAATGAATAAGTTTTTGAAAATGCATAAAACCATTTTAATAATTACCTCATGATGGGCCTTTTCTAAGAAATTCTTCCATATAAAATTCTAAGAAGTTCTTCCAAATAAAAGGATTTCAAAAATGCACCATTGCGAGTGTTCTACATATTTGTTTTTCATTCTTTCCTTTTTCATGAAAAGCAAATAGTTTTCAAAACTGTTTTCAACAAGTCCTAGATTACCACAAACAAAGGTAAAACTGCATAAAGAGTTGAACTCAATCCAACAACTCAAATTGATCAGTCATTCCCACACAATTGTGATAAGGAAATTCAGGATGAAAAAATGGATAAGAACTGCAAATTAAGAAAACTGGTACAACAAGAAGTGGGGTTGGCCCAGTGGTAGTGGCGCCTCCACTCAAGCCATGAGGTCATGGGTTCAACTCACCCTCCCCCTCCCCCTCCCCCAGGGCTTTGTCCCTCCAAACAAAAACAAAAAAACTGGTAGAGCATCATGACAGATAGTGTAGGGCAACTAGTCAACATAAATTCAATAGAGCAACTAAGATTGATTGGCAAAATACAAGCCCCGATTAGCCAAAATTGAACTAACATGAGTTATAAAGATGAGCTACAAGAAGAAGTGAAATGCTTGCTTACAATGGAATCCACATCCTCCACAAGTAAAAAGAAAAGAAAGTTAATGACTATATACCCTTAAGCCCAAACCTTGTTGAAAATCCAAATACTTTTTCGAACATTGGATTTATATACGTACACATCACACTAGACAAAATTCAAATGAACAAGTAAAAGAAAAGTAATCTTTGGTCACTTAACTGCATAAGTGGAAGTAATCTTTAGTCAAGAGACCGAGTACCTGGCAAAATCGGGGCAGTTTCAGCATACATTGGCTGACTCGACCTTCCAAACACATCAGTCACAATGCATTCACAACGTAGACACTGATCAATGTCCTCCAATCGAACCTTATAGGAGCAAGAACGCTGAGAAGGTAATGGCTCAAAGGACATTTCATTTCCTGTTTCAGCTGAACAAAACCTGCACCATACCTCTTGTCACGTATTGG
This sequence comes from Euryodendron excelsum, assembly GCA_033060915.1. NCBI lineage: Eukaryota > Viridiplantae > Streptophyta > Magnoliopsida > Ericales > Pentaphylacaceae > Euryodendron > Euryodendron excelsum. Next base: position 14,226,712 of record CM065398.1, on the reverse strand, counting down.
AAAAAGCAAAGTGAAATACTGATTTTATCAAGGACTTGTTCAATATGCAAAACATCAAGCAAAAAATTCTGGTTTTTGGAAAACTTGAAAGACTTTAAATTCTGCTTGGAATCCTATATTGATCTATATGAACAGTAGTTTCAGCATGCTGGCAAAGATGAAACTACACATCTGATAGCATGATGGGAAAGATCAAACTACATGTCTGATAGCATGCTGACAAAGATGAAACCACACATCTGGCAATTGGAGCATGTTGATAGGTGTAAGAAAAAAGAACAAACATCATACTGTATTACTGAATTGTCTTTTCTGACCAAATGCATACTTCTCTTTTTTCGATAGGATTATATTATAACTAGATATAAAAGGATAACTTCAAAGGGATGAAAAAGAATGCCTTCATGAAAGCTGTATGAAGGTGTGTAATGCTGGAGTTTGCAGGGAGTTACTAATCATGCTGAGTATACCGAAGGGAATCAGGAATGGTTGGATGAAGGATGAAGCAATTCAGCAGAGAGAGAGAGAGAGAGAGAGACAATGGAGAGTCACTAGTGATTTTTGGAGTCAATTCACATGTCCCCTTCTAAGTATCCGAAGGCTTCTTATATGGAGCCCCCTGTCACAGCCCAAGTAGAATTGGACTCATAGGCGATAAGGGCTATCTATAAGAATGCCTATCCATAAGGCTTTGTCGTGATAGGCTAGAGAACCAGAGTCCAACATGGAGTAATCTCCTTCTCTCAGCAAGACTAGCCTGAAGGCGGTTTGACCCCTCGCGTGAGTCCCACAAAGGCGACACCTTCACCCTAAGCCACCAAACCACTTAAGTCCTAAATTTCCCGCCAGGTGCCGAACAGGTTGGTTATCCGGACTTGCCTCCAAACTGTCTCTAAACTCAGGCAGAGTACCTCTATTCTACCACAGCACACACTGAGTGCATATGACATCACGAGTAGATTGTGTGTGCGCTCCGTTCGGCGTCCCGAACGCGCAAGTCATGAATGCGTGACATTCAACATCTCCAATACACACCATGACGAACGATTGAAAGAGTTTCGTGGGTCCCACATTAGGTGGGACCCATGCTAGGTGGCATGATTACACATGAGGGTACACACAAAAGCTATCGAGATACTTCTGAGATATTCTTGCAACAAAAACAGTGTGGTTGCAAACAGTTATTGCAGCATATGAAAAATAGGGAACCATTAAGTATTGAGATGTTACACTATACCATTGGTATCTGACATCTTTCTTGTACTTGCCCCAAACAAGTTGTTGCATTTCGCTCTTTGGAATTACTTCAACAGCAGTGAGTACATCTCCTTCAACTGCCTTACCAATAAGAGCAAGCATCTCGATTTTTGGAAGCTCTGAAGTGAGATGTAAAGTAAAAAATGATATCCCCAAGCATAAGTTGGAAAATTTATAAGCGACATGTTTAGTCTCAAACATACAAAAGTAGGAGAGTATCATAAAAAAAACTGACCCAAAAATGCACCCTCTGGGAACAATCTTTTTCCCAGCATCTAAATGTCATTAAATTTTGTAGCAACATCAAGTAAAAGGCATAGTAAATAATCAGATCCTTTTGAAACTTGTTAAAAAGTTGTACATATAAATGTACAAAATCAGTCTCACTGAAACAACCAGAATGGTTAAAGCATTTCAAGAAATTCAACCATCCAATGAAAACATGCCAAAGAAGAAAACTGAAAAATAACTACAAAACCACATATTAATTACAACCCAAACTAACACAAAGAATTCTGAAAGCTTCAAACATTCATACAGAACATCATAAGCAGCTAAAAAGGAACAATTTTGCAGATACAGGCACCTGAAATTCTAAATGAAAATAATTCTTCTAAAAACTATATGATGGGGATTTTGGCAGGATGCTGGAGTAGTCACAAGGTATGTATACTGCTATACATCAAAGAAGGCTTATGCTTAATGAGGCTCAACAAGTAAATGGAGTTAAAATATGTTAGGAAATTTAGTGTTGGCGGATTCCATTGACAAAGGCACTTTGCATGTACCATAATGCTAGACTTTGTATTTGGGAAAATGGTGCAACCACAATCCTGAAAGCTGTTGGAATGAGAGCCACAGAATGAACTGAACAAGTTCCCTCGAGCAAAGCTAGGACCACTTGAGCGGAAGATATAGTAGATACAGTGCAGAAATCCAGAGAGGACTGCTCGTCACTTGCTCGATGTTCACTTGAGCGAAGATGGTCCGCTCAAGCAAAGTCCCAGAATTTGACTTTTGACTTCACGACTCTAGCAACTCAAAAAATTTATTTTGGTTAGGATTTGTCCAGAATGGAAGTTTATATATTCTTGTATAACTCTACTACAAATAGGAGGTTTTAGAGAAGCGAAAATATCTTCTAGGAGATTGACAAGAAAGTTGCAATCAGATTGATCCTAGACTTCAGAGAGAGAACAACATGCTATGAGTTGATATGTAAAAGGTTCTCCCGTTTGTCTTAGCACAAGAAATCCTGTGTAGATTTGTTTGTGATGGACATAGCCAGTGTTTCAAGGATTCTGACGGTATTGCAATCAGTTGAAATTTGGTAGTTCCAAGGGACAGCACAGCTAGAAGTTTGAGGATACAACACCTGGCGATGCAAGGATGCGAAAGGGTTGATTGTAAGTTGCACTCTTGTATTCTGTTCTTTATGGTGCTTGGTTAGCTAGGCTAAGTCCCATTATTTTTCCCATTTGAGTTTTCAAAACTTTTGTGCTTGCTTTTGCATTATTATTTTGACATGCAGTTGTGATCATGCAGAAGAACTAAGTTAATATTAGAGTGTAAAACTTGGCCATTCGCATCCTCATTTGGTATTAAGCAAATCCGCGTATTTCAGAATTGCTTTTCTCAATATACCAGGATAAGATCAAATTATTATGATCCTATTATCCCAAGGCTAAATTGGACAAGGCTCCATCACTTTTGCTTACTGATAGACTCTGTTTCTATGTTTCAAAACAAAAGTCAGGTAAAATGTACCTTGTTTTTGTGTGTTGTAGAACCTTTTATGCACATAAAAGAATTTGTATTTTTGCCTTGGATATTCTTAAGTTACCTGTTATTGGCTTCATCTAAAGAATAAATAAATAGAAACAACACAACCTGCTCGATGCAGATGATAGGTTATCTAGGTTTTGTTAGTAAATCAAGTCCTTGTGAATTAGTTCAATGTCCAAACCATTCACAAAGACCAACAGAAACTGTAATAATCAACAGAGCAAAGCAAAAAATGCTGAAAATTTAGAAATCTTACCTTCAAAGACCTAAAATCTCAAGAGTAAGATTTAATCATATCAGTCCAAAAGTGCAAAAGCTGAAAGGGAAGTGAAACTGAAGAACACCACATATCGAGGCAATGTTAAATTAAGGTTGATAAAATTGGTATTCCACTCAAAGGGCTAGACAGTCATACAAGTGAATAAGCTTGCGTATGAAATGACCATGGAGCAAGCAAGTATAGAACAGAGATTAGTTTGGGAATAATTACAATGAAGAAAATGTAGAACAAAGAAGGATGTAGGTAAACTAACAAGAGGAAGGGGTACCTAATATTCTTCCAATACAATTGAAGGACAGCACAAGAGCTGCACAACAATTTGCTAATGAACTTAACATACATCCTCAAAAAGAACAAAAGACGGAAAAGAGAGAAGAGGGCAGAAGAATAAAAGAGAGTTAGCAATAAGGGGAGATTAAGTTCATGCCAGCTTTGCCCAGCTCTTGAATGTATGGAAAAAAGAAACCTTTAGACAGTTGAAGCTATGTTTCTGTTGAGGGAGTACCAACCTTGAATCCCAAGATACTTAAGTGACAGTAGTAATCATAAAGCCAAACCCTTAATATTGCCCTAAACCTCTGATAATTCCTCTATTCCTTTCAGATGACAATTCCGTCCCCTCCTTCATAAAGCAGTGATTAATGAGTTTAAAATAATAAACCTATGCTAAAAAGAAATATGTAAAGTCAACTAAAATATATATATATGAGTAAGGATATACAAAAAGAAATTTTGTACAAAATTTTCATATAGAATGATGTGGCTGGTTGTGGTCCTTTCATTTCAAACCAAAACACCCACTATTTGGCTCATAATTTAAAAAATGCAACTGCCACATTATTCTGGTGGAGTTTTCTGTTTAAAAATTCTGTGAGAATAAAATTTTCCTATATTAGGTATATAAATATATAAACACTAATATATATGGATGGAGTGACAATAATTATAAGCTGCATCAGTCTTATCATGAAAAAATGTGTTTGAATGTGTTAAGACACTAGAACCTTCCACTATTACATTTCCTTTTAAGGTCCCGATGTCAAAGGCGTCGCAACAATGTCCAAAACTAGCATGAAGGCAAATGTTCTTGTTACATAGCTCATGCCTCTAGCCTCTTGTTTAAGGCATCTTGTGTTTCTGGGCTCATTCTGACCGGTATTTGTCAAATAGGGTCCCACAGGCCTATGTGGGTTACTTTGTTGTATTCCTAAAGTTTGGCACAAAGATTGCAAGGCGTTCGAAATCTTTACTTTTTGTTAGTGAAATTTGATCTCCGTATCTTGTGTTCACTTGATTACTTGCCAAAATGGTCCATGTTTGAACAACACCTTAAAGGTGAAAGCCTTGCTCAATTAAGATGCAAGGTTTTGTTTTCTTTTTCTTTTTGATAAACAAGATGCAAGGTTGACTTACCTAGTCAAGAAAGATTTTACTTTCCATACAATTCTCCTATAAGCCTCTTCTTGCCATCATTCATCTAAAAGCAATATTGACAAGGGCTTTTGTTACCAATATAACAATAAATGGAATAAAAAAACGAACACCAACCACAAGAGCCATAATTTTGTAGGTCTAGAAGGAAGACCTACAACTCTCATACTATTAAATTGGTAACCACCAACTCACCTAAAAAGCTTAAGCTGTAAAAGAGAGTGCAATTTTAAGCAAAAAATATCCTCAACACGCCCCCTCACATGTGGCCCAGCCTCCCCACCACCATAAGCAGGCCAAACTCGCGCCAATATGATATTAGGTAGGCTGTGACAGTTGGACAGATGACCTTGCATATCCTGATTCCATGTTAAGTCATCAATTGTCCCAAAAACTTAAGTTACCACGAAATTTTTCCAACAACATATATCAAGTTATCTAACCACTGCCTCACATGTGACCCCATCTCTCACGTGAGAGGCAAGCAAACCAATAAACATAGGAACTGAACAGGTTCCACAAGCATAGAGAATAGACTGCATAATAACAAATATTACGAGGGAACAAACATAGATTACAAGAATTGAACCCTGGGCTTCCTAGAAATATTATGCTAAATTGTTAACCACCAACTCATCTGAGAGTTTAAGTTGTTAGAGAGGGTGCAACTTCAACTATGTACATCCTCGTCAAATACGAAGAGTTTCATGGAACAAATAATACTTGGAAAATGTTAATTGTTGTAGTGAAGGAACTTCTGTTCATTGAATTGACTTTCAGTTGATAAGAAACCTAGCAGGATCCAGGGTTCAGACTTATTCTTTTCCTCCCTCGGTAGTTAAGAAAGTGACTTTTCTTTCTCTCCCAAATGTAATAATATGATCCCCCACATACACAAATAAATCCATAGGTACGTGCATATAAAGAGAGTGATATGAAAAACCCACACATGCAATCTCCATACAATCCCTTAAAATAAGGTTGCTGAAATTCAATTAAAATAATCAGAGACTTTGTAATCCATGGTCTGCAAAATTCTGAAGCATGGTAACCCTAAAAAGGAGAGAGCATGAAAGCCAGCAAGCCTCCATTTAGAACTAGGATCTAAATGAATTGCTTGTGATAGCTAAAGTGAGCATACATAAACAAATCCCAAAGTGCATGATCCATATTTAGAACCTACTATCATGTATATACATATATATTCTTATTTTGTTTATAAGTAGAACCTACTATCGTATACCAAGATATATTACCGTAAGATGAGCAAACTTACCTGGGAGAACAATGTCAGTTGGCTCAGATAATCTGAGCTCTCCCACAACTGAATCTGAACGAACTGGTGTATATCTGTCATAGAAATTGAACAAGTGTTTTTCAAAATACATACCAATTTTGCAAAAGGATTAATGAAACAAAAATCTTCAGAAGAATGTATTCATGAGCCACCAAGCAACATGACACTAATTTGTTGGCAGCATAATAGGATAATTGAAAAAAGACAGTTATTTGGTGAATGATAAATAGGCAGCTAGAAAAGCAATTAATGCCATTGAAGGCAGCCTTTTTAGCTGCTACACTACTATACCACAGAACCAATTCGTGTCGAGCAATTGAAGATACCATCTTTCTAACAAAATGAAAAACAATGTTTTTGGTACCACATCAGGGATGGTGTAAATAAATATGAGCAAACTAGATCAAAGCAGGCACAACACGACCTTTACAAAATGACCACATTTACATATTGAATCTTAAGAATGGAGTTCTATTCCTATTTCCGTCACTTAACTGAGCATAAGCCAGCTGTCTTTTCTCCTGAAAGATAAAAGATAAATTGGACTGCAAGAGCCTCAATACGATCATAGTCCATAATATTAATTATTAAATATAAATATAAATATAAGTCATTCCCTCGTAGCTAAAGCTTTTACACTAACAGGTTATTAACAAGGCATTGGAGCAAGAAGGTCCTATGTTTAAATCTCAACACCTCCCCAAGGATATAGTATAGACCAATATTTGTGGCCTGCTCATGAGGGGCCACACATCTTGGAATAAATAAACAACACCTTTCTCTGACAGCTTAAGATTGTGAAGCCATTGGATGTTAACACATGAAAAACAAACACCATTACATGTCGAGAACGACGAGGATATTAACGTTTTATCATCTCAGATTTATGTTTTGAAAACAGCCTTTGAGGATCCATTGATTACCCTTCCATTAACAACATATTCAGCTTCTTGAGTTGGCAGGAGTTGTTTCATTTGGTGCATATCAGTTGGCCTTACCTATTCCCTTGTAGCAAAGTGGTCGTGAACATTCGCATAAAAGTGGGGCACATTTTTGGTGGAAAATTACAACTACAAAATAAGGGGATGTTTGGGGTGATTGGCCCATAGCTACCAGGAAACTCTCTCCGAGAGGAGAAACTTGCTTCTAGAACGGAGATGGAGCCCACATGAAATTTTAAGGGGACTTCTAGAAAATATTTTCAAGACATTTCACAAAACATAATTTAAAGAAACTTATCCGAAACTCTTAAAGATGTTATGGACACTCCCCAGAAAGGTGCTTCTCATAATCTCTAGGATTTTTCATGATCTCAAATCTTACTTTTTAACCATAACATATAATAGTTCTAATAAGTTTCTATTGATATTGTGTAGCATTAGTAAACTAATTGATCATGGAAGTATTCTAATACTTTATATTGTGATTTTTAATAAATTTTCTTATAAATATTTTATTTAATTTTATATCACCTTGCGTTTCTCATAATATTTTTAGGCAACGATTCATGTTTCCATTTCCCGTATTGTTTTCCATATTGGCAACTATAGATTATCCTATTCGGAAGCTAATTAATACCTCATTCCAGATAAGTTTGTGTAAGGCAGCAATGTGAGAAAAATAGGATGAGTTTGTTAAGTACACTCATTTTGAGTCAAGGATGGAAGGAGGCTGACCTTTTGGTATGATTGAAAATATGGTAACTCTTTTGGGAGAATCATTTCTCCCTTTGTAGGAGGTTAGCAGTAGATAATAAGAATACATTTGCATTGGACTTAGTTGTGGAGATGGGTTTGTTTGGAATGTCGAATATTCATGGGGAACTACAGGATTGGGACATTGATGTTGTGGAGCTCCTGGAGATCCTTTACAAGACAGGATGAGAGGCGAAGAGGATGAGAACCGATGGTGCACTTAGAACTCAGGGAGATTTAATGTGAGATATTCTTGTATTGACTGGGACGTGAGAAATTGTCCTTCCTTAAAAGTTATTTGCCGCGCACAGGCACCTTCCAAGGCTGCTTAGATTAGTAGGCAGCTTTTTCCATAGTTGGTGTAGGCCACTATATAGCTGTGGGCACGATATATACAATCTGTGAAGAATGATAATCACTCCGCAATTGCCAAACCAGTCAAAGAGCACAATGGTGAGAATTAATGGCAGCCAAAGAGATAGAGAGAGCAGTGAACCTGTGAGTCCATTAGACAACTTATGTCATTAATGTCCGATGATTGAAGGATAACCTCCTTTATGTAGGCCATGGGGCATAGGGGGGAGAGCCAATCCATGACGGGCTTGATGGCTCTTCCCTCTTAGTCACCAAAGGTCAGCTCTGTAGCTGAGATCTTCAGATTAAGGTAACATTCAGCTTCAGCAATATAAAGCTTACCCACATTAAATTCCTTTTGCTTCTCCTACGTCATGTATTTGTCTCGGTGTATTTCAATGGAGATGGAGATCTCCCTCTCGTAAGACAGGTCAAGGGGCAAGTCCTAAGAGGGACTAGCACCTTGACGAACCATTAACCCTAACCTCCAGACCACAAATCCTTGATGGTCCTACATAGGATCTTGGCATCTAGAGATGTTATGACTGTGACACCCCAAGGGGATGAGTCCTTGGGCTCTGCTCAGGACCCAAGGAGTGGATATACACACTTGATAAAAGAGTACCCAAGAGTGAGGTGGAGAATCCCTTGGAGAGTCCCTTGACAGGGTCCCTTGGCTAAGTAGAGGGAGGGGGGGGTCTCAAATGGCCCCACTCGAGAGGCTCTAGAGCTTGCCTCTAGTCGGGTTTTGGGACTGAAGTACTATGTACATTAGTCCGACCCTGTCTGACGTAGCAATGTCTTGCTAACTTAGGTGGCCAAATAGAGCAGATGATGTAGCGCGTGAGTTGTGACCCACATATCTACAGTTGAAAGGGGGAGAGCAGGACAGAGGAAGAAAAAATACTTACTAATGCAGCTCCCACCAATTTGATGTGGTATAGCTGGTCGAAGAGGAATCCACACACTTTGGAAGAAGTAGAGATTCCAATACATAGATGGTAGAGCAATGTCTTGGCCCATTAATTTTGTGGGGTGATAAGGAGGGTGAACCCTTCACTTTTTAAGGATTTGGTGGAGAATAACTATAATGAATGATAAGGTATATAGTTTTTTGTTGCTTAGGAGCTCATTTATTGGCTTTATACACGTCTTTTTGCATTGGTTGCATCCCCATCTTGGCGCTTTATAATGATGTACTTATCAAAAGAGTTCATATCCTTTTTACACTAGTATCATCTTTCTACCTCTTTTACTCTTAAGTCATTGCAATTCAACATATTCCTCTCATTCTGATCACCCATTTATGCACGAACAGATTTCTCCCCTCGACAAAATAGTAAATTTTCATTTTACATCAGAAACAACAGCCTAATTGTTGGCCATTTAGAATCAAACCATCCCAAATTGTGTAAATTCTAAATGAGGAAAGTTTTTAAAACAAGATGTTCCTCCAGGCAGTCCCAAGCAAGGAATTATTACTTATTTCTCCTTTTAAGATGTTTTCCTTTGTTAATTTGAAGGATATCTTGCCCTTTCCTTCTTTGTACAAACTCCACCAAAGTTTGTGTCTAGGACCATTTAATCAATGAAGTTTAAATTCATCGCTTCTTTTTTTTTTTGGGTTAAATTGGATTCAGGGTTTCAAACATCATTTTTTTCATTTTTTCATTCTGCACAAATTCATCCACCAGGTGAAGTGTGTACTTCCCAATTCTATCCCATCAATGAAATCTATTCTACAAAATGCAAGAACCTTTCATCCACCCCCTTACATTTCTCCAAAACTCAACTACTTTTGTAATAGAACCCAAAAAAGAAAGAAAATTCCTTTAAAATTTTAAATGCCTATTTTTTTTACATATATCAGCTATACTTTCTGCTGTTATAAGGGGGGAAAAAAACTTTTGTTTTTGGATTTCAAAGGTATTTCAAAAATGCTTTTCAGCTACATTTTAGGAAAATGGAACTTAAAAGATAAACTGATGCTCACTTCTAAACATTGCAGAACAACTTTTGCTACCCTTTTTCGGTATCTCTTTATCAGAAAATAATCTGACTCAATAGATTTGAAAGGGAGAGGGAAGAAGTAGTTTCCCTCAAGTTCTCCTTCAAGGGCATCACAATACATGCAAATAAAGTTACAAATGACTTTATTAAAGCTAGAGATTTATCAAAATTATTTATATGACAGTTCATATTGAGTATGATTTCAAATTTTAAGTCATTAAAATGAAAGGTTGACAAAAAGATATGCAGTTATTCAGGTAAAACATAACACAATAATTAGCAGGTTTAGTGTAAAGATGTCCACCGCTTTTTTCTATAATATTGATTAGCCATTCAGCATGCTGGGAAGGAAGTGTGACATGTCATTAAATCATCTTATACACATCATCTTCTAGTACAGACTACTAAGTGTAAAAAAGAGAGATTAAATAGTTACCCGAACAACAAATGGCAATTGTAGTCTAAATCTGTAACTTGGTAAGTCCTTGCATTTGCTCCATCAATAAGAATCATAGTTCCTTCATTAGTTTCTCTATACCAGCTAAACAGGCTTGGACCTTCATGTCCACCAAAATATTCTCCTTCCCCAAAATAAGTACCCGATGACAACTCCTTTACACAAACATTAGAAACTACTGGAAGAGCTGCCACACCATTTGACCATGTTAGGCAAAATTTTAATAACAGGAACCACAAGGTATGATTGAGCCACAAGAAAGCACTAATAGTAATCCCTCAGCGATCAATAAAGTAGGAGAACTCTTTAGTGGCTTCATATGCACCTCTTAGGCTAAAACTAACAATTGTGAATGACAATAAACACTCGAACTTCCATAGAGTTTAAGGACACCACGTATATAAAAGACCCAGATGAAATTAAATGAGCTTTTACTAACCACCCAGTCAGAATTATTTTGACAGAATTGACAAAGGTGGGTTCTCTTGTTCAGAATCGTTAGTGATAGAATATTTATCAACCATTTTATGGGTCCAGTGGACCAATAAACAAACTTGCACCTCTAAGCAGAGAGCAATAAAGTTGTACCAGGGGTAACAGGAGAATCGCAAATTGAGATTAGCGGCTTTCCACATTTTCCATCTGCACGAGTTGGCAGCCAGAATAAAGCCAAATAAGCCCCCACATCTTCCAGTGATGGTGTGTATGTTCTGCCATAGTAGCATGTCATTTACTGGAGCTGATTTGCAAGGTAGATGCAGTTCTATAACTTGGAAACCATAACACGACATTGCAGAACTTACAGTGCTTTTCCACATATAAAGATATCATCAGAAGGATTAGATATGTCCATGAGAGCAGGCCCATGTAATTTGTTATCTGTTCTGTACCAAATATATTCCCCATCACCTTCTTGTCCACCAAAGTACGTCTTTTGAGGGACCACCATCTTGTGCTCACAGCAATCAGAAATTACAAGCTCCACACCCATTGGATCAGCTATTGTAAGAAAATTATAGTGATGATAAAAAATTCTTGAGTATAACATGAAAATGTGATGAATAAAATATATATATAGAGAGAGAGAAAAAGAGAGAGATATAACAGAGTATTTATTACATTTCAAAAGAAAAAAATGAAACATCATAGTCTTGCCAATCGTTACAAAGCGCATCATTAATCAGGAGGTCTTGCAGTGGGCTGCAACAGCATCATCTTTTAATGACTAGCTGTTCACAAATTTTAGTACTTATTTTGATACCTCCCATTCATGTTCAAATAGTAATTGTGACGCAGTTCTTAGCAACCTGAACCTTACGAAACACATATCAGCTTGAAATTGCTCATATTTCTTTTCTACAGCCGAACGAGCATCCCAAGGCTTATGCTGATATGTAATGGATTAGAGGGATTCTAAGTTCTTCAACTCAACCTAAAGGAAAAATGTTCAAGCTACATGCAAAACTGAGACTTACGTACAGAATGGTGGCCATAACAATTTAGAAGAGGTGGCTGAACTTTAAAGCAGACCGATAGAATGCTAAGTACTATGCAATTTGCTCTCAAATTTGCTTGAACGTATGCTGCAAACGCAAAACTATCAATGGCTTTATTCAGTTACTCCGTGAAGATTATTGTGCCTCTTTTCCCTCATAATAGAATTAGGCGGGAATCATCCGATGTACTTATTTCTGATTTCTGTACCTTCAGTTATAAATATGATTCCTTTCATTCTGGTAATCAACACTCCTTGCTTGTCAAACTCCAGCAACCTTCAATGGAAAGGTTTCTAACAATGTGTTGAATCAAAAAATTAGATTGTATGCTGCCCTTGGTTGTCCCATTACAGATGCCATCCTTGCTTCTATGTTCACACAACGTAGACAAAACTAGCAGACAATAGATTCAAAAGTAAAAACATTCATGTCAACTTCAGGGTAACAGTGGTAGTCAAGAATATTAAGGAACTTTCACTAAGATGGTTTGGCCATAAGGAATGTCAGTCAAGACGACCTGACTAGCAAAAAAGACCAATAATGCAGTAGTTAGATGCAATGTTGTGTGTTAGATCACCAATTATTCCACATGCTCCAGCTATATGGAGGGAGAGAATAGTAGAGCTTTGGAAGATGTGGAACATCTTATTTATAGTGTTAAGGGAATCATTCTTGGTTCCCTATTTTCTTGGATGTCACACCCTGTACCTTTCTGCTTGTCTTCTTTTGTTGCTTTTGGATAACATGTGCCTGTAGATACATAGGCAAGAGAGACTCGTTTCAAGGTTTTTGTATAGGCCGGTTGTACAGGGTTTCACCACCCTTAAAGCCTCTCTCTCTCTCTCTCACACACATAAATGTGATCATTCTAAAAATAAAAATTAATTATTCGTATAAAGAGAGTAATGAAAAAGAGGGTTGATTAGTAGTTACTTTATATGTGATATATTTAGTAGAGTAAAAAAATTATCAATTACTCATATATTTGCAGTCATAACATAAATAATTGAAACAATTTATTTTAAGTATCAAGAATGCGTTTATTTAAAGGAAAATTACGAAGATAGTCCAATGAATTTTTCAAATTTGTATTGAAATTAGCTGTTCAATTTGTACATAAATTACATATGTTTAGTTGTACGAAGTATTGAACGTTGTAAAAAAATATGAGCTCACACTTTGTACAACTAAATGATGCATGCTTAACATGTCTTAATATTTGTCAAAGTAAAAAAAAAATAAATGTATTTGAGGTAATAGGTGAGGAAATTAAGAAAATAGTCAATTGACTATTAGAATTCTTGTTAAATATAAATACAATCTTAATTTTTCATAACGCATGTATTTAAAGTAATAGTTGGAAAACTAAAAAAATAGTTAATTGACTTCTACAACTTTTAATAAAATAAAAAAAAAAAGATGCATTTTCTTTTAGAATGAATCTTAAAAGGTCAAAAAAAGTAATATCTTTGGATAATTACTTATTGATTTGCACAAGTAAGTGAACCTATATAAATTAAAAAACAAAAAATAAAAAAAGAGCCACCCACAAGATTTTTTTTTTAAATTTCAAGGTCTTATTTTGTTTTTGTAAGTGTTATTTACATAGGGAAGATAACCTAGATAAATTCAAAAACAAAGGTAAAAAAAATGGCCCTCAAAGTAAGCCAATTGTCACAATCACAGTAACAATGGCTAATGCGCAATATGTGTTTTTAAATTTTTTGATCTTATATTTTGTTGTAGTGATTTTACATATAAAAAAAATATCATTATATTTATTTAACTTTTTATGTAGTTTATTTTACGTAATTTAATTGTGTATTCATATAACTATTTATGTTTTAACTCATCTAACCAGTTATGTAAACTAATTGCACATTCATCTAACTATTTGTGTTCAATTATGTATTTCATGTAAATGAATGAGTATATTAATATTAATTCTTCTTTAATCTATGCATGTATATGTAATAATCTATGCACTTACATGAATGTAGTGTATGTTCCTGAATAATTATAAAAAAAAAGTGTATGTTTAGAGCATACATGAATCAAAACAAACACAACGAATCTTATACTCATATATTATCAATATATGTATATGAACTAAAATACATGTACTAACATAAATATAGACATAAATACATTAAAACAATATATTAATAGCTATAAATAAATGAACCAAAAGGAATGCAATTAGCTACAAACACCATAAATACATTTAATAAATAAGTACATTGAATAAAAAGTAATCAATAAAAAAAAATAAGTACATGCACTAACCAAAGAGACAACGAAACCATTAAATACACGTATAGTGAACCAAAGAGATAACCAAATAATTATTTTTTATTTTGTAAACAACACTTTAGAGCCAATCAAAATGAGCCACTTGTCGTAATCGCAGCTATAACGGCCTCCTTTTCTATATTGTATATATATATATATATATGTGTATATATATGCACATTTATAAATAAAAAATATATATGTCAAGCTATATAACATCTGTCCTCATGTGCAACCCTATCTCACATGTGGAGAGGCTAACAGAGACCACAAACTAAACTGAACATTGTGCACAAATATATATAGATATAACGCACAAATGTATAAAGATATAGTGCAAAGAATGTGGAAAGGCAAACAGCCGCAAACTAAACTGAACATGGGGTACAAATATATATAAATAGAGTACACAAATATAACAAGGAACAAAAGCAAAACATAAGGCTTGAACTCAAGACCTCCTAGAACCGAAGCTTTAATACCATGCTAGATCACTAATTGCCTGAAAAGCTCAAGTTATTAGGAAATGGCCCTCTACTATGTATGTCAAACTATTTAACATGGTTTAAGTTGAAAACTCCACAAGTCAATGGTGAGCGACAAAGAATAAGGGTTCCATGTAATATTAATAATAAGAATCTAAGAAACACGGACACTACTAAGAAGATACCATATCTGTATCAGACATGAGTCGAACACCAACACGCGTCTAATGCTTCATGACACGAGCCGAACACACTTCCAAACATGTACTATTATTTTTAAAATATGTTTTTACAACCAGACACGCTTCTGAACACTTAGGGGACACGTGTCCATCACTTACAAAAGTAAAACACATTGCAAGTTTGAAGAAAATAACTTAAGATTCAATGATAAATAAAAATAATGTGGATTTATAGTATTAAGTTATATACTTGTTCTCATCTTATTTTACATTAAATGGTGATTAAACTATATAAATTGAAGGGCGTATTTCATGTTGAATTAGTGTTATTTTTTTAATATTTTTTAAAGTTTGTGAATGTTACATTTTTATACATAGAAAATAAAATTTATACATTTTTGTTTTATCCCCAGCGTGTTTCTATCCTTATTTTTTAAAATCGTCATGTTCTGTGTTCGTACCCATGTCTATATCCGTACCCGTGTTTGTGTACCCATGCTACTTAGATATGAACACTAATGATAAGAACAACAATGACAACCAAACAACTTTATGATCATAATGCCCCAATATGAGTGGCATACTAGAACAAGGTTCGCGCACCCGACCTCGTAGTTGAGATTTAGCTTATAGAAGCTTTCATTAAAGTGGGATGGATATCACAAATTTGTCAATATATTGATGGGCACAGAATCAAGGAAAACAAATTTCCTACCTCTTTTCATGAAATTCCATTGTCATCAATGGAATAGAGCAAATATTAACAAAAGAAATTAACCGTTGTATACAACGAAACAGTAATGTTAGAGTGTTATTTTGAGAATATACAATACAATGACACTCTTTCTTAGCTAAAGCTTTTAGATGAGATAATTGATAAATGGTATCAGAGGTCCTATGCTCAAATCTTGATAATACTTGCACATGTTTAGCCCACTCATGGTAGGGAGCTTGGCCACACATGAGGGACAGGACAATTATAATTGTTAGTGTGTTTAGAGTTCGCATAATCCATAGACAAAAGCACTTTGATTGTAATCCAAGTTTTAATTTGTATTCGGGCCAATTTGGTATAAGTTTCAAGTTGAAGCTATCATAATACAAGTTGTTAAAGCATGTAGAGTTAAAATTTTGGAAGGTCATACCTCTCTGACCAAAAGTCTTACACGGGTCCATAACATATCAATTGCATATTAACGTTTCGAGATCTACAAGTTTATGAGATCTGGCTGTTCAAACAGCATGCCAAAGTGCTCGAACACAGCAGTACTACAACAGGTTACGAGTCTTGATATGTCATGTTACGATTCCTGATATGTTCGGAAGTTCCAATTCATACCATATTGGACTTCCACTTTATTTAGACTTGTTCCACTATAAACGAGAGTTCAAGGGAAGCCAAAATAAATACAAATACGTTGAGATAAACGGAGAATATATCCTAAGAGTATCCAGACGTTATTCAGAGATCACTTAGAGAGCTTTGTGCTGTGAGATTTTATCCAAAAACATCTCCAAACACCTTGGCTTGAAGTTTCTACTTCTAGAAATCTTGTTAGAGGAACCAGATCAGTGATTGGTGGATTCTGACGGTATTGTGGACAATGTGGAGTTCAACAATGGATCGTGCATTGAAACCATATCGAGGGTCACTGATACATAATGGTAGGATTCAGTTGATACAAGGTACATACGCCCGCAAGTTGGTGAAGTTCGACGGGTTAGTGGGATTCAAAACTTACAAACTTTGTATTTGCTCTTGATAATCCATAGATTGGCTGGCCTAGAGTCTTGTGGTTTTTCCCAGTTGAGGTTTCCACGTAAAAAACGTGTCCCCTGTGTGAACATTTTATTACTTCCGCATATTATGTGATTGGATAGTTTAATTGGACCAAGCATTTGCAAATCCACTCCCACGGAATCGCTTTTTCAATAATACATGCACATGTTTGACCCAGTCAAGTGGGAAAGCCTCCCGCATGTTGAGGATATAAATAATTATTTTACACCCTTTCTAACTAATTAAGCTTTTAGATAAGTTAGTTGTTTAACATGTTGATGTTGCAATTGAGATGTAAATATACAAATCAGTTAGTACTTAATTGCAACATGAGGTGTAAATTTTTAGTATATAAAAAAATAAAAAGCAAATATATATAAATGCAAATCCATTGAAGGAAGAAAAGGGCACTTAGATTCCTTTCAGAGTTTTATATAATATTTCTCAACATAGTATATATATAATATGATTGATACTCAAATGTCAAAAGTACAATGACCAAATATTTATTGCTTCAGTATTGCTGGAACTTTTGTTTGAAGGAATTACTTACCAGGAGCAACCACACTAGACACCACACTCTTAGCACTCCCTTTAATTCCATCTTTGCGAACCGGTGTGTAAACAAGTTCCACGCATCTTCCCACATCCTCAAAAGTTAAGTCTAAGAAATCTGCTAACAGAATATTTTAAGTCTTTAATCTGGCAAGTCCAATCAGACAAGTTAGGGCCAAAAACAAAACAAAAACGAAAGCAAATAAAAAAAAATCGTCTAAGACTCGTATTAACTTACCACCAGCATTTAGTTTTTCCTTGACACCGTTACTTTTCCTTCTAAACCACTCATAGAAGCAATCTCCTTTTTCCCTATATCAAGATTTGATAGCTTTAATTTCAGAACACAAATCAAGGCCAAGTTCAAGCTGTCCACAATATAACAGTTGACCAAATATCTCACCCTCCACTATAAGATACAATGAAGCTCAAACGTTCTCCTTCCACAAATGATCCCAGAAATTCAAGAGATTGGCAAGTAGGAGGCCCTGCAATAGCATGTCATATTCAAACATACAGCTACTTCCAATTATAAAGAATGATTTTCCTGGAAGGAAACATATATAGGCATCACTATAGACAAACAAACTTGAATGGACAGAACATCACTAACTATCCACTTCACAACATTTATAAAGGCAAAGAAAATTGCAACCCACCATTGCCTGAGCATGGCATTATGAAAAACTGCTGCAAAGAAATCATTTGCATACCAGGTATTATTGGTCCACTTTGTTTAGAAAGGACAGTAGGACCATGAGCATTACATTATCAAAAAGTAAGCAAATAAATCATTAGCATACCAGGTTTTTTTTTTATAAGCATTTGCATACCAGGCATTATTGGTCCAATTTGTTCAGAAAGCACAATAGGACCACGGGCCCAATCACTTCTGACAGGCTCACATGAAACTGACATAAAGAAGCCAATATCATTGACCGACAGTATGTATGATGAAGTAGTAGCATCTTTAACTTCACTCTGGGTGCCATCTGAACTAGTCTGCAACAATGTTTTATGTTATTATTCTGCCATTGTAGCAGTCAACAATTAATTATAATGCAACAAAGGTGAAGGTAATGAACTAATGGTTTATGTTAACAGTATACTGAAATTCAACTATCTTCTGATGCTTTAAAATCAGGTTACTATAATGCCAATTATTGTTCGTATATCAGTAATGGCCCTAATGGGTAATGTAAAGTACTAATCAAGGTAAATTCAAATGCATGCTTTGCAAGAACAGGCCAGGAGAGAATCAACAAATATTCTGTCAAATTAAAATACCCGAAACCACCGAAAACCTGAATCTCCCTCTTCGCCACCCCAATATTTTTTATCAACAGTCAGTGTAAAGCCTTCAACAGCAGTTCCAACTATCTGCAGAGAAAGCAATCTTGGGCTCCCTGATAACCAATTAGCAGTCAAAATAAGAATCAATGTTAAAAATCACCACATTGAGAGGAGTCTTACACAAACACTAGTCCCATCTACATACAAGAATGCACACAGAACAGGTACAAGTAATCATCTGGAAATCTGCCCATGATTTAGGGTAGAGGAGCAAAATCTTTCCTATTACTCTTAACTCTTTTCCGTTTTTTGGGGGCTATTGGGGGGGAAAATCCTTGCCCGAAGTCAATATTTTTTCAACTAACCTAAACTTCATCAAAAAAACAGAAAAAGGAAACTGTAAACTCAATGCAATTAGAAAGTGTTTTTTACCTCGATTTTCAGAAAAAGTAAATATTTATGTTCACTGAACTTTTAATGTCACATATTGTTTGAAAATCAAGGAATCGGTACACAGTAAATACTTCAGTTTTAGGGATTAGAAAGGTAAAAAAAAGTTGTGTGGACATTGTTGGTGAATGGGGAAACCAACAACAGGGTCAACTTGGAAGCATGGAAATTGGTACAAATTGCAAGCATGAAGAAGAAAATTCAAAAAAGTTGTACAGGCAGTAACAGGAAAAAGGTAGTCCCACGTCCAGAGAAAACTGTAAAATTAATGCAACTAGATAGTATTTTTTACTTGATTTTCAGAAAAGTAAATATTTAAATACTCTAAACTTTAAACGTCACAAAAAGTTTGAAAATACAGGAATCAGGATACAGTAAAAGCTTCAGTTTTAGGGATTAGAAAGGTTTACAGGGTTATTTTATTATTGGACTAATGGTATTTTTGTAATCTCCTTCCATGTTAGACTAGTATAAATAATGTTGAGGTGAAGGGACTAAGATTAGAAACCCTAAACCTATTTCTCCAATTTCTCTACCGGCCTCTTCTGTTCTCCTTCTCCTTCTCCTCTACCCCAATTTTACACTCTGACTTGGTATCAGAGCAATCCAATCCAACCCTAGAACGCATTAGAAAAATCTTGTAGTTGTTCTGTGGTGACTGATCCATGCTGACGTCATAGTGACATCATCATCTGTACGGGCATCGAGCTCTGGCAAAAGCATCATTTTATTCATCTCATTCTCCTGAGAAATATGGTGATTCTTCTGAAATCTTTTGAGGTCATCTAACGTAAGTTTTCCATTTTCAGATCTTTTTCTAGATTTTACTCTTGATTTTTACGATCTGCCTTTTAGCCCATTACCTGATGCTTTAGATGCTTGCAACATCTATGGCGGCCAAAATACCTATGTAGGTTCTTGTTTGATGCGTTCTTCTTGATTTGATGGGTTTTTGGACTTCTTTTGAAATCGGAGGTCTGCAATTCCTCTTGTTTGGGATATTTTGCTTCAGTTTTGTGGAGTGATTGATATAGCTCTTGTTTTTGGCTTCCCTCCAGTAGAGTGGACTTCTTTTCGCGTTTATTCAGGTTTATTTGTTCATTTTTGTTGTCTCATATGGCTGAGCCAAAACTTACTGAACCAAAACTCTCTTTGTTCAAGGATGATGACAGGCCTAGATCAGTTACCTCCAAGAGATTAAATGGTCCGAATTATCTTGCATGGGCACATGCAGATAAAGTTTTTCTCTAACGGAAACGTAAACTGACATATATCACCAATTACTCTCCTTCATCAGGGGAATCCTCATATGATGATTGGCTGACTGAAGATTCAGTGGGATAGTTGCGGCATAGTTTGGAACCTCATGTTGCGTTTTGTGACACGTCTAAGAAGATTTGGGACTATCTTACATAATCTTTTTTTGCAACAAAGTAATGTCTCGTGTTTTATGAGCTTTATGAAAAGATTTTCGCAACTAAGCAGGGAAGTCTTTGTCTGATTGCTACAGTACTCTTAAGATCTTGTGGGACCAATTATTGCAGCATCACTCATTTACTACAAATTTGGAGCAACAGAAGCGACTTTGGGAAGATTTTATGAGTGCGTCTTTACTTTGTGGTTTAAACTCAGATCTTCGTGGGTTCAAGGCTCAAATCCTTCCTAGTGAGACCTTAACTATTGCTCCTAATACTTATTCTCGCTTATTACGCTCATCTCTGGGACAAAACTCTATTGGAAGTGGTTTCACTACTCCTTTCGCGACTTCTACTTTAGTTACTAGTAGTGGAGGTCGTGGTAATTTTCACAGTGGGTCTCGTGGTGGTCGAGGAGGCCATAATTTCCATGGTGGCTCTTGTGGAGGTGGTCGTACTCCTAGACATAGTGATAAAAAGTGTGATAGTGATAGAAATGTGATCATTGTGGTGGTACAAATCATACTAAACCTTGGTGTTGGGTGAAGTATGGTAAGCCAGATTATATGCATCATGTCACCGATGGTCCTATTCCACTATAGTCCCAATCATCTCAACAGGGACTTGTGCCTATTGTTTCTAGTTCTAATGATGCATTCACTACTCAAATTAACGAGCTTGTTCTGACCTTGCGTACTGCACTTCCATCATCTTTCACTACTCAGACTAGCGAGCTTATTCAGACTTTGAGCAATGCTCTTTCCTCATCTTCCATTGCTACATTAGCTAATTCAAGTAATATCACTGGTGTAGTTCCATCATCTCCATCTTGAATCATTGATTCTATAGTTAGCTCACATATGCATGGTAATTCTTCCTTATTTCCTGTTAAGTGTTAGAGCTATGCTTTATTTAGTTGTTATTAGTCATAGGGTATTTGTGTATTTTGAACCATCTTGATATAAATATGTGTCTAAGGCTATGTTACCATAATACTCTATTACCCTAGCGAATTAAGTTTTTAGAACGGCGTTCCAAAACATGGTACTCTAGCACTTAAAAATGGTGAATTTAGCAATTCAAAGCGATCCCAAACTTTTTTCCTATTTATATCTTTGAAGGTCACCTAATAGAGGGAAAAAAAATCAATTATAATGAACAAAATATATGAAGAACAGAATTTTGGCATAACAATATGCAAAAAAAAAAAAAAAATGGATCTTGATACTCTTAGAATGTGTTTTTAGATAATTAATTTGAAAAAAACATAAATTATGTTTTATTAAATGTCTGATTATTAAATAAAATTTTTGTAAAAGTATCTTAATTCTAATGTCTGATCCAATAAGAATTCTGTGAGGATTGTTAGGCTTGTGAGCCATTAAGACAGTTTTTGTTGGTTGAATTGTGCTATTCCTCTTGTGGACATGGCGAAAGCTGGTAAGACTTCCACAAGTAACGGAGAGGGTGAGTTGAGTCATGTTGGGACTATTGGTGATAACCCAACTCTTCAAATTGGTCCACTTAAGTTGGATGGCACTAACTACTTGATTTGGTCACATTCTTGCAGTTTGGTTATAACTGCTCGTGGCCTAATTGATTACATTACAAGAGCACTCAAGATTCTCTCGAAGATGGACCAACTCATAATAAGTGGCTTTCAGAGAATGCCTTGGTCATAACTTGGTTGTTCAATTCCATGCATCCTATTATCAGTCGTACTTTTTTGCTTTTGGATACGGCACATAAGATTTGGACAGTAGTATCATATATACTCACAAAAGGATAATGATGCACGGGCTTATGAGTTGAGGAAGAAAATTCATGGATTGGATCAAAAAGAGAGGTCCCTTGCTAAGTAATATGCTGAGCTAAGTAGCTTGTTGCACGAGCTTGATTATTACCAGAACTTTCAAGCTGTGTGCTCTAAGGATGCGGTCATGTGTCTACAAATAGTAGAGAAAGAGCGAGTCTAGGATTTTCTTGTAAGCCTTAATATGCCATGACCAGATTCAAATTTTAGTATTGGGTCAAGATCCTTTTCCCTCAATGAGAGAAGCATATGCAGTTGTTCAACAGGAAGAGAGCAAGCACAATGCTATGACTCGACTTGATACCTCGACTACCGTAGCTTCCCCTTTCTCTGTTGCATCCAACTTTGCTTATACAAGTATCCTTGTTAGTGCTCTTAATGCCTCTTCTGCCTCTCCTTGGATCGACTCTCGAGCTACTAATCATATGATAGGTTCTTCCAGTCATGTTAATTCTTACTCTCGTTGTTCGAGTAAGGATAAGGTAAAAGTAGTTGACAGTTCCTTGTCCTCTGTATATGGGAAAGGTTCCATTCAATGTTCTTCATCCATTAATCTCTCAATCGTTCTTCATGTTCCACAATTTTTCACTAATTGACATTTTTTCCTACACATTGTGTCTTTTAAGAATTGGGAATGGGAAGAACAATTGGCAATGGTAAAGCATATGGTGATCTATACTTTTTGGAAGCAATATCCTCATCTCCACCTTCACCTTTGTCATCCAGTCAGGCTCTTCAAACAGCTAGTCTTTCATCACTTCATTTCTTACATCAATGGGATCGACATTTTGGGTCATCCCTCTTTTGGAGTTTTATCAAAACTTTTTCCAAATTTAGTGAGGAATTGTCATAGAAATAGTTTTGTTTGTGATGCTTGTGAACTTGCCAAACACAAGCGTTTTTGTTATCCTTCAATCTATGTTGTTCGGCCTCGGGTATAGGAATCGGGTGCGGGTGTGAATCTAGGTGTCGGACACCTCAAGTTGAAAAATACAGGATTCGGGGATATGAATCTGGATTTGGACACGAGTATGGGGATACTGAATACTATAATTTTTACAATATATTTATCGTAACAGATTGAGAAGCTTAATTAATAGAAACTGGCATTCATAGGAATTTAGTTGTCTTACATAGGAATTTTTACAATATATTTCTTGTTTTTTTCTTTGACTCTCTCTTATTCATTTAAAAAAACAAAAAAAAAAATCAAAACTACCCGAAAAAATAAAAAACACACACACACACACACAATTGGCCTCATATTTCAAAGTTGAGTGCGGCAATTCTAATTACTACTAATAATACACAGAAACCTATAAAGAGTGGAAAATGAAGTCTTTATTTTTTTTTTCTGTAAAGCAAATGAAGAGTCTCTTAATATTAAAAGCCTTATAACCATACAACAACAAGAGCACGGTTCGCTGGCTGTGGTGTCTCCCACTCCGCTCCAGAAGTCTCCTACTCCGTCTTTGCCTTCTCTCTCTCTCTCACGACTTTCTTGATCTCTGAACCCAACTTCGATAGGTCCCTGGTTGAGCTGCCGTTTGTTGGTTGTGGACGTGGCTTATTGGAAGAGCTCGGTTGGGTACTCACAGGTTAGGGTTCTAGTTCAGATTCAAAGACATTGTTCTTGGTGGGTTTAGGGTCTTCTTCTTCGGCGATGGCGGCCTTAACGGCGACGAAAACAAACGGTAAGCTCCCATCTTCCTTAGGAGCGCAATTCTTCCTCTTGGGAGCGCGACTCTCCTTCTTCGTCTTCTCTTGTTCGTCTTTCACAGAAAGACCCAAACCCAACCCTAAATTGATAATCTGAGAGCTCCAATCTTCCTCTTCTCCATCAACGCTCTCATCCTCCACTTCTTCCCGCCGACGGCCATGCCCTCCAACGCCGGAACTCCGGCGACTGAAATCGAATTGGGCAATTGAAGTCCAAAATTGACGACTCCTGTAACTAAGCATCACAACCGTATCCGAATTGAAATTGCCGCACCCGCACCCGTGTCGGATCATGTCAACACGGTTACTCCATCAGAAATGGCGAGTTCGCACAACATAGCCTTCAGTTAATCAAAGAAGCACTTCTCCTTTTATGCTTATTCATACTAATGTTTGGGGACCCTCTCCTGTCGTTTCTCTCTCGTTACCGTTGGTTTGCCACTTTTATTGATTGTTACTCTCTTGTTACTTGTGTTTATTTACTCCCTGCTGAAAGTGAGGTTTTCTCTTACTTTAAAACCTTCCATAAGTTGGTGATTAACCAATTTGATGATAAAATCAAAATTCTTCGGAGTGATAATGGGACTGAGTATATTGATGTGGTTTTTCAGGCATACCTCTAGGAGAATGGCATTCTTTATCAAACAAGTTGTGTTGGCACTCTGAAAGAAAATGGGGTTGCTGAGCGCAAAAATCGCCATCTTCTTGAACTTGTTCGCTCTCTTACATTCACTATGAATGTTCCTAAATCTTTTTGGGGTGGTGCAGTTCTTACCACTGCCCATCGCATTAATCGCATGCCCACTATTCTCCTTCAGTTTAAAATTCGCTTCGAGCTTCTTCCTATAACTCCCTTCATTTCTTCTCTTCCACCCAAGATTTTTGGGTGTGTTTCTTTTATTCATGTTCACCGAAACTCTCGTGGAAAACTCGATTCTAAGGCTTTAAGGTGTGTCTTTATTGGTTATTCTACTACTCAGAAGCGATATAAATGTTATGATCCTCAATTTTGCAAGGTATATGTGAGCATGGATGTCACATTTGAATAGTTCGAGTCCTTTTATGTTTCCCCTTAGACATCTCTTCAGGGGGAGAGCAAAGAGATGTCACCATCATCTTATTAGCAGGAGCTTTCTTTTTTTCTTCCTACACAAAGGGTTATCATTTGTGGTGAGGGGTAGGAGAAATGTGTTAAGGGAGAGACTGATATTGTGGACGATTAGATCGAACTAATCTCAAGACCTATTCACAACGTCAAAAGGACCAGACTTCTCATGCGCTACAAATTCAACTGTCACCCTTAGCACCAGTTTCAGGCTCTCCTATTGATTAACCCGATCTATTAGAGATAATCGAAACATTGATGAACCGGATCTTCCTATTGCTCTTAGAAAGGGGGTTAGAACTTGTACTCAGCACCCTATATATGACTTTGTCTCCTATAATTCATTATCTCCTTCATATCATGCATTCATATCATCTTTGTCTTCCGTATGTATTCCACAAAGTTGGAAAGAAGCTCTTACTGATCATAAGTGGAAGGTGGCTATGGTAGAAGAGATGAAAGCTTTGAGCAACAATGACACTTAGGATTTAGTTCCCTTTCCAATCAAAAAAGACCACTAGGCTGTAAATGAGTGTTTACTATTACGCAGAAAGCAGATGGAACAATTGAGAGATATAAAGCTAAACTTATTGCCAAGGGATTTGCTTAATCTTACGGCATTAACTATCAAAAGACCTTTGCTCTTGTAACAAAGATGAATCTCATTCGTGCCCTTCTTTCCTATGCAGCCAATCTAGGTTGGCCTTTGCAACAGCTAGATGTGAAGAATATACTTCTTCATGGTGATTTAGAGGAGGAAGTGTATATGGATGTTCCACCAAGGTTCTCATCTCAGTCTACTATTGGAAAGGTCTACAGATTGAAGAAGGCGCTTTATGGATTAAAACAGTCTCCTAGAGCTTGGTTTGCCAAGTTTCATAAGGCAATGCTGAGGTACGAATACAAGCAAAGTCAAACAAATAACTCCATGTTTACTAAATGAGATAAGAATAAGATTACTGTTTCTATTATATACGTGGATGACATAGTGGTGACAGGAAATGATATGGAGGAAATGACTCATCTCAAGGCAAGGTTGGCTAAGGAGTTTGAGATTAAAGAACTAGGACCGTCGAGGTACTTTCTTGGGATTAAGCTTGCTAGATCAGATAAGGGTATATTCATCTCTCAGAGAAAATACATTCTTGATCTTCTTAAGGAAACAAACATGTTGGGTTGTAAGCCGGCAGATTCACCAATTGAGGCTAATCATCAACTTAGTAATGTTGTTGGTCCTATAGAAATGAGAGGTACCAAAGGCTCGTAGAGAGACTCATATATTAGTCCCACTCTCGACCAAATATTGCATATGCAGTGAGAGTTGTAATCAGTTTATACATGATCCACATTCCATGTATCTAGATATCATATATCGTATTTTGAGATATCTTAAGTCAGCTCCAGGAAAATGAATCTTGTTCTCCAATCATGCTCACTTGAGATTGGAAGCTTTACAGATGCAGATTGGCAAGTCAATTGATGACAAGCAGTCCACTTCAAGGTATTGTACCTTTGTAGGAGGTCATATGGTTACATGGCGAAGCAAGGATCAGGCAATGATAACTAGATCTGTGAGCTTCTATGGCTTCAAACTTTATTGGGAGACTTGGAAGTCTATATCGATGAACCCATAAAGTTGTATTGCGACAATAAAACTGCCATTAGTATTGCTCGTAACGCGATTCAGCATGATAGAACTAAACATATTGAGATTAACAGACACTTCATCAAGGAGAAGTTGAATAAGGGTTTGATTTGTATGCCTTTTGTGAAATCTGAAGATTAGTTGACTGATGTGTTCACTAAAGGATTTAGTAGTAAACTTTTCTATCCAATTATTTGTAAGTTGGGCACGAGAGACATTTTTGCACCAACTTGAGGGGGAGTGTCAAGTGTTAGAGCTATGTTTTATTTAGTTGTTACTAGTCATAGGAGTATTTGTGTGTTTGAACCACCTTGATATAAATATATGTGTCTTAAGGGAGAGAAACCTAATATTTGTTTTCTCTCATTAGCCGTGTAACATCTCTCTCTTCCATTGCTTTATTCTTCTTTTCTTACTCTTTCTATACTGTAAATTTAACTTTTTTCATTTAAACTCTGTTAAGCATCACATTGTCTTAGCTTATAGCTCTTCTCGGCCTGTTGTTGGCCCAGGGGTTCTTTATCCCAAGAAGTCCTCCTCTTTACCCTCTAGTCTCTATGTTCCTACTTGTCCCTTTAATTTGCTTTCAGTTAGGCAATTGACTAAAGTGTTACACTATTCTATAACCTTTAATCCTTTTTGTCTTTTAGGACCTCAAGACCAAAAAGATGATTGGTTCAGGGCATGAGAGGGACAGCATATACTATTTGGATCCTGATGTCACCTTCCCTCCTATTCCTTCTACATCGAGTGCTGCCATCTCACCTCTTTAGTGTCATTTTCGCTTGCGCCATCCATCTTTGCACAAACTTAAGTTAGCTATTCCTATTTTCAAGACGTGCTGCATTTATGGTGTGAAGCTTATCAGTTTGGAAAGTATCACCGTAGTTCCTTTTCGAGTCGTGGTTTTAGTGATAAGTCTGAGTCCTCTGATGTAATCCACATGGATAGGGATGGCATTTGACCCAAAAAATTCAGACCAGCTTCACCTCGCCCCTAATAATACAAGTTTGACGTATGAATAAACAAGTTAGGAGCAAGTTATAGAAAAGAAAATAAAACCCAAAACAAGTTTAGGGCGGATAGAGTTTAGGTCACCCCACTCCAATTATTTTTGAAATACATTAAATAACTCTATTATATGTCAATAATACAAAATACCCTTTGTTTATATAAGTATGTTAGGATTTCGATGTTATTTCTTATTTTTTGCGATTTAACTTCTTTTTTCTAAATTTTAATAGCGTTTATGCTTCTATAACTTGTATTATTTTTAATTTTGTAGAATTATTTTTATTTTGAGTTTTTATACTGGTATAACCTGATTAGTTTAAATGGAACAAAGGCGAAAAATTCAACCTGGCATGGGTTTGGGGCAAGGTACAGAGTGAATATTTTCCATTAGGGGCAAGGTAGGGTTCAAGTTAGTCCCAAACCCGCCGTTGCCATCCCTACACACAGACATAAGCGATCCTTCTCGAACTTCTACTATTACTGAATTTCTTTGCTTTGCAATATTTATTGATGATTATTCTCACATGACTTGGTTGTTTTTTATGAAACAAAGATTTGAGTTGGCTTATATTGTTTCTAAATTCTATAATGAGATCCTTACTCAATTTGGTAAACGTATTAAGATTTTAAGCTCACAAAATGCATTAGAATATACTCGGTGGGTTCTCCATTCTTTTGTATTAATCGTGGCATTATTCACCAAAGTAGCTGTATAAACACTTCTCAACAAAATGTTGTTGCTAAATGGAAGCATTGTTATTTGTTAGATGTTGCTCTGACCTTGTTGTATAAGATGCAAGTTCCAAAATAATTTTGGGTGGATGTTGTTCTCACAATTTGTCATCTTGTTAATCTCTGCCCTCGGTTGTTCTGGCTCAGCAGTCTCCTCTTACACTCACACCTCATATATTTGGTTGTGTAGCCTTCGTACATCTTCTTAATCCTGGCCAAGATAAATTATCTCCTTTGGCTCTCAAGTGTGTTTTTCTTAAGTATTCTCAATACTCACAAGGACTCTCGTCGGTAATTTGTTGGCATTGATGTTATCTTTATTGAGTCCACCCCCTTCTTTCCCACACTAGGTCAGCAATTCTCATCTAATCTTAACTGTTATCGTGGGGGGGAGCCTTACTTTCCTTCTCCTACTCTTCCTTTGCCTTTAACTTCTTCACTTCAGTCTCCTCTGTCTTCTCCAGTGACTAATCCCCCTTTGCAGGTCTATCAGCAATCTAAGGATCGACCTATGGTTTCTTATAGCCTGACTTCTGCATCTTCTTCATTTGAGGTTCCTACTGCTCCTATTCCAGCTTCTAACAATTTACCTCTTGCTTTGGACAAGGTAAATGTACTTGTACTCAGCATCCTATTGCTCAATTTGTGTCCTACAATTGTACTTCATCTTCTCTTCATTCATGTGCTTGTGCCTTATCCTCTGTTTCTATTCTAGGAGCCGCTCCCAAGGATCCAAATTGTGCATAGTTGTCCTTCAGATTAGTGTCTTCTTTCTTTCTTTCTTTCTTCTTTTTTTTTTTTTTTGGGAGGGGGGGTGGTGGTGGGGTTTCATCTGATACTAATGCAACTAACCCATCATCAAAACACAACAAAAACAAAGGACAAGAAAAAAACAAAAAACATAAAACAAAAAAGAAATTTTACTTTTTACACCAAAACAGGAGACTGAGCCATTCTAAGAAGCATAGACATCTATATGTAACTGAATCGTTGTTGCACAGACACAAACCCAGACCCGGACAAACATACACATTAGATCCCAACCATTCTTCGACACACCTGGACAATTATCATGACAAATCCAGGACGCGCCGATAACCTTGAAAATTACACTCATATTTATGGACCCTTTTTTCAGTACAACATATAAAACATTGCATATTGGGGGGAGGGGGGGAGTTCAAACCCAGGACCATGAACCGGCTGAACAAGGCCCCTAACCACTGGGGCAAGCTGCTTGCTCATATTTATGGACCCTTAGGTGATACGTCCTGGTCATTTCCCAACACATGATGACATGAACAAACTAACCTTTAACACAAGAATATTGCTTTCTTTCAGTTTAAGAAAAGAAAATGGTCAATTGTAAAGTAAAAACAAATTAAAAGTTCATAGAAAAACTCAACCATATTTAAAAAACAAAAGCAAGAAATGAAGGTTTTATCAAAAGCATGAAGATGGGAAGAAAGGAGATCCTAATAGTGTGCATTTGCACTTGCATGACACACATTAAAAAACCCACATGCATGCATCGATACACAAGCCATCTCCAAGTGGTATTTTATAAGGATTTACTCAGTCAACTTGTCCGTGTCCGTGTCCCCAATCTGTGCCAGTGTCTGTAACAGAATTTGCTATGCTAGGAGAACAAATCGCCATTAGTAAATATACTAAACCTTTTAACTGACTACCAGAAAAAATTACAATTGTCCTATAATTTGCACAAAAACTGTGCCTACATTCTCTCTCATGCTGTTTCAAACTCATGTCTTTGTAGTGCAACATACTCTGGGCATTACACAAAGAATCTCAAATTTGGTTTAAATATAAACAAAACTTCAAGATAAGAGAAAATATAGTTACCAGGATGAACACGCTCCTGCCCCATGCAAGTTCTTGACTCACCCACAATCCCATCGTCACGCACTGGGGTACATGTAAAGGAAATGAATTTTCCAATGGCATCTTTGGTTACACGATATTGAAGAAGACCCGAAACCTCAGATATTAGAGTACCAGAGTCAGTTTCAACCTGCATATAACAGGGGAAGTATAAGTTAAAAGTAGGAATTTCAATATTTTAATAAAAAATGAAAAACAAAAGGAAAAAAAAAAAAGCAATGAAATACATATGATGAAGTTGTTACGCTTGAGCACAGAAACTATGAGTCTGAGTAGAGCAATGTACTCAACCAGGAATTCATCGAGTAGCTAATATTTTGAAGAAAATTTATATTAAATGACAAAAAAGTTGATTAGGTAAGGTTAACAAGACAGCAGAAGGAGAAAGCATACCCAGCAACACCAAAAATATATGATTATTGATTTTTCCCTTATGGTTTGCATAAACACTGGCCTATTTAACAATTTTGGTAGCTGTAGATCCTATTAACTTTCTATCTTCACCCTTAAAAAATATTTTCTTCCCTATCCAATGTAATAGTAACTTTGTTAGCCTTTATTTGGAAGCAATTCTACATTAATTTGTTTATTTCATGTTAGCTAAGGAAAATATGAGATGCAGCTAGTCATAGTAACAATGCATCTAGAACCAAAACCCAATTACATAGCATAAAATGTGAGTAGCAAAGCTGATTAAAGAATCCAGGTCCAATCAGCCGCAAGCCTGCAGCACAGTTGCTGTCTCCTTTCCGGCAACAGTCAGCTGGTTCACCAATGATTGATGTTTCAAGGACAACATACCTATTCAATTACTTTGGCACTGGAAGTATTTGAAAGAAACTAATGTCTGCTTGACCAAAATTGCAGGACACATTCTGTACGAGGCAATAAAACAATATAGACAAGGGTATACCTCATGAAGGTACCAATTATAAATACTTTTTCCTTCATGACCCCCTATGTACCCATAAGATGCTGTGAGTATTCCACCTTCAGAGTAATCACCAGTGAGTGATAGAAAATTTAGGCTTGGAGGAAGAGCTGCAAAGATGATTAAGTACTTATTAGTGGCATACAAAGAAGAAAGATAATAAAATCTCAACTACTTGAGAAACTTGCAAGTAATAAATTTATCATTTAAATTTAAGCACTTTTGAAAACAGAAATCACAACTATTCTACATGGAATGAAATCCACAGCGCAAAAAAGAAACAGATCAAAGGATGCTTTTTCCCTACCAGCAACCAGTACGTTGAACAAGACCCCAAGCCCACAAGCATCCAGGCCTCAGAAACTTATACAGAAATTCACCTTTATTTACTCAAGGAGAAGATAGGTATTAAATAATGTTGAGCAGTACTTTAACTGTTTTAGGTTTTATTTATTTTAAGAACTTAGCATTACAAGTACAAAGAAGAAAGATCTCTGATCATTCTAATACTTCCTCCATGTTCGGCCTTTTTTTTTTCTTTTTGGTAATTCTTTCTCTTTCAAGCACCAAATAAGGTTTAGTATCAGATCAAGTAGACCTTGACATTAGTCTACCACAAAGAAAGATTCAAATGCACTGGTCATGTCAAAAACTATATGGACACTGACACCAGCATATAAGGAGACATTGACAACACAACAAAGGTGAGGTTTTTTGATATCCCATTTGGTAAAGCTTGCTGTGAATAGGAGACCATTTGATAGGGGTTCCACCTGCATCAGTAACAATATAAAATGGTGTGTCCAGTATTTCTGTAGCTTCCAGAAAATTCAAAATTTTTGCAGTAGAATCTTCAAATAGGTGGTCAATTTGATATCTACTCCCATGCCAATCTATGACCAAGTGCTGAGGAAGATTTCAGTAACATTGAGCACTGCAGTTGAGATGTTTTAGTCCCAGATGCCAGAAAAATCTCGCTGTTATGACTTCTTGTGAGACTGGGTGTCCCATGTAGCCATGTAGGCAGGGAGGGAACGAAAAATACTTTAACTATGGGGAAGATTTCAATACAGAGAAGAAGAGAATGTCAACTTGCAAAGATAGTGGTTTTGATGAAGCACCATATGGTGCGTTTATAATACACTAACGGTCCCCTCATAGCCAACTTGATGAGCACTCAAAGTGTCACATCTGTTTCCAACAACACCATTTATAGAAATATATATATATTCGTGTATATATGAGTAAAATAATTTTGCTCACAAGGGAATGTGAAAAACTACTCACCTGCTGTACAAATGGACTTGCAAAGATGTTTGATGCTACCCAGCCTAGTTGGAACTTGGTGTATCAAGCATGACTTGAGATTAGCATACAATACAACCCTATTCTTCATATTAGATCATCCAAGTTTTGTTTTTGGTATGTATGTTTCATTGCTTAAAACAAGTAAGTTGACTTTTTACATAATTTATCATTTAAGCAATGGAATACATAGCTTTTAATTTTAATTTGTATTGTCTTGCAATTGTTTCATTATCACTGAGTTAAATATTCCTATAAATGACATATAAATAATATAGAATATATATTTTTGCAGTGTCCTCACCTTGTTGTCTTGCAATTTTTAAAAAGTATGTCTGTATGTCCAAGCTTCTTAGATTTTAAGAAGAATAGTAACGGAAATCCCATTGCATGATTAATCAGATGCTGGGATTAAACTCGTACAAGCCTAGGATACCATTACTCAAACAATGGTTCAAAGTGCAGCAACAAGATATCAGTTTATCAAGCTATATGTGTCACAGGTTCGTATAAGCCAGTATCGAGCCATCTCAACCGATATCAAATTCTATCAAGGAAAATCATAGTGAGGCTGTGATATATCCCAAAATCTGCAATATTACACTGAGATATACCAAGACAAAGAAACAGAAATTGGACGGCAATGTTAACGATATTGACCTAATTAATTACATAACTGACTTATTTTACGTTTATATATAATTCTAGATTGTACTAAGTTCGTTAACAATAAAGCTGCAACTGATATTGTTCATAACCCAGTTCATCATAATTTCCATTCCCTTTGTGAGATTACAAAAACAGTTAGCAGATGTTTTTATTATAGGGCTTATTAGTAAGGTTTTTCATCGCAATGATAGCAAGTTGGACATGTAAAATATCTGTGCACCAACTTGTGAGGAAGTGTTATGTGTTATGTCTCTTATGTTATAAGGGCATTTTTGTATTTTGCACTATATTAGTATTAAAACATGAGGATAAAGGAGAGAACCCTAATTTTTAGTTCTCTTATAAACCATATAGTGGTGTTCTCTTCTTTTCTTCCTTCTTCTTTCTTCCTTTCTTTTCCTCTTTTTCTCTTACTAAAATTTTAACTAACTTCTATTGGTGTGTATACAAAATATTGGATGATCATGAGAAGATATAGTAGTTTGGTAAAGTAATTCTATTTAAGCAATTGAGGAACTTCAGATCAGATAATATAAATTGACATAGTGAATATTCCAATAGAAAATTTATGTCAAGTATTTATATAAACAAAATAAACACTTGTATTGTCCACATAGTTTTTCCCTTTCACTTCAATTTTTATCCAACTTTAATTAACGAATAAATTAATAGACTTACTTTCAACTGCTCTTTCAGAGATAGCATATGCTGGTTCACCAGATTCACCATCTGGAGTCATAGGAGTAAATTTTGCAACAATGAAATAGCCAACAGCTCCCAAAGGTATGCGAAACGCCTAATCAAAGTCAAAAGCTCAACTGACTATCCAATAAAATAACAAGCTAGAATACAAGTGCCAATGTATAGCATCTCCCACCTTTGCAATTTTTGATGTGCTAACTGCTTCAAGACCACCCTCTAAAGTTGAAGAATATGTTTTAAACCACTGAACTCTACTAGATCCTTCTGTTCCTCCAGTCACGGTACCAGTGACAGTGACCTTACTTCCCTCCCTTGAGTCACCAATTATCTTCAAATTTGTTACTTTTGGCGGAGCTGGAATTGGATTTGGACAAAAACATAAGATCAGGAGCATCAAAATGATAATTGTGACATAATAAAAGTGGCATTACAGTGCCTAAACACACAAGTAGGCCATCACCAAGAATAAATACTTGTTAAAAAATTGAACAGAATCAAAAAGACAGCATTAAGGAAACATATGGAAAAGGACATGGAGCTTCCCATTTATCTATACTAGTTTTACGCCCGAGCGATGCATGGGATTTGGAGTACTTTTTGGGTCCATTTTTAAATGACAATGGTTTTAAATAAAACCTAAATATAATTTCTTCGGGTAGATTTTAAATTTTTTATATAATTTAATTAAATGTATTGTATATTTGTGTAACCCATATGCTTATAGCAATTGAATATTAGAATATAAATAGTTTAACTATTTCTATTTGTGTAATATAAAAATAATAAAAATTTCTACAAAATATACATAAAGGACGTAAATGTAGTTATTTGAAAAATCAAAATTAATTATTTGCACTAAGAGAGTAATGAAAAATAGGGCTAATTTGTAGTTAGTGTATACAAGAAATTTTTAGTAAAGTATTAAAATTATTAATTACCCATATATTTACATTGTTAGTGTATTAATCAAAAATTAATTATCTGCACGAAGAGAGTAATGAGAAATAGGGCTAATTTGTAGTTAGTGTATATAAGAAATTTTTAGTAAAGTATTAAAATTGTTAGTGTATATAAGAATAGCTATGTTGGTGTGTCCATGTCATGTCTTGTCCGTGTCCATACTTCTTACTTGCTAACTAAATAGACTATATTAGTGACTTGACAACAGTATTGTCTGCTAACCAACAAAAGGTCAGGGAGTTGGCCAACCAACAGAAAAATAAGTTGACCAAACTACAAAATTAGATATATAAGTTTTTCAGATTTATACATAATTCAGAAGCCATGCAAGTCTATCATATAATAATTTAGGGGTGAACATGAGCTGGGCCAACCTTGCATAATAACAAAAAGGTCTAGTCACTCGAGCCCAACATCAGGCTTAACCTAAAATTCTTAACTTCCCAAGCATACCCAAGAAGCCCAACTCTGTAGCCCATTAGCCATTTACAATTTTTTTTTTTTTTGATAAATAGAGATCAATTATATTCAAAAGGCACCAGAAGGGGAGCGACCTGTAGACTCAAAGTTACAATAGCGCAACAAAAACTATACCAACCTTATATATTGACAGCAAATCCCCAAAAACTCCGCAAAAGAAGACAGAGAAAGGAACATCCTTTTTTTTTTCTTTTCTATTTTTTTTTGGACAACGAAAAAGAGAAAATATCATCTTCCTAAGCCAAAAAAATAAGGTTGTTAGAATGAGTTCTTTCAACGCAGAGATTAAGCACTCTTTCCGTTCGAAAGATCTTCTATTTCCTTCTCTCCAAACGCACCACAAAATGCATAAAGGCGCTGCTTCCCATGCCTTCCAATAATCTCCCATTGAGCACCCCTATGTGAACAAGCAAAAAGGCCTTTCACTGATTTAGGCATCACCCACTCAATACCAAAAATTATAAGGATCAAGCACAAGATCTTGAACACGACTCCACAATGCAGTAGAAGATGATAAACTGATTCGTCTGACTTTTTGCATATACAGCACCAACCTATCAAAAATTTACCTCTTGTCCTAAGATTGTCCACCATAAGGATTGCCTCTTTTGCTGCTGTCCATGCAAAGAAACAACCTTCAAGGGAGCCTTCGAAAGCCATACACACGTTCCAAGGAAAATTGCTAATTGTATGCCCACAGAGCTTGCGTTAAAAGGAAGTGGCCGCGAACACCCCATTTCCAGCTCCTCCCCACACCAGCCTATCATTAATCCCTAAATGAATAGAGCAACGCGAAAGCAGTCCCAGGAATTTCCCAACTAAATAAAATACCCAATCCTGCATTGAAAGCTGGAAGAGCAGAGCACAAGCCCCCACATCTCTGAGGAGTCCAATATTCCACACAACAGCCTCTTAGTAACTGGCGATCCTAAAGAAATTAGGGAACACATCCCTTAAAGATCCATGACCAAACCAAGTATCTAGCCAAAACCTCACCCAAACCCCATTTCCCACTTTAAAGCGAGAATAAAGGCAAAACTCATCCCACACTCTCATAACCCCTTTCCAAACATCCACACCGTAAGACCCCCTGACGGGCCTCGTAGACCAGTC
This sequence comes from Euryodendron excelsum, assembly GCA_033060915.1. NCBI lineage: Eukaryota > Viridiplantae > Streptophyta > Magnoliopsida > Ericales > Pentaphylacaceae > Euryodendron > Euryodendron excelsum. The sequence goes on along the minus strand of CM065398.1, from coordinate 14,190,109 downwards.
ACCCAATCACAACCAAACTTCCCTGTACTCACCTTCCTCCATAAGCTTTCCCTATCACAAGAGAACCTCCATAACCACTTCCCAACTAAGGGTTTATTGAAATTTTCCAAATCTTGCACTCCTAAAAACCCTTTATGCTTCACTAAAATAAGCTTCTCCCACTCAACTAGATGATGCTCAAACTCATCACCCAATCCTCCCCAAAAGAAAGTCCCTCATTAACTTATCCAGCCTTCGATGAACCGACAAAGGGAGAAAGTCAATCTGCCCCCTTACACAGATAATGCCTCTTACAAGTCGCTAATCTTTTTTCAAAATCTCTCAAGCACGAACCCAAGACTGCCTTTGTAACACCAGACCTTGCACTCCATCATACACATTTGAATGTGTGTTTAGTTATGCTTAGGTTCTGGATTGAGTATGTCTTGATTGCTTAAGTTGAGTAAAATTGTATAAATGCATATATTTGATTAGGGATTTTTCATAATAGATTAGAATTGATTATTTCATGCTACAGAGTGTTCAAATACTCTAATCAAGATGCTTAATTAGCTTCATTTAATGATAATGACATTTTGGAACACTTTTATAAAAAGTGATTTTGATTAGTTAAGCTTAATTGTGATTAATTAGTTCTTAATCTTGATTAATTAATAGATAGGCATTAGTGTGAGAGAGTGCCACCTCACTAGGAGGGACCCTCTCCACCTCCTTATGGTACAAGTGTCACGGTGAGTGAGTGAGTGTGTACGAGTGTGTGTGAGTGTGTATGTGTGTGTGCGTGTCATTCTTCTAGCATGAGTAGGGGAGAAAGAGAGGAAAAATTCTGCAGAAAAATAAACATAAAAACAAAGAAGGGTGTTTGGCTTGAACGAAAGAAAAGGAAAAAGGTAGGAAAAATCTAAGAAAATTTGCAAAAGTTTGAGATAAGGTAAGGAATTTCAATACCATGTTTGTTTTCATGAATTAAATTGATTAATGGCTTTAAAGAGACCTTTTTATGTCCTTAAAATTGTGAAACCAAGAATTTCGTGGATTCCTGAACTTGACTTGATGAAATCATGTATAAATTATTATGTTTTGATGTTTGAGATCATATTTGAGACCCTAGAACCAAAAGTTGAGAGTTTTAAGGGACTCAGGTTTGCATTGAACTAAGTTAGAACTACCCAAAGATCTTAATTCGAAACTGTGTTTTGAGACTTTATGGGGAGTGCACTATAGCCCACTACAGGCTCACTACTGCACGCTCAGTTTTTTCAGGCCTGCAAAAATTCAGAGAAGCATGCTATGGAGCGCGCTATAGCACGCTCATTGATATTCAAACGTGTAAAACTTCGGAGAAGCTTGCTATTGAGTGCACTATTAGCATGCTATAGTGAGGTACCCTGCAATCTTGTGTATTAGGCACTTTTTGAGGTTTTGATTTTGTTTATAACTTTAATACATGCTTTGATTGGGTAGGATAATAAACATAAAGGGATTTCAAGTCTTTTAAGAACCAGAGTGAGTGGTGTGGATGCTTGGAGCAATTCTTTTCAACTTGATTTATCTCCAAATGCTTACTATGTTATATTTCAATAGCAAATGATAAAGTTTTAACTCAAACGCTATATTTTGCAATGTGCTTTGAAATCCATAGACAAATTTATTTCTGAAATGCTTAGAGATGTATTTTAAATGTATCATGTGTCACATTCGGGAGTCTTACGGTTGAGAGACCTGAATTAGGCCGATCTTATCATATTATTAGGGTGGACTATGACGCCCAAACCAAAAAAAACATCTTAAATGGGGTGAAATGAGGGGTTACATACCAAAAAAGACATCTTAAGTGTGAGCTTTATAAGTGTGAGAATCAAATTAGGGGCTTCGGCTCCTTGTGCCCCAGGGGTGTGAATACATGATAAAATAAGAATTTGAAGTATGATTATCTCATTATGAGAGAAATGTGAATGATTCTCTGCTACTTCAGAGAAAAGCTATTATTCTACATTTTAAGCTTTGACTTCCTATGTTTAGTTTAGAAGACAATGTCATGTATATAGTTGAAGTGAAAACTACGGTTAGAAAGACAAATAGGAAGAAGAGACAGAGAGAAGTTAAAGAATAAGGAGAAAATGTTTAGGTAACTTATCTATATCCCTACTCCTCATCATGCATATATATAGAGAGAGAGAGAGAGAACAAAATATACCAATAAGACAAAAATACCCCTTATACAAAATAACATTCTAACACTCCCCCTCAACCTGGAGCATACAAATCAAACATGCTCAGCTTGGAACTCAAAGACCGAAAAGGAGAGCGAGACCACAAAGGAGAGGGAGCCAGCAGCTTAGTAAGGATATCACCCAACTGAGAGTTTAAACAAACATAAGGCATACAAATCTATTTGTGCATAAAAGATCTCAAATAAAGTGACAATCAACTTCAATATGTTTAGTGCGCTTATAAAAAATTGTATTATTGGAGATAAAGATAGCAGCGTGATTATCACAAAACATTGACATCGGAGTAGAAACAGAAATGCCAAAATCCTAAAGTAACGAGTGGACCCATATCATCTCAAAAGCAGTATAAACCATAGCACGACACTCAACTTTAGCACTAGAATGAGCAACAACAGTTTCTTTCTTACTTCGCCACGTAACAAGATTATCACCAACAAAGGTACGATAACCAGAAGTGGAAAGACGCCCAATTAGCATCACTAAACCTAATAACTAATAACGAAGTATTGGGCCGATATAACCAACCACGACCCAGTGCACCCTTTAAATAGCGCAGAATCTGACAGATAGCAATAAAGTGTGGATCACGAGGAGCATGCATAAATTGACTCACAACGCCAACAGCATAAGTAAAATCTAGCCGAATGACAGTTAAATAGATCAATTTACCAACCAAGCGTCAATAACGACAAACATTAGAAAAGAGACTCCCATTTTCAGCATAAAGCTTAACAATCAAATCCATCAAAGTATCAGCTGATCGAAAACCTAAGAGACCAATCTCAGACAAGAGATCGAGCACATATGTTTGTTGAGAAAGATAAATTCCCTGAGAGGAGCGAGCAACCTCAATCCCAAAGAATTACCGAAGAATGCCCAAATCTTTCACATGAAATTGTGTACCTAAGTAATGCTTCAAGCTTACAATACGAGTAGAGTCACTCCCAAAAATGATAATATCATCCATATAAACGATCAAGACAATAGTGCGATCGAAAGAATGACAAGTAGAGAAAGAATGATCAAAAGTAGAATGTCGGAAGCCATAATCAATCACAACAGCACTAAATCTATCAAACCAAGCACGAGGAGATTGGTTCAAAGTATATAAAGCATTGCGTAGACGACAAACACTATGGTCACTACCAGGCACAATGTAGTCAGCGGCTGATCCATGTATACTTCTTTATGAAGATCGCCATAAAAAATTGCATTCTATATATCAAGCTAATATAAAGACCAAGAGAGAGTGACAACAACTGCTTAAAGGATGCGGACAAAACTAAGGCAAGCGGCAGGAGAGAAGGTATCAAGATAATCAACACCCTACATCTGAGTGTATCCTTTAGCAACTAGTCGAGCCTTAAGTCGCTCGACAAAGCAATTGGGAAAATATTTCACAGTATAAACCCAACAACAACACTGTGTGTTTCCCAGAAGGAAGAGGAGTAAGTTCCCAAGTCTGATTAGAATGAAGAGCACTCATTTCTTTATCCATAGCATGCTTCTAGCCAGTCAAAGATAAAGCCTGCCAATGAGAAGCGGAAATGGAAATAAAAGACAAGGCACAAGCAAAGGAAGGGAAAGATAACAAGGCACGAGGATAAGATAAAAATTGACAAATAGGATATTGATTACATGTTTATCTCGGTGTAAAGCAATAGGTAAATTAGCAGAAAATGAAGGTGAATTAGCAACGACAGGAACCTCAGACAAAAGAGATGCACCGTCAAATAACTTGAGAAATGCATAAATTAGGGAATTCCCAGATGTCTTTCCGGAGGATTTTTTATCAGCCCAATCTCAAGCAACCAAATTTACTATGATATTTTCTTATGGGTTTAAGATAAGGATCGAAGTGCTCTGATACCAAGTGGAAGTGAAAACTAGGGTTAGAAAGACAAACAGAAAGACGAGACAAAGAGAAGTTAAAGAATAAGGAGAAAACATTTAAGGTAATTTATCTGTATCCCTACTCCTCATCCTATATATATAAAGAGAACAAAGCAGACCAATAAGACAAAAGTTACCCTTATACAAAATAACACTCTTAACATATATATTTATTTTGTGTGGTGTTAGAGTAGACCTAATGGTTTGTTATAACTCTATGTATATAGTTTTGACTTAAGGTATGTTGGCAACATAAACACTTGCTCTGGAGCTTGTTGGGAATACACAAACTCTCTATTATGCTTTCGCTATTATCAATACTATGGATGTATGCTTAGATGATCAACCCATTCATGTGTCAGGCCTTTGGTAGCTATGCCACTGGCTGGTCATGGTCCTTACTCAACATAAGATGGGGTTAGGGTCCTAACAGCCTTGGCTTTAAAAGAAGAATCAAGTGAAAGACCTAAATATGAAGTTGGCAAGGAACCAATCTTGCACCTACGATAGCTGCCAAGGACTCCATACTCCATGGAATCCATCTCCCCCATAGGAACAAGGGCACTCTTGGTTACATTAACCTGAAGCCTAGTGATTGCCTCAATAATAGAGCTTAACACATCTCAGAATACTCGTCTCCTCCTCACTGGCTGCACAAAAAATTAGAGTATCATCTACAAAAAATAAGTGAGAAACTAATACCACCTCCCCACCTCTATTTCCCACCTCGAAGCTGCTGATATGAACATCCCGAGACACCTTTCCAATCATGCGACCCAAAACTACCATTAGAAACAAAAACAGGAGAGGAGAAAGAGGATCACCCTGCCTCAACCCCCTAGAATTGTCAAAAAACCCCTTAGTCACCCCATTAACAATCACTGTGAACCTGGTCGTGGAAATGCAAAAGTGGATCCACCTTCTCCATTTGTCGCCAAAACCCACCCTTCCCAAAATATAATGTAAGAAGTCCCAATCTCTAGTCTAATTTGCAAACCACCCCCTGGCTGGCTGCTCTTGAGCTCAAATCAACACATTCTTTTGCAATCAGGACTGCATCCAATACCTGTCTGCACCCAACAAAAGCATTCTATGATAGCTTAACTAGCTTGCGTGCTTTCTTATAAACTCAAGGTTAAGAGTTCAAATCTTTTAACTTCTCCCTTTCCAAGACTAGTAATAGTTGTTTCCATCTCTAACAACAAAGTTAAATAATATAAATATAAGTAATAGGCATATATCTAACTGTCATATATATGAAATTTGCGTGCCGATACATGCTTCAAGCATTCTTCCCAACCATGGCCCGCAATTACAAATGGGCCAAAAATCTGCCCAGCCCAGCCCAGCCCCACAGGCCTAAAACATAATCCAAAGCCCTATAAATAATGGGCAGGCTGCCAATGTCCACCCCTACATACATATAATATATATATATATGAATAAAAACAAGAACATTTCAGAAGCTCCAAGGGGAAAGAACAAAAACAAGGTTCAGTCCTTTTAGTGATTGTGGATTTTGTTCAAAATGCATGCCAATATATATATATATATATACATATATAATATGTATGAACAGAATATGATAAATGTAAGTTCGTCAGTTGCCCCTTGCACATATTAAATCAAGATACCTTGTTTAACTATCTGAGACACTATTGATACGGACTTGCCTTGCTGCCCTGTTAAATGAACCAAGAGAGAAAAAAAAAAACATAAACAATCTGGGTATGACACATCATAAGCAACAAATATAATGTGTCTTCCACAAACTACAAGAGAAAGAGCATACCCTCAAAATTGACAGGTATATATACAAAAGCCAAGCGCCGTCCAACATCTTCTTTGGTTAAAATGTACTCAGTTGTACCCGTTGACACTAATACAAAATCTCTGCCAGATAATTAAAAAAATAACAATAATAATGATTAGTGTAGCATGATAAACCAACCTAAAGAAAATTTGAGCTCTCTATTAACTCATGTAATGTAGTTCAGGTTATTAATGCTCTCTATTTTTGAAAGAAAAAATATATCAATACAATGTCACAAAATTAGTAATTACAGACAAGAACCAGGTAGAAAGACATATCAGATATCTTGAACTGAACAAGCAATGCTATTTGTTGAAGAACAAATGGTAAAATCAACATTTTTATGCTTGGGAAAAATGATTGAGCATAAATTGTCTATAAAAGCAATATAGATGAGATTTACTTACATGGTTTCATTTTAAAAAAACATACTGATCAAGCATAATCAACCCGGCCATACGATCTTTGCCTCAAATTTTAGGCCTAGCCTGACCCAACAAACCATCACCAAGCTTGACCAAAGCATGGTTGTAACACCCAGCATCCCACCACGAACAAACTTATAAAAATAAAAAAAAGCATCCCACCAGAAGAATATTTATAATTTTACCACTTTGGCTCTTAATTATTATATGGTTTTTGGATTTAACTGAAATTGCAATTCTAGAAAACCATGTGAACCACCTGGTTTGCACTATCATACCTTTGTTAAGTGAAAAAAAAATGGTCAAACTAGCTCATTGAGATTTGACTGTGGTCCGGTCCTCCATTGCAGCATGATAGAATAGCAATGATGGTCCGGTCCTCCATTACAACATGATAGAATAGTAATGAGAAAGAATACTAACCCACTGTTCTTATCCTCACGCATCCACTCGAACTTACTGGGACCTTCTCTTCCTCCAAAGTACTTTCCAACACCTTTGACAGTACTTCCTTCAACAGCATCACCAATAATTTGCACATCATTGACTGATGGAGGAGCTGCCAATACAATAGTAATTACTTGACTTAGTAAACCTTCACATGCTTTCAGGGTTAGGCAAGTAAACTGAGTAAAATCAGCAAAGAAAAACTGTGGGATGCAACAGCCAAAGAAAGGAGTAAAAGGAGTTGGCACCCTGTGCTACACATTGAACTCCAGAGTTCTCTAACATAACAACAGAACAGATGACATAGGCAACGCTGATGAAATCAAGACTGAATCCACACAAAAAGAGAAGAAACAACAAATCCATAAACGAGGAGTAACAACCATGAGTACTCACCCCAAATGGCAAGCCAAGGATATCATTGGGTTCCTAGTTCAAAATTATATACCCAAGACCCCATCTAGACTTCTGATGTGGGACTTAACACATGCTAGTGTGTGTTTGCTTGTCACTCGAAGTCAAATAGAAAACAAATGGACTTCCACTGGGCACCAAGACACATATATATTCTTCTCACTTATGATGGATTGTGCAATAGTTCCGGACTTGATCGACTTCTGGATTCAATAGATATAACAAAAGGTTGAATGAGATATTATCATCTACCGTACCCACATATCATTGAACTTTTTGATTGATTTATCTCATTCCTCAAACGTGTGGGGAACTGTCTCCACATACCCTTCATATCTGAGCTGTTTTATGGACATAATAAGCAAGCAAAATTCTGAATACTAAGAGAAAAGGAGTACTACAATGCAGAATATTTTATCTGACTTCCTATAACTTAGCCATGGCCCCAAGATAACCTTTCTTCCCTCCATTTCTATCTCATGCAACAATAATGTGCATGTCAGATATAGCAATGTTACAACACACGCCAAGCATTCTCAGTACCTGTTTTCGAGGTTTGACAGTGTAACAACTAATTCAAGTTACCATATGACATTCTAAATACACATGCATTCATAAACATAATAATAAACACAGAAAATGTGTAAATAATTAGTAAAATCTTAATATGGGAGGAAGCGCTTGATGAGGGCTTGATGTGGATGTTACAAATTATGCATCGTGTAATGCTTAAAATATCTTTTTTTTTTCATAGATATGCTTAAAATATCTAAAACGGAGAACTATACCTGATAAGTATCCTCTCATCTTAATAGTTAGGCATATACCAGATGAATCTACAGTAATGATTGGAATTTTTCCAATAATGAAGACAAGGAAAAATAAATATATATATATGTACACAAACATATAGATATGGACAGAATTTTTATCCAACTCATACCTGGTTTTACATAATCTGTAATTGCATATTGAGGTTCTCCTTTGGCACCTTCTTCTGTCACAGGAGTATACATAAAAACCAAACATGAATCAACATCATCTAGAGTTAACTGGTATTCCTCATCTTCGGCACCAACAATTACTACTGGGCTGCTATTCCATTTTCTCCTTAGCCAGCTGGAAATTTCAGACCAAAAAATTCATTCAATAAGAGCAAAGTGCAGTTTTGGGGAATAATAACAGTTTTAGATGTCGATAGAGTTGTGCAACACTTCTTTTATTAGTTCTTTCTTTCGGATAAGTACTTATTTGATCGGTAATGATATGGTGGTATACCTAGTAACACCTTTCCCTGGAGTTCCACCGCACCACGCAACCTCTGCGTAGCCCTTAATAATGTTTCCCTCCATTAGTTCCCCTTGGACATCAATCTTTAAAACCTTTGGACATCCAGTTCCTTTGCAATAAAACAACATGAGAATGATTTGTCAGCGAATGATTTGGAGGAATGCTGAATGTTAACCAATCATCTCCAAACACATAAAAGAGCATACCACGTGAAACTGGTGAAGAAATAGCAAAAATTGTAGGATACTCTGTCCCTTCCAGGATGGGCGTACACTCCACTTTCAGAATTCTGTCAATGTCCTCATGCTTTGGCCAGTACACCTAGCCACCATAGAATTATCAGCATGACATGGTACTAGATAAACATCAGTTATATCCAGAAGTTAATATGTAATAACATAGCTATAAACCATTACCTCTCCAGTGGCATCAGGAATGGCAATAAAATTTGAAGGAGTTCTTTCTCCCACAAACCACTGGTACTTAAAGACCAAGTCTGAATCACTGCTCCCAGTTTTGTCAGTAATAAATTTGAAGTGGCAGCAACAAGCGTCTTCTTCAAATGGTTGATCAATAGATGCTTCCTTGAGCAGGTAGCCTGGAGGAAATTGATCTTTCCATTGTTCGAACAAAAACCGAAAAGTTGCATCTGTTCAAGGACCATATCCAATTAAAAAGTAAAAGCAAAAAACATTAAAGAAGAAAAAATTACACCCTCAACATGTTATAATTCTCATGCATTTTCTCCTCAAATGAAAATGATTTAAGTCATATTAAGCAGTCCCAAACAAAAACCGTTCGTATTACACAAAAAAAGTGATAACCTTCAATTAAAAAGGATACAGCCTCACACCAGTCACATGAATTCACCTGCCGATATAGTACAAGGTTTTTTTTTGTTAATAAGTAATAACTAATAAGACCATTCATCAAAAGCATCAAGGGGATTTACCCATGTACAAGCTAAGCTAAGACGAAACAAAGCAAAAGAGCGACACATCAAGCTATACACTCCTACCATTCCAAACAGTCCATAAAGTCCAAAAATTGACTAATGATGGATTAACTCTCCCTGACATCCAGCTACACAATATAGGCAAAAAAAAAAGACTCAAGTTATATACTGGAAGCTCTTTACCCTTAAAAGTTCTCCTATTCCGTTCTCGCCACACCAACCATAAAAGACAAAAAGGAATTAAGTGCCAGCTGCCAAGCCTGCATCCTTCGAATACCCCTGATGTAACCCCACTAACTATATGATACTTCCTTAACTCCATATGGACAGACCCAAGACACCCCAAAAATGGTCAATACCAACACCCAAAATTCTCTAACCATCGCACATTGCACAAGAAGATGGTTCACTAACTCCTCATCCTGCTTACATAAACAACGCCTATTCACCAAAACTATAAGCCTTTTGATCACATTATCCAAAATCTTCACATGAACTGCACACCACACAAAGAACACATCTTTCAAGGCCCAAATCTTATGCCACGGGAAATCCACCTCCCTGCCTCCCATCAAAGTAGCATAGAATGACTTCACCCCAAAGCACCCGCTTCTCAAAGCCATCCACCTCTTCCCATCGAGCCCCTCCCCCACACCCTGAACTGCATAAACAAGCTGAAGGAGATCTGCAAGTTGACCCAATTCCCAGTCTTGAAGATCCCACCGAAGAATGATATATCCCAGATGACCTGATTGTTTGCCACACTTACATAATCCGTAACTGAAGCTTCTTTATCCACTACCAAGCTAAAGATAGCAAGAAAAGAGTCTCCCAACCTAGCCTCCCCACACCACCTATGCCTCCAAAATTTCACCTACTTCCAACCTAACATGCTTCACAAAATCCTCCCAAGCAAAACTAATTCCACTGCAAAGGCTTTTACCATAAGGCACCACAATCTCTGAAACCGCCCAGTCACCCCATCTGGAGCCATACTTGGTCACCACCAACCTCCTCCAATACCTCTCCCTTTCACAAGAAAAATCACCATAGCCACTTCCCCAACAGCTCTTCACTAAACAAAGCTATTCTTCTAATACCAAAACCCTCCTGTAGAACAGAAGTGCACACAGTGTCCCAGTCTACCAAATGAAACTTGAACTCCTCCCCAATGCCGCCCCAAAGGAAGTCCCGCTGCATCTTCTATTCTTCTCTAATCTCTTTGCCACTGAAGAAGGGATATGAGACAAAGACATATAATTAAGTCGGGAGGCTAGACAAAGTGCTCTTAATTAGAGTAAGTCCAGCACCCTTAGACAAACACAGTCTATATCACCCAGCCAACCGCTTCTGAAACCAATCCACCACCCCATCCCATTCAGTCTTTGCCTTAAAAAGGTACCCAAAGGCAATCAAAGGTAAGACCTGGGAAGAGATCCCACTCTACACCCTAGGATAGCTGACAAAATGTCCATATTATGTGCCTCTCCCATTGGAATAATCTCTAACTTGCTCAGATTGACTTTTAGACCCGAGACTGCTTCAAAACATAACATAACACAACAGAGATACCCAAGTTGTTCCGGCTCCACCACACAGAAAATGATCGTGTCATCCGCATACAAGAAATGAGATAACACCATCTGCACTGAGTCCAACAGACCAGCACACTCACCTTAAAGCTCTTTATAAAACCCCCTAAACTACCCTCTGAACTACTCTATCAATCATCCCACACAAGGCTTCCATAACCAAGAAGAAAGCAGGGCGAAAGAACCACGAATTAGATGAACTCTGACTTTCACTAGCCATATTTATAAGTGAGACTTGTAATTACTGCCAATGAAACCTATTGATCAATAATTAAAGAGATTAATTTCTCTCCTTACGTATGGAATCCGCAAGGAAAGCCTGTGCATTCTAAGGTGTATTTTTTTATTGATAAGTATATCTGAAGTAAGTATATTTCTAAGGCATGTCTCAAGTGGAACAATGCACCTTCTTCCCACAGAACAGTATGTCATACAAAGACAATTAGGAACATTAAGGGCCCATTTGGTTGCATGAGCTGAGCTATTCCATTTCACATTAACTAATTCAAAATTTGTAAATTTGTTAATGAGTTAATTCGAAATTTTGTGTAGTTGTTAAAAAAATAAACAGATTTTAAATCTCCCAATTTCAGATGGCATAAGCAATAGTTGTCTATAGGGGATCACTTAAGCCTCATTAAAAGCACTCTTTGTAGTCTCCCTACTTATGCTATGTCTCTTTTCAGCATGCCTTATTCTGTGACAAATGAAGCTTGAGAAGCTATAGAGGGACTTTCTTTGGGGAGGATTAGGGGAGGAACTAAAGTATCGTCTAGGAGGATGGAATATGATTGGGTTACCTTGGGAGAGAAGGGTTGGGCATTAGAGGGCGGGAGGTTTAACAAAGCCTCGTTGGCAAATGGTTGTGGAGGTTTGCAGTGGAGAGAGAGAGAGTTTATGGAGGAGGGAAGTGGAAAGTAACAATGTGTGTGTGTGCCCGCGGCGGGGGGGGGGGGGGGGGGGGGGGGGGGTGTGTGTGGAGGGGGGGGGGGAGAGGAGAATGGGTTTGGTTGCTTTCTACAAGGGTTATTAAAGAGACATGGAGTGGGAGTGTGGAGGGATATCATGAGGGTGTGGGAGGAGTTTGTTAAGTCTACTTATTTCAAGGTGGGTAAGGTAGAAGACTGAGGTTTTGGTTAGACAGTTGGTGTGGTCATAGGCCTTTAAGAGGGATCTTCCCTAACCTTTATGAAACGGCTCTTGATAAAGAAGTCACAGTTAGGAGTTGTATGTCATTCGAACTGGGGAGGTTGTGTGGTCGCCTCAATTCAGAAGATCCTTGTAGGATTGAGAGTTGGACTTCTTGTTCGGTATTCTTTATGCTGGCTCAGTTGGTGTGAATGGAGAGGATCACTAGTGGTGGAAGGCCTCCCAAAACGATGTCTTCTTAGTTTGGGTGGCCAAACCCCCCCAGCCCCACAAAAAAAAAAAAAAAAAAAAGGTGGCATTCCTCTTCACTGTCCGGTGGCCACGGATGTCTAGAGCTTAATCTTTTCTTTGTTTGGGGAGGAATGGGTGATTCCTTCTTCCATTAAGGGGTTTCTGGCTTGCTGGGCTCGTAGCTACCTTAAGAGAAGGGACAAGCTGGCTTGGGAAGTTTCTCCTTACTATCTGATGTCGGATATTTGGCATCAGAGAAACCGCAGAGCTTTTGAAGGAGTGGAGTCTTTGATTTCTGACTTATGAGTTTAAAAGAAATCATTCTCGTTTCCTTTTTATTTTTGGATGTCTCTATTTATTTTTGTTTCTGTTGTTTTATGGATAATTTAGGATATTTATACATGCCTGTAGATATATAATGCTCAGCCAACACTAGTATGACACAGAAAGACACTTTCAAATACATCATGTCCTTAATTTAGAAACACAATCAGATTATTTTGGATTATATCTAAACTATGGAAAACTTGGGCCATATTTAAGAACGAAAGAAGTTTGATCTATTAATGGTTCCAAACAAAGGAGAGGCTAATGTTCTGACCATGTCCATATCTTATTTTTACAAATTTTGTTGCATGCTACATGAGTCCATGACCCACACCCATGCCCGTGCACAAAAGTACCATATTTTTTTTGGCATTCTTATATAGCTTGCAAGCATTTTCCAACGTCTTGATGATTATTTTCATAATTAAGTAAATTGCTTAGTACTTCTATTAGTTTAATCATTTACACATTCGCCTAAACCCAGTGCCCATAGAACAATTTCCATGTCAAAGGTCCACCATCATCCAAGCAATACCATATTTGAAACAATGGATCACTGTTGCACAAAGTAAAACATCTCATAATAGTCATGAGGGAAACCAATATCTAGTAGCCCTATGTAATTCACAACCTGCAAATAAGTGGAAAAGTATAGAAAAGTGTCTCTTCTGCTTGAATTTATATCAAACCACGTACTTTAGGGGCTTGATACTTCATGCCATCAAAAAGGTCATTTTGGGCAGTCACAACACAGCCCGATGATTGCTGCAAATTTTCAATTGATGATGGAAATACATGATTGTTTCTGAAATTTGAACTTTAGCATGATAAAAGAGGATGAGTAAATCAAATTCATTTTGGGAGAGCACTTTACACACTAGAGATGGAATTATCTACAATACATACATATATACAATATATATATACATATATATTTATGTATGTGTGCATACTAGTTAAATAATTAGACATACTAGAGTGCATACTATGGTTCACCTTTTATATCTATATCTATCTATCAATCTAGATCTATATATAACATAGAAAAGGAGGCCATTATCGTCGTGGTTACAACAAGTAGCTCATTTTGAGTGGCTCTCACATTTTGATTAAAAAGTTTTTTGTTCCCAAAATAAAAATGATAAACAATTGTTTTGGTTGACTCTTTGGTTCATTGTACGTGTATTTAATCTTTGAACTATGGTTGACTCTTTGGTTTACTGTACTTAATTCGTTCATGTATTTATGGTGTTTGTCTAGATGAACGAGTATGATGTTTTGATTTTTATGATTATTTATTGTTGGTGGAAATTCACGCCATTATACGTTGTATTTATTCAATTCAAATTAGAAAAAAGGGCATTATTATCTCTCTAGCCTTTTCAATTATTACAATTAGTAATTACCTCATTAGGTTAATAATTCATCTTTGTTTTTATATAAAAATACATAAATCAACTAAGTATATTAATAAGAAAAATAAATGGTTAAATAAATACATAATTAAATTATGTAAAAATAAAATACAATAGAAAATATTATAATATACTCATTTATTTAGATAAATACATAATTAAACATAAATAGTTAGACGAATATACAACAAACGGTTAGATAAATTAGACATAAAGGGTTAGATGAATACAATTAAACTAAGTACAATTCATCTTTGTGACACATGACTCATTGTGGGGTTATTCTTTTTTACTCTACTTTGTAATTGTTATATTATATTTATTTGGCTTATTGCATTATCTTTGGTTCATTTATTTGTACATGTTAGTACATTGTTTCAATATATTTATGTTAGTACATATATCTTAGGCTCATGTATATTTATTGATTAGTACATAAACATGAGGTTCATTGTATTTGTGTTGGTTCATGTATATTATGTTCATGAGCATACACTACATAAATATACATTGACTACTATATGAACATAAATAGCTACATTTTTAGGTTCATGGACATCTATATAGAGAACAGAAAAGAAGGTCACTATCGTCGTAGTTGCAACAAGTGACTCATTCTGAGTGGCTCTCACATTTTAATTAAAAAAATTTTTGTTCCCAAAATAAAAAATGATAAACAATTGTTTTGGTTGACTCTTTGGTTCACTGTACATGTATTTAATCTTTGAACTATGGCTCACTATACTTAATTCATTCATATATTTATGGTGTTTGTCTAAATGGACGAATATAATGTCTTGATTTTTATGATTATTTATTTTTGAGGGAAATTCACGCCATTATATGTTGCATTTATTAAATTCAAATTAGAAAAAAAAAAACCTTTATTATCTCTCTAGCCTTTTCAATTATTACAATTATTAATTATCTCATTAGGTTAATAATTCATCTTTGTTTTTATATAAAAATACATAAATCAACTGATTATATTAATAAGAAAAATAAATGTTTAAATGAATACATAATTAAATTATATAATAAAAAATATTATAATATACTAATTTATTTAGATAAATACATAAATTGTTAGATGAAAAAGGGTTAGATGAATATAATTAAATTAAGTACAATTCATCTTTGTGACGTGTGACTCACTGTGGGGTTATTCTTTTTTACTCCACTTTGTAATTGTTATATTATGTTTATTTGGTTGATTGCATTTTCGTTGGTTATTTATTTATACATGTTAGTACATTGTTTTAATATATTTATGTTAGTACATGTATTTTAAGTACATGTACATTTATTAATTAGTACATGAACATGAGATTTATTGTATTTGTGTTGGTTCATGTGTGTTATATTCATGAACAGACACTGCATTTGTGTAAGTATATAAATTACTACATAAATATACATCGATTACTATACGAACATAAATAGCTACATTTTTATGTTCATGGACATAAAATAATAAAGGAGGACATTATCGATGTGGTTATGGCACATGGCGTTTTCTTATGTTATGTAATTTTCATATTTTTTGTGGTTGACTGCATTTGTTTTAGGTTCATGTACATTTATAGATTAGTATATGAACATGAGATTCATTCTATTTGTGTTGATTCATGTATGTTAGGGTTCATGAACACATATACGACTACATTTATGTAAGTATAAAGATTATTACATAAATTACTATATGAAGAACATAAATAGCCAGATTTTTAGGTTCATGTACGTAAATAGATTACCACATGGTGGTTCATTTATATTATGTTTATGAACATACATTAACAATCTACTAGAGATAAGAACTATATCATAATTAAAAAACCCTATCTTATATTCTTCAATTAATTTCGTCACTGCACAAAATGTTACATTGTTTTAACTCAAAGCACTACATTTGCAGTTACATTATCAATCAATTAATTTAAAACAATTAAAGGCAGTAAAATACAATATACTAATATTCAATTTACTATAAGCATATAGGTATAAACAAATAAACAATACAGTTAATTAAATTGTATAAAAAATTAATTTAATTGTATAAAAAATTTAAAAACCTGCCCAAAGAAATTATATTTAGGTTTTATATAAAAACATTGTTGTTAAAGAATGGACCCAAAAGAGTAGTCCAAAGCACAGGCCTAAAACTAGTTTTATGGGAAAAACAGGGCTTTACCTCCATGACTTTTCCAATCACAATCTATAGAATGTGTATACAATTTTTAAGAGGTAGAGTACGTGACAAAATGAGAGTTATACACCCTCCTGTCCATTGACTACATACATGTAGACTAGCCACCTCTCTATCCAACGGCAAGGACATAACTTCGAAACATTGCCAAAGGTGGAATCAATTAGAGTTATACACTCTCTTTGCCCATTGACTACATACATGTAGACTAGCCACCTCTTTATCGAAGGCCAAGGACATAACTTCGAAACATTGCCAACGGTGGAATCAATTAAAGTCCCACTAAGTGTAGTAACAAGTAAACCAATTCTCTCTCTCTCTCTCTCTCTCTCTCTCTCTCTCTCTCTCTCTCTCTCTCTCTCTCTCTCTCTCTATGGAAGGCAGGGGGGGTTGCCAGAGTAGGTAAAAGGTATTCTTCTCATAGATAATAAATAAAGTAGCCACCAAAGAAAGAGCAATGCTCATAAACTCACCTAAAGCATGCTCTGGATGGCAAAACTCCCAACCACCTCTAATGCACAAGGCAGTGTGTGCAGGATAACGCTTTGCATGTGCCAACTCCTCTCGAGAAAGATCTATAAGCATTTCCAGTTTGTACGTTAGAGACAGTTATAGCAAATTGATATATCGGAAAAAATAAAAATAAAAATTTGAAAAAACCCTTTAAAGGGAAAAATATATTCTTTTGGACAGCAAAATGGAGAGATTAGCTCACCATACGAAATTTCGAAAGGAAAAAGAAAGAAAATTACGAAGTACTGAGATGGAAGGGAACAGAAAATTTTATGGGGACCAGATGAATAAAGGTTCAATATATCAAAAATAACATGAAACCGTGGAAAAAAAAAAAAAAAAAAGGAGCAAACATTATAGCCAAGACACCAAAGCCAAGAAATTAGAAAATTTCAGTACCTCGATCATTGAATTTTTTCAAAGTTGGGCCAACAAGCAAAATAGAAGCTGCTTCTAGATGTGCCATCTCAAGTATAGGATTCTCCTCCACCCGTAGATGCTGCAGTACAGCACAATAGCAGAAAAATTAAAGTGCTGCAAGGTCATGAGAATGCCTGTGTTTCATATTCCTAAAGCATTGATTTCTTGTACTTGCTCGCCAGTTCTTATACCAAAAGAATACATGGAATGATGTAGAGCCAAAAACAAAAAATAAAAAGCAAGAAATAAAATAGTGACAAAGTAAAAATACAGAAGCCTGTTTGCAACTTGAGGAAACAAAGGGAAAGAAAGGGGAAATAGTAATTTTCCTTCCCCTCCTTGTTTGATTTCTAATTTAGGAAGGAAGAGACAGAAAGGGAGAAGAAAAGTAAGACAGAGTTGTTTTTCTTCCCACTTTCCTTTCAATTTTCCTTCATCTTTCCATTTCTATAGTCATCCTTTTATTTTGAATTTCAAAGAAAATGAAAGAAAAGTGGTTTTCCATCCACTTTCCTTTCATTTTCTTTTCATAACCAAACGCAGGAAAGAAACCAATTTCCCTATAATCTCTCACTTCCTTTCCCTTCGACAAGTTCCAAACAGACCATAAGTTTACTTTCACTTTGATTTCAAGTTACAAACTAATGCAGCAGACTGGAAAAGGGTGTGCTGATGCTCACAATCATCTCATAGAGCACCTTGTCTCAATTATTGTTCAAGACCTAAAAGATTTACTCACTCCTTAGAAATATGTCCCCTAGGTGACATCCAATAAAAATGGAATAATTGGGAGAACCTCACAAATATAGATGGAGGAAAAAATTTTAAGGACGACAAGTGTTTTAAGCATAATTGCCATTCAGTTAAATAACCCAACAAAGCCTAATCCCAATCTAACACGCAGCACTACATCCCATTATACCATTCCGATATATTAAACAATTCAAATTGCTTACTAAGCTTTCTAGTTTTACCATTAAGATTTAAATCATCCAGTTACAAAGGTTTTTCAGCAATCAATTTCTTTGTAAGGACTAGTCTTTTTTTTTTTTAATCAATTTCTTTGGACTAGTCATACGAAGTATTTGCTTCCTATGAGTTCCAATCATCATTTCGCTAGTTGAACCTGCCAAGCACATAAGAAATTCACTTAACAGTCTAACTATGCGAAGTGGTAAACACCCTTTCTGCACCTTTACCATAAGGATGAAATTACAGCTCATCTAAGCTATTGCATCTACGCAAAATACCCACAAATAAACTATTATTTAATCACTCATATCAAATGTCTCAACTAAGAATTTATGGGAGACAAATACAGTTCACATACAACATATGTAAATGTATTTGGAAAAACAGTTGCCCATTCCAAATGTGAAATATGATGCATGACGGTAGGTCAATACACCACAATATAGTGAAGCATGGATTATAGAATACTTCAACATAGAAAACAACATGCATCATTTCTTGAATGAATAAAGAATTTATGAATTTAAAAATTAAACAAAGCCTTAATACCATTCACATCAAATTACTTGTTCATTAAATACATCAAATTTTCTGTAGGATAGATATTCGGTAGGTAGTTGGTACTCAATTTTAAATTTAAAAGGCCAAAATATGAAAAATACAGTTAACAAATTTTGGTAAAATCAAATTTTACATGCACATCAGTGGAACAGCATCATGAATTTACTTAATCGCATTTGACGTGGTCCATTCAATATAGCATTCACAGATTCATACATTATGGTGCACAAGTAGTGCTACAAGAAACATAGAAAATCAATGCCACATAAACCAACTATTGACTTAATCCAAGTTAAGAGTGCCAAAGGGAGAGAAAGAGGCCAAACAGAATGTTAGGTTGAGACTTTGAGAAATGTCTTGTTGCCTTGGAGTTGGACTTAATTGAGGATATGGTTGACAGAGCCAATTAGAGAAGAAGACTACATGCATCCACCATATGTCATGGGGAACAAGGCTTGTCAAGTGTGGAATACATGGAATTAGAGTAACGCATTCAATATAAAGGACTATATTAAATGCAATTCACTATAACTGAAGTAAATAGTTTGTTGGCAAAGCTATGAAGAGGTGTATTTGTTCAAGTATAAACCACTGTCAATGAGAAGCCGAAGCGGGTTGGGGAAGAAAAATCAGGGGGAAATTCTGCATAACTGCAGCCAAAACATGAACAGGAGTCCCTGAAAAATTAGAAGCAAGAACCACTAAATATTCTACGAAATTAAAGCAAACAAAGGCAACAATAAAGTAAACCCCAGCCTAAGAAGCATGGAAACTTCTAAGACGTGTTGTGCAACGCATGTAGGACACTCGTCCAAACGTGCCCTATTATTTTTAAACTTTTTAGAATTTGCCATGTCCGCTTGTCAATGTCGCATCCGTGTTGCGTGTCCATGTCCATGCTTCTTAGACCCCAACTTCATAGCTGGAAAGACCTTATCCTCAGCCAAGAGCGGAAAGATACTTGAAAGGTTACATAGGTTCAGAGCGTCAACTCAGAGGTGAACTCTTTTTTCCTTTTTTTCACTGCTAGGTATGCTTCTTATCCAACACTAAATGCATGATGTTCCAATCCAAATTGATTTTTTTTTCTGGAGTCATAGGCAATTAAAGTAAATCCCAGTCTAAGAAGCACGAAAACTTCTAAGACATGTCCATGTCAAACATGACACTCTTCGGACTCGCCACCGATGCGTGTCGGACACTCATCTAAGCGTGTTCTATTATTTTTAAACTTTTTAGAACCAGACACACGTCGGACATTTGAGAGACACAAGTGTCCATCACTTAAACACACATGAAATAAGTTGCAAATTTGAAGAAAATAACCTAGGATCCTATTGCAAAATAAAAACAATGTAGATTTATACCTAATTTAATTGTTAAGCTAAGGAAGACTGATTTTTAATTTTAATTAGTGTTACCTTAGAATTTTTTATTATATTTGAGTAAAATATTCAAATATATCATTTATAAAAAAATATAGAATATATATTTTTGCAGTGTCCCCTTTGTGTTGTGTCCTGCCCTGTATTTTTTTAAATTTGTCGAGTCGGTGTGTCCGTGTCACATCCGTGTTGCGTATCAGTGTCCATGCTTCTTAGACCCCAACTTTGTAGCTGGAAAGACCTTATCCTCAGCCATGAGGAGAAAGATACTTGAAAGGTTACATGGGTTCAGAGCATCAACTCAGAGGGGAACTCTTTTTTTCCTTTTTTTCACTGCAAGATATGCTTATTATCCACACTAAATGCATGAAGTTCCAATTGAAATTGATATTTCTTCTCCTTTAATTTTTTACTGGAGTCATAGGCAATTGAGATAAAAAGGTAATCATGCTCTCCAATAAACACTTGGTTACTAAAGGATAACAGGGAAACCCTCCAATGATAATGAGGCAGGCAGTCCAGTTAGATATGCGGAACTAACCTCAAGGGCTGGCAAGTGTGGGAAACCCTTCAAAGTTGATATTCTGTTTTTGCTTGCAGCTAATACCTGTACAAGAAAAAGAAGTGATTCATACAAGAATATGAAGAAGCAATAATCAAGTAACTATAGGAACATCAAACCTGTAATCGAGGCTGACTGGCCATTGAAAGAGACTTCAACTTATTTTGTGCAACAGACAGAAACTGGAAAGAAAAATTATTTGAGATTATATTAGTTGTTGACACAGTATGGAAGGCCATGATAAAATTCTATACTCCAAATAGAGATCAGCAAAATGCAAACAGTTCTAAATGTTCACCTCTAAATTAGGAAGCTCAGGAAGGCTCACAAGTGATGAAATTTGATTCCCAGCAAGATAGAGTTGCTACATGAATAATAAAATATTTCAGGACCTGGTTCCATGAGTACATTCATCATCCATGGCCTCATCAGATATGAATAAATATGGCAGACACAAACCTGTAGGGCTTTGCAATTCTCAAGTGGTTCAAATCCAGGCCCTTTGAAATCATTAAAGCTCAAATCAAGAACCTGGCAAGAAAATGTAGTTATAAAAGCACCGAGCTTCAGTCAAAACTAATTCTTTGCATCTCCAGAAAAGTGATCTAGACACGTGATGAACATCAGCGCACCAAACTTGAGTCTACTACAATGACTTTATTTGCATATCCAGATACATGATCTAGACACATGATGAACATGTCTGATCACGTTTCTTTAGAAACTCAAAAGATTTTATTGAAGAAATGTTCATTTTCGAAGATAAAAATAATTAAAAAGGAACAACAGGATAAACTAAGGATGAAACACTGGCAAGTATATCCGGAAAACAAACCTTCACCCTCTTCAATATTTCAACACCTTCTAGTGTAGATAAAAGATTGTCTCTGAGATAAACAAACTGCCAAAAGGAGTTTCGGTTAGGGAGTTAGAAATAGTTATCAAAGAACCCGCAAATATTGGCAGCAAATGATAAAACCTTACACTGTTCCCTCTGCAACCTGCCTATTGCTATTTGCTTCTATGAAAGAAAAATAAAAAAATTTCAAGAATAGCTTTGCAAAATCAAGAGAAAAATCTCATCAACACTTTTGAACAATTATAGACACAAACTAGCAACATGTTCATCCTAGATTAACTAGTAGGCCCCTTAGGTCTGTCTCATCATTAAAACCTTGAGGCCATCAATAAATGAAATTAAGGTACAAAAGTCCCTAACTTTGAATATTGCAGGGGGAAATATGATGTGCCCTAATTGAAAAGGAGAATGTTAATCTTCTGTTTTCAATTTTAGCGCTAAATTAGTGAATTCCATAGTTTTGCAAGATTTTCTAGATTTTTTATTTGAGTAATTTAAAAACACTTGTGTGAATGTCCTCATTAAATAAACCCATAGAATTATGAAGAAATTCGTGCTGATATAGTGTGTTCAATTATCAAACAAAGCAGAAATATCTCCTACTAAACTACGAAAAGCACAAAATTAAACACCTAAATGCATGACATCACCCCAGAGTCTCATTGTTATAAGTTAAACAACACCAAAGTGCTGAGTTAACAGATCAAAACCTCGTTTGTTACAAGTTTCTGAACAAGGAACCCAACCACATAATGGCAAAAAAATATCTTCACCATATACCTCACCACAAAAGAAGCCAAAATACTTCATTTCTTTTTGTGAGAAATAATTAATTGTTTATAGCTTTGACAATACAACAAGAAGCAAAGGTACTTGGGGGGCACCCCCTTGGTGCCATTTCTTTAATAGAATTATACTAATCAAAAAATTATACAAGAAGAAGAAAAGGGAATACTAAAAGAAGAAATAAAGCATCCAACCAGTTTACCTCCAAATTTGATGACAAGTTCAACCCACTAGAATTGAGACTTCGAATTCGGTGACCCCTAAGATCCAACCTCTGATATGAAATGGACAAAAAACCAAGTGGTGATTAGTATAGAATGGAGGACCAAACAAGATGATAAAACTAGAAAAATATCTATGAAAATGGTCATCAAGTAAATATCTAAGAATATCAGCAAAATGAATTGGAAGAACAAGGGCAAAGTAATAACATCTTTTCATAAAGAAAGCCACATGATTTTTCTCACTCTGCATGCACAAATTCAAGCAAATAAACATAAAAGGGCATGATAAACCATGTGAAGTGTCCCGGTGTGGAAAGTGTGAATACCAGGTGGCAACATGAGGCATTATGAATTATTACTATATTGTAACTATCATCCTACATTGTGTATCTAAGTGCAAAACTTGTTTCAACAAGTTCGAGATGACTCACATTCACCATTTAAACCAAACCGTATTGATTTAATGCTGTCAAAATATAGCATTGCAAATCTGTAAAATCAGAACTGCTTTTCCATTTACAAAACCTTGCCAACAATTACTAAGTTATTTGTTTATTTGTTTTTCCCTCTATCTATGTCCCTTTTACAAAGCTGCATAACTCTCACTCCGCATCTTACAATCTTCATTCCTTGACTCTCCTCCATAGTCTCATTAGGTTCAACTATTAACAACAATATATCCATAAACACTCCTCAACGGCTGTCTTATTTAATACTAGGTGAGGTTGCAAAAAAAAGAAGCACCAGAAAGAAGACCGGCAAGAGCATATCTCAAGAGCGATCAAGAAAGCGAGCAAGCATTATAAAAAAAATAAAAAAAAATCCAAAAAACCTTAGAAATGCTTTTAAAAAGTCCAACTTGCAAATTTTAATGATGATGGTCCTTTTCAAGCATGCAAAGGTATTCTCCATTAAAAGATCATGTATATGTTGTTATGACCGTTGCAATACATGTGGGGTATGGATATCCATTTTTTGTCATGCATCTTATAATAGGTTATGTATCCAAAATTCTTAAGGTTAGAGAATAACTAATTCCCCCATTCAGTTAGTGGCACATTATCTGAAATGCACACAAACAAATGAATTTTGCAGTAAACAAATTTGGACCAAACTAAGTAATTATCCAACTTGGTAGGCGGTCATGTATTCCATTGTTCATGTGCTCTTGAAGGTTTGTTGACTGCAGTGCTTACCACATCATCACCAGCTTTGATTTCCACCTGTGGAAGTGTAATGAAACGAGAATCCCGACTTTCCGGTGTTGCCACTTTCCGACGACCAGATAAACCAGAACTCCTGTCTATCGATGAAGACAAAGAGCTACCTTTTGATCCATTAGTAACTGAAGGAGTCCGAGGTGATGGAGAAGAGACCTTTTGAACCACCTTTCTACTTGTGCTGCTAGCAGTGCTGTCCAAGGATGTAGAAGGAACCCTCTTTGAAGAGGAAACTGATGATGAGGGTTTCACAGATGACTTCTTTCCAGAAACTTGTTTAATTACATCAGAAGTAGACAATGTTCTCGAAGTTCGAGCAACAGGTGCAGAGGGAACAGACTTTCTAGTCTCTGATATGCTTGACCGCGTCAATGGTTTGGTAGCAACTGGTGTAGAGGGAACCAACTTTCTGGTCTCTGAGATGCTATGCCGGGTCAATGGATTGGTAGCAACTGGTGTAGAGGGAACCAACTTTCTGGTCTCTGAGATGCTAGACCGGGTCAATGGATTGGTAGCAACGGAAGGCAATGAACTCCTTCGAACTTCTGGGAGAGACCGCCTTAATGGTTCAGAGGGCAGAGGGCTAGTCTTTTTTCCTGCAACTGACTTAACACTAGTTTGCCGCTTAGTAATTGAGAGTGGCTGCTTCTCAGCCAAACCTCCAGTGCTATTCCTTCTAATCAATGGAACTGAATTTGAACTCCGTGAAGAACTAGATTTGGTTGCAGCTGATTTAGCCACAGTTGTACTCAAATCCAAACTGTTTTTCACTTCCATTCTCTTTCTGATAGAGCCAGTTGGTCCTGAGACATTTGACGTCACCTTGGCATTTGATTTTACAGTCTTGGATGTTCTCTTCACACTCTCTGCCGATGTCTGTTTCTGTAACTCTGAATTATGCGGCTCTTCCACTGGATCTTCAACAGATTGAACTATTAGGTCTTCCATTCTGGTTCAAGAATCCAAATTTCCAGTTATTTAATGACAAACAGTCTGATCCAAGCAAAACCAAATTGCAATTGACAAAGAACCATATAAATTTACATCAGTTCTGTTTGATTTCCAATAAAATGTTGCCGAAAAGAAGAATGTAAAAAATTTTGTACTTCAGTTGTCCAGAAAACTTGTCCAGGATATCAGAAATAAGCAAATAAAACCCCCCACCCCAAATGAGCCTAATTCAACAATCTGGCTTAGTAAAACCCCCACTCAACTGAGCTTAATCCAACAATCTGGCTTAGTTGTGGAATTATTTTCATTATATGGAACCAAACATACCATTCTAACTCTAAATTTCTTCTCTTTCAACAGTTTTCCCAGCAATCAAACAGCGCGTATCACAGCCGAAATAGCACCCAAAAAGAAAGCCACCCAAAGACCAAAGTAACAAATTGAAGAGCAGTAACAGCAGCACTTAGATGTAGCACGAAATGCAGCTTCTTTAACTCAAATTAAGCGTTTTCTGACGATCTAACCAAGAAAAACACTACCAGAGAGAGAAAATTTGAAAGAAGAATAAGAAATAGAAAGAAAGACGTCCTTACCTGCAATGGCGTCTAGATCTAGAGAAGAACAGAGAGACTAACAAGGAGTGAGACTGTTCAACAACAACCCAACAATGTTTTCACTAGGGTTTCACAGTAGTTGGCGGTGTAGTAGTATAATACAATAATACATTATGGAAGAAGTTTTCGCGGCGTGACACGAAAAAAAGTTAAATTAAAGTAGGAGAGAGAGAGAGAGAGAGAGAGAGAGAGAGAGAGAGAGAGAGAGAGAGAGAATATGAGTGCAGGAAAATGAGGGAAGCGGTGAAAAAGAAGGTTGAGAGCGACAGATAGATATCGTTGGAGCCAATGAGACACACAGTGGACAGTAGCAAGCATAGCGAAGCTTCAGAAAGAAATAGAATTGGCGGAAACGAAGGTTAGAAGTGTTGAAAGCAAAGCGAGTTGCTGTTGAAAATTTACTCGAACGGTAGACGAGTCAACTCGGGCGGGTTAATATGACACAACTGAGTTTTAGGTTTTATTTGTAGAAGTATTTTCCGCTTGGGTGTGAACAGGGGGAAATAATTGGTTTCAGAAGGGCGTATGGGATGTTCCCTATTCACCAAAAACTGAGGGGTGTTTTCACAATGATATAATTATAAAAACACCTATTAAATACTGACTGAATATCATCATATTTTTTAAACTCTAAAACGCGATACATAAATTTATCAAATTATTAATTTGTATTAAACTAACACATTCTAGCAAACTATTTGAAGTACGGATGAAAAATTGTCATGTGATTTGTAAGTTTTTACAAATATATGGTTTTATATTTAAATTTGCCATACTTTTTTTAATTATTTAATAATTAAAATACCTTTTGAATTACCCTCATGTTTACATGACATTCCAATTGACACTTAAGTCATTAAATAACTGTTATAATAGATAAAGTTAATTTATGTATAAAATCATATTTTTGTGACACGTGTACAAATCGCATCATAATTTTTCATCTACTTTCTATCGTGACAAAAATATAATGATCTTTTCAAACTTAAAAAATAATAAAATGACAAATGTGCTTCTAGTGCCAACCAAACACTTCGTATTACTTAGTAAAATTTTATCTTTTTTTTTCTGCCATTTCCTTTCTCAAATTCTAAACAAGCTGTAAATGTGACAGACTTCGGTTTAGTGGGTCATGGTCTTCCTTTAGATTGCATTTTATGTTAGCCAATGGCCCTATACTCTGTGGTTGTGTGTCTCTCAAGGTTTCTTCTTGCCTTCTTTACATTTCATCATTTTATCATTAGCACTTTTCAATCTTTATTATTTTTATTATTATTATTATTTCATTTCTCTCTTTCTACTTTTTGTTCTTGTTTATCCTTTTGTTTCATTTTTTACTTTTGCTTTTAGCACGTGTAATTGAACCAAACGAAACGACTTGGGTTAACATCGTCAAATATGAGAATATTACCCTTTTACTTTTGAAGTTTTAAAAAAATTAAAATAAATTTCGAAATATCAACAAATAAAAAAAGAAGTTTAATAAAATTGATAAGCCATTTAAGTACTAGATCATACCATGTAACCACAAGTACAAAGCCCACTAGTCATTGGATTCCTTTGTTGACGGAAAGCCACAAAATGAAAGCCCACGAGATCCAAATGACTTGAAGTGGTATAATACGTGGTTACATAGTAATAAACTATGAACAACTAGTTTAAGAGTCAGACACTTTATTTTAAATATCAATAAATCATATGCATTAATGATTTGGACTCCATTTGATTCGATGTAATTTGTTTCACATTAGAAATTATTTTTTATCTAAAAACAGTTGCTCAAAAAAAATTATTTTTCTTTTTCGGTGTTTAGTTGACATACAAAAATAATTTTTTAAGGAAGTCTTGTCTTACTATTTTTTGTGGAGGGGGTGGTGGCAATGGTGGTGGTGGGTAGTGGCTGCGGTGATAGTGGTAATAGTAGCGACAACTGGGGGTGCACAAAAGAACGATAATTTTGGAGAACAAAACCAACCTGCTTCTATTTGTCGATTTGGGCCAAGTCTATCAATGTTCAATTAAACTTGATTTATGGTTTAAAAAATACCAAATTTATCAATTTGGTTTAGTGCTTGGGTTTGCATTTTATCAACCCGAATCAAGTTGACCAAACTCAAGAATTGAACCGAGATCTGATCTCACATATGTACTAAAAATTATGTCTTTAAATCAGTAGTATTTGTACTTAATTATTGATAATAAGTGTTTATATATTGTTATTTAATTTTAAAAAAAAATCAAGGATGCAAGATTAATTATATTTTTTAAATAAAGAAACTATGGTTTTATCCAATAAAAGTGAACCTGACCCAGCCTAACATTGACACAAACTAACCTAAGATATAAAAGTAAACCGAACTCAACCGTACTGACTTAGGTTGTTTTTGGTTTGTTCCATAAGAGGATCGGTTTACTTTTGGGTCAAGAAAATTAGAATCAATTAATAGCGGGTCAGTTCTAAATTTAGCATGAACCAAACCATGTAGATCTCTAACGACAATGGTGGGTAGTGATGCTAGCGGTGGAGGATGACGGTAGCGGTAGCAATCAACAAAAGTTATTTTCAGTGTAAAACATTTTACGTTAAATTAAACAGAACCTAAAAGACCCCTTTTAATCTCTTCGTCACTGCATAATGGAGTTCAGGGCATAGGTACAAGATAGGAAGGTATTAAGTACTGAAAATTAGTCAGCCTTTACTAATCATCGTTACTTCATAAGCCCCAATAAAAAAAAGTAGTCAACACACAAAAAGCAAGATAATAATACATTAAATAAAGCAACCAAGTAGGTTTAAACCATACAAGGGAGTAAATAAAAATAAAAACGTCTAAGAATTAGGCAACTTCTTGAGATTGTAACTAGCAAAAAAAAAAAAAATCCTTCATGAGATTATACTTTTTTATTTATTTTACACATATATACTATAATGCAACACAACTCCTCAAAAGGAGAGGTGGTAGACGGGTACATGAGATTGTACTTTTTCAAAACAATATTTCCAAAACAACTTTTGTAAATTAAAAAACTAAAACTTTGCATAAATATTCTCAAAGTGGAGATTCCAAAAAGAAACTGTGCAATAATTAGAATTTTATTTGGCGGCTATTAATATATTGTATGTTCCCCATTTCTATCATTTCACTCATATCCGATGGGTATGAATGCCCAAGGTGGATGGGTATCATTTCACTCATATCATTTCACCCATCTCTAGCTTAAGGCCAATAATAATTTACCCAAAAGAGATAAATATTTAATGGTACATTAATACTAACTACTGCTAATCAAATATAAACTTATAATAAAAGAACTATCAAATACACATAAATCATAATAAAAATAAGGTAATATTATATAAATAGAAAATTTATACAGAATTATATATATATAAGTTGTGTTTGTCTTTATATTTTTGTCTCTCTCTTATGTAGCGCTTTGGTAGTATTCTCTATGTTATTATATTTTTAAAATGTCATGTTATAGGAGCAATAAAGATACTTATTATTAATCTCATTAAGTTTCTATTTGCTACACAAATTCTATTTTAAAACAATAAGTTTGGATATTTATTTTTGAGGTTATACGTATAGATATCTGTTAAGTTTCCTAAATGAATAAATCAGAACTTTACACAAGTTATATTTTAAACAATAAGTATAGATATCTGTTTGGGTTATATGTATAGATATCTATTAAGTTCTCTAAGTGAAAAATTAGAACCCTACAAAAGTTCTATTTTAAAAAAATAAGTACAAATATTTATTTGGGTTAATACTAATCAAAATTCAATTATTTTTCGCAACAAACCACATTGGCTTTGGCACTTTCTTTTATTTCTTAATGAAGAATATGTTAAAAAAAAAAAAAAAACAAATAGTGGTATCATGAATAGGAGTTTTGAGTTCTATTCAATTACTTTATTATTTTATTCATAGAATAAAGTTAACTAAAATTCAACTATTTAAGATCTCTAAACCGAATAAGGCTCTAAAATTATATATATCATTTATAAAAAGGAGATCGATGCAATTCTTTTTCCTCAAAAAAAGTCTCTTTTCCAGGTAAATTTCAACACCAAAGTTTTTCTGGATATTATACGTAATTATATACAGATTGATATAACTATACTCTATATTGTAGTATCGAAGAACAACAAAAATATTAAAGGGACTCTCTCTCTCTCTCTTTTGAAGCTTTAAATTCCACTCAAATCTGATCATCCGATCTGTCCAACTAGATATTTGTCTCTATATACCTATATTTACAAATCTGTGTGTATGTATATACGTAACTGTTTTCAGAGATTGAATGTTAGAAATTTTAACAACAATTTATATGGTTCTAGTGCCTGTTCTATGACGTATATATACATACGTAATTAATGTTAAAATTCGTTTGGTTACTGGAAAGGGTATGATTGACAATTGTGTATATTACAGCTTTTTTTTTTTTTTTTTTTTTTGATGAGCATTTATATTACAGTATAGTTGTTTTTACTCTAAAAAGGTGTCTTTGATTTCCTTTTTTAGTTTGTAAAAGCGCCCACTTTATAGCTAGTCAACTAGTGTTAGAAAACAATCTCATTACTTCACCCTTTAACCTCTCAATATGATACTCGCCATCTAAATTTTGCAAGGCGTGAGACGTACGCGTAATATTTGTCAGCCGCTACTGTAATAGGGTATCAATGATATTTGTTAAAGAATGAGCAGTGTCTATGTATTTGTTAGAAATCTCATTGGGAGTTGTCTCTTTTTCCTATTTTACTAATAATGCATATAGTCAAACTGCATAATCATTTGATTAGTTTTTTAATTTTTTTTCAAATTAAATACAATATGTTTCTCTTTTCTTAATGTGAGAGCTATAAATTTAGAGTTTTAATAATTAATTAATAGCAGATGACGATGTAACTGTGCACAGTTGCAAGTGATATAAAAAGAGGATGATAGGTAGAGACCCAACCGGAAAAAAAAATAGTGTTAGCACACACAAGTGAAAGCAGTTCGACATTCTTGAAAATTTTTGTTACATGCTATCACCTTTAATTATTTTTTTTATTATTGAGGACTGTTATTCACAGAGGATTTTAAAAAAATAATTTACATTTTTTTTGTGTGCAGAATAATCGAATGGTACCTTTTAAGAACCTTCTCAGCAATATACTGCATAAATACGAAATGGAGCAAGCGGCATTTAAATTTTATGAGGCGGAAGGAATTGGGAAGCTTTGTGCAATTGTTATCATTTATGATAATATTGTTTTCAATGAGGAAAGAAATTATCCTAGTAAATTATTTGACAAGAAGCTAGATGCTGAATGTGAAGCGGCAAAAAAACCAATTGAATTTTTGAAGCTTTCATTTGAATTCAAAAGTAAAGATTTTAATTTTGAAGATCTGCAAAGGTACAAATTTGAGTTCACAAGAGCAAGTGAAATAGTTAAAAAATTGATAGAAGAGGACAAAGTTCTTCAACAAAGATCGCTGAATTTGCTGAAAATGACAAAGAGTCAATAGCATTAACTACAAATTTAGTATAGCTTTCTTAATAATTTACCATTTTTTTCAATAAATTTTATGGAGTAGGTTGCTCAAACTATTATATTTAGATTTTGTTTAATAAAATTTTTTATTAGTGCACTTTGTTTCTTCAATCCAATGTGACAATTTTTTTTATAGGCTTCACATTTAGTGGCATGCTAATTAATCATGACGTATATCCTATGCTCCAACCCAATTATGCATACACACAATTTGATGCAATGCAAATTAAATGTTTGTATGAATATTTGGATGTATAATGATCATATTTTTATTTTTAAAATCTTTTTTGATATATTATATATTAGTATTATTTTGTGACGGGCTTTGATATTTTAAAACAAGCTTCAAGTTTTTTTTTTTCCATTTTGGTACAATCGAGGTACTCCAATTATACTTCAATTAAATACATATAAATATGTTCCCTCACAAAAACATGTTCATTACTTCATGAGTACTTGGTTTATTAATCATTTATACATAACATGCTTTGTTAAATATTATCCAAATATGTTGTAGATATTAAAAAATAAAAATAGATGGTAGGCGATCGGTTACCCAAGCTCAATAATTGAGGAGGCATATTATTACACAAAGAAAGAATAGAAAAAATAAATTTAACCCATCATTAGATCTTTTAGCATCCTCACAATATCAAACAATTATGCAATAAAATATGGTCCCACAAATAATTCAAGAGGTCAGTTAATATCATATTAGTCGTGATAAGTTAACTAATCAAATATAGAGCGAAACAATTTTCAGTCAGTGATTCTACTTTTAGAAGGCAGCCTTCAGTACAAGAACAACAACATAAACTTTATTATGGTGCTAGTTTTGATGGTGACACCTCATCTTCCGACCAAACTGTTTAATTAAATTCCAAAATCACTATAGCTTGTATACAATTATGATAAATATTATGTTTATTTTAGTACTATATTATATTTTACCTTATGTTTTAAAAGAAGATTTAGTCCAAACTTTGAAAATGACAAGAAGATTTCATGGGAATACACAAGCAAAGGCTTCTAGTAGCACTAAAAGAAGTATAAAGCTTGCATAAATGTTTAGTTATTTAAACATGTATTTAGATGATTAAATTATAAGATACAAAAATTTTAACGTTGTAGGGAGAATCGAAGGAAAATGGGACTTTGAAGGACCTAATCAAATATGTTCACACTATGGTGCTATTGCGTGGTATCAAGAACGAAAGAAGGAAATGTGCAATTGCCACTTTTTAAAGACATGCCAACATTTCTAAAGATGTTATAGGACTATGAAGGTAGATCTAGATCTACAAGACTTAGATATAACATAAGAGCATACAACTCAATTTTTGCATTCAGCTCAATAGGTGAAAAATTGATAATCGAATAAATGATGTAGTGGACCATATGTCATTCGATTTAATGATCAAAATTACCATAAGATTGGTTCATTGCTTCCCATTATTGGTGCACACCTGAAGTTTGCACAACTATACATTTATGATCCTCAAACTGAAGTTTAGAATAAAGTGAATTCTTTACGTACCCATGATAATGTGAACCCTGAAATTGTTAATGGACTGCTACAAATGCTTGATGAACATAATGCTCTAGCAAAAGTATTTAAAAGGGTAAGAGATAGATTCCAACAATTTGACTCAATTATAGTTCATTTAAAAATTATTGGGATTCGGCAAAAAGATGGGATACAATAGAATCTTCCTACTTCTTCTAAGGTTGTTGCTCTAATTGTGGGAGGTGGCGTTGAACCTATTGTTCATCGAGATATCATTGTTGAAGAAAGATGTTTTGCTCTTAGAATGATTAACGAGTTGTACCGAAGTTTCATGACGATGCAATACCTCATTTTATTCCCCCTATGCTGAAGATGGTTATAGAATTGGCATTAAACATAATAATGTTTAACGAAGGCGTGGTACAAAGAGAAGTGCATTAACAATGCAAAAGTATTATGGTTTTTGAATACAACAAAGAGCATTAGAAGGGCAAACTTTAATTCAAGTAGGTAGATTATTTCAACAATTTTTGATTGACGCATATACATGTGTAGAGGAACAAAGATTATCATGGGTATGAAATAACCAAACAAAATTACGAGTAGATTTTTATAAAGGATTAAAAGATGTCATTATTAAGGGAGACACTGCTCCTACTTCAACTAGGAGACGGATTGCATTGCCTTCATCATTTACCCGTGGACCAAGGTATTTGTTGTAAAATGATCAACATGCAATGACAATATGTAGATGGGCAGGGCTACCAGACTTATTTTTGACATTTACATGTAATCCTCGATGGTTTGAAATACAAAAATTTTTAAGTTTAATCCCTCGACAGAAAATGTTATCCTTGCATTCAAGATTAAATTGGATAATGTAATGAAAGATTTACATAAAAGTATATGCATTAGAAGAATCATGGCAAGTATAATGATAACTTACTTTCTTCTGTGTGTAAAATGTTAGTAATTTAGTACCTACTTCAAATCATTCTAAACACTTGATACATATTTTGTGTATGTATTGCAATGATATACCCCATTAAGTTTAAAAAAAAAAGGGCTTGCCATATGCTCACATAATATTATTTTTACATCCTGATGACAAAAAACAAAATACAACAAATATTGATGAATTTATATCAGTAGAGACTCCAAATGAAAATGATGATTCAGTGGACTACGAGGCAATTAGTCAATTTATGATTCATGGACCATGTCAAGTTTCAAATCTTAGATCACCGTATATGGTAAATGGAAAATGCTCAAAGTATTATCCAAAAAAGTTCTTTAATGAAACTACTATAGATTTAGATGATTTTCATATTTACAAAAAAAAAAAAAAAAACAAAACGGTACAAAAGTTCTTACAAATGGGGTTGAGCTTTATAAGAGGTGGGTTATACCACGTAATAGAGAATTGGTTGTCAAATATGATGCACATATAAATGTTGAATGGTGCAACATGGTAAGGTCAACAGAGTACTTATTGAAGTATATGAATGAAGGTCAAGATAGAGCTACTATAATCAATGAAGAAAACGTTGTTAGCAATAACTCCAATAATACACGGATTATTAAAGAAGTAGATAAGATAAAAAATTTCTTACATTGTTGTTATATATCAGAATCCTATTGGAGAATATTTCAGTTTGATATCCAATTTTGAGAACAATTTATTGTCTTTCCAGATCATGATTTTATGCTGAATTTCCATCCAAATGGGTTTGGAAGCCTAGTGAAAAAATTTGGATAGAGGAAAAATCTGGTAGAGTTATAAATAGAATCTTTTATACACATCATTCATCTGGTAAAATATTTTATTTGAAAATCCTTCTAAATATTGTGAGAGGTCCGAAAAGTTATGAAAATATTAGAACTGTTAATATGCTTTTATATGCTGCTTTTAAAGAAGCATGTAATAGTCTTGGATTATTAGGTGATGATAATCAATGGGATGTCGCTATCCTAAAAGCAAGTCAATGGTCTACTGGGCATACATTGCCTGTTACATTATTGTTGTTTTTGAAAGCACCCCATTTTGTCCCCTCGGCAATCTCCGATTCAACCCGGCACTCCAGTAAAACGCCACAACATTATTAAAACCCAAACCGGTTTTTCAAACTCCAATCTAGTTAATTAGTCGCTTCTCGGGCCCAATGAGCCTAATTAAAGCTAAATGACCAAAATGCCCCTAGGCTTTCCAGGTAGCTTTCTAAGACCAGGCAGTCTCCGAAACCAACACCCTCACAGGCAGCTTTCTAAAATCAGGCGCTCTTTGGAACCAATCACCATTGTCGGAGTGACAAAAACACTCACAAACTTTGAATGATTCACTTTTGGCACATGCTAGCCTGCCAATGTAGAATATCTGTTATGCTCTTTGGCATCTAGTAGTTTCTCGAGATCAGGCAGTCTTTGGAACCAACACCAAACCGTCGAAGTGATGAAAACAGACACAAACCTTTAAATCGTTGGAGTGATGAGAACACTCACCAAGGCGACACAGGTATGCCATCCAAACCCTTAGTGTCACGGGACCGAAATCAACCCTTGGTCGTGGCACGTTTTTTGAAGAAAATTAAGATCTCAAAAAACCAACTTGTCATAACCATCGGAGTGACGGAAACACTCGCAAACCTAGGTCAACACCGGCGTCTGCTAGCCCAATATGGTGAAAAATAACAAAATTGCCCCTCAGTCACATTGACACGTCTTTCGAGAAAATACTAAGTTCTCAAGATGGTAAGTCCACCCTCTACAACTATCCTTTGATAGTCTAGCACGTTCAAGATACCAATCAAACCCACTTTGGTTTAATTCCAGCCAACACCGGTTAAAATGATGATTTTGCCCCCGAGTACTTTGTATGTCCTTCAAAAAAGCACCAATCCCTTGAGACGGTAAGACCACCTTCTCAAACTGTTTTCAGGCCGGCATGTTCAATATGCCACTCAAGTCCATCCTGACCCCGTTCTGGCAAATTCTGATTAGAATTATCATTTTGGCCCTAGTAAGCCGGGCATTTTCTAAATCATACCGGCTCTGGGTACCAAACAGGCATTCACCGGGATACCCTAATAGGGGTACCAAACAGGTATCCCCATCCATTTCTAAGTGATTCCCTCGACCCGGAACATCTCAAAGTCAACAAAAGCTTCTCGGAGCGTCTCACAGACGCTCTGCTAGGGTTATCTTTTTCTCTGGTTCCCTAGTTAAAATGTATTGTCAAATGACTTAAGAAATGAGTAAATTAAGGAATTCCTACAAGTTTTCCCAAAGGTCGTTCCATCGATACGGCACGATTGAAAAGATCACTTCCCAAAGCCTTCGACCACATGGCCCGAAAGTTACCACTTTGAGAAACCCCTAGAGCGTCTCATAGATGCTTCATTGGGGTTGATTTTTTCTTCAATTCTTTGATTAAAACGCATTATCAAACAACTTGAGACATGTTTAAATTAGGGGATTTCTTGAACCTTGTCCGGAGGACCTCCCAATGGTATGGTTCGATTAAGAAGGTCACTTCCTAGAGTCCACGATCATGTAGCGCAAAAACTGTTATTTTTAAAAACCCTTAGAGTGTCTCACAGACACTCTAAAAAGTTTATTTTTATTATTTTCATGCACGCTTTTCGATGATGTATCTTTGTTATCCAGGATCATTTGAAACTCTTCGAGGGCTCCCGATTTATGAGAAACAACGGGGGAATATCATGAACGTGACCGATTTCTTAGGATTTTCCCAGATTGCACGAATTTCAAGGCAAAATTAGTATAAAAGTTTTCGACAGCTGAGTGTGTGCTACATGCACCTAAAAAATGATTAGATTGGACAAAATTTGCCTTGCAGCCCAAGTTGGGGTAGTACAAAGAGTGCCACGTGACACTCAGTTAGTGGCATAGTACTGGAGCATGTAGCACATTAGCTAGGGCAAAATTTGCCTAGATGCATGTAGCACATTTTCCAGACCCTAAGACATTTGCCTATAAATAGTAGGCCACTCCCTGCGTATTCCAGAGGCAAAAATAATGGTGAAACTCTGCTAAAATCGCCCCAGAACTCTAAAAAAACCCTATACACTTCACCCTCTAAGCATCCAAGCTAGTTTCAAACTCTGTCTACCCTATACACTCCATCTTCCAAACCTCCAAGCAACGTTGAAGGCCATTTATAGCCCACTTCAAGGCTATTGAAGACCCTTCAAAGCTCAAACAAAGCCATCCATTAAAGGTTGAAGAAGTTGTGAAGACAAGATAGTATTTTTATTTATATTTTGCTACCCTCACTCTTCTCTTCTCCCTCCTAGCCTACTTAGGCTATTCTCTATTTTACTCCACATCTTCTACGCCCCTTTCTTGCTTGCTTGAATAAGTGGACCTATGGTCCATGCTTAAGGGAAGCTTTAGGGAAGTCGCCGGTTGGGGGCTCCCCTTTTAGCCTACCTTATCATGGTATGGACCATAGGCCCCTTGTAATGTGGTATGGCTTTTTAGCCTTATATGATTGCATGATCCCATTGCATATGTTTACTATGATCATGTATTGCATGCTTGGCTCCATTTTCATACTCATCACCATTTTCTAAAAACCCTAACTATTTCTATTTCTATTTACTTTATGTTAGATGAATGCTTTAGCTGCCATGAATGCATATATGACAGGATGGATGTGTGCTTTGGGTTATTTCCTCTATTTTTGAAAATTCTACACACACTTGGTGCGCTCACAATCATATGCATTCATACTTGCATTCTACCTTGTTACTAACCTTCTTGTTAGAAGGCAGAACATTATATTGGTTGTGAGCGGATGCTGTGTCAGTTTCTTAGCCTACGGCCTCTTGATAGTTCCCCCACTCAAACCACCAACCAAAGATGGGGTTCATCCTTTCGAGAGTGGACACTGGAGGTTTGAAGGTTCGGGAACCGAGTTTTTTTAAGAAGCATTAGTAGCCCCCAACCTCATGCTCATGTAGCACCTTATGCATAATCGAACCTCTGTTGGATTTAAGACAGACGCATCAATTTCAAAACAAGGAGGAAAAGGCAACCGCTTACTTTTCCTCACTTTCTATCCAGCTAAACTGCTTAATTCCTGCTATTATACTACTTAAGCATTTTCTACTACTATGTAAACATCATATGTTGTACTGCTCATGCATCCATTATCCATTTCAAGATGCGAGTTCCAAAGCAACTCAAGTCATTGCATTCCATGTATATGATCAACCCTTAGAGACTGGCCCAAAGTCAATCTTGCACAATTTAAAACCTACCGAAACCCCTAAGGGTTCCAAGCAACCCTAAGGGCTCATAACATGGATGCGAATGGCATCTTTCAAAGAGGGGCCCTAATCCCTCTCAGTTCATAGAGATAGGATTGCCAAGAAGATAAGGAGCAGCCAATAAGAAAGGGCCTTCGCCGACCCCCATCCAAAGCAAGAGGAAGGCAAATCCAATGACTCAAGAGTAGTTTAGGAATCCAATGCGTAGAAAATAGGTGAAAAGTCCGATGAAAAATGTTCCTCTCCCTCTTTAATGTATTCCAATTCTATGTACAAGAAAAATTAAAATATAATAAAACTGTCATTTTTACTTCCTTTGAATGAATAGATGTGTGAATGAATGAATGAACAGGTCACAGGTACAGAATTGCATATAGGGGCATGACCCTATCTCCAACTAATGAGCCAAAACATCATCTTTAGTTTCCTCAAAAAGTAAGGGCATCCCTAAGGCATGCATTGCATAAAAAAATCCTCAATGCAAGCACTAACTTGCAATTTGTGTCTTGCTTTTCTTTTACTCTTTCCCCCTTTATTTCCTAAGGATTAATAATAGTACTAGAGAAGGCACCTCCCATAAAAACAGAAGCACTGATGATATGGTAAGCGACAGAATTGCTATAAGTCAAGGAAAGAGGCCAATGCAAGAAGCGATGGAGCCTGTGGAAACTTTAGCTATCCCACCCTCCGATAGGGCCATCGAAGCAAGAAAAGTAGAGAACAAATTAGGCAACATCTCTATAATACTGAAAGCAGTGGCAGACAAATTGCAAAAGATAGTTCAGGCTGAAAGGGAAGAATAGGATTCTAACAGAGCCGAGCAAACTCATGGGCAACCATCTAGGTGCCTTTAAGAAATCTTCATCCTAAAAGGAGTTGCCATTTAGGTCAAAATCAAAGGATTCAATCTTCCCAAGGTCTCCACGGCGCAAGAATCGCCAAACACTTCCTCACGGTTTAGCCTCAACAAATTGATATGAGCCTAACCACTGAAATCTTATGCCATTTCCCTCATTTTCGCATTATCCTCACTCCTTTCCTATAACTAGAGCCTATGGTCATAATGGTCGGGTTCATCCTACAAGAAAATCCCCAACCAGCCATGAGACCCTTGCGACCCTCCATGCCACAAAACATCCCTTCACCACCTATCACTTTCCCTATCTTCGCTACAACTCCATTACCCCAAGCAAAGATTCCCAAATCTACTTCTCTACCAATGCTAGGAAGGGTGACTTTGCCATTTTGCCCTAAGTACCATTAACCGATCCCCATAAGGTCCCTGGAATTATCCTCCCACTTATGTCTAGACTACTAGAGAACTTGTGTCTGAAATAGGGGGAATGACCATATCTGACCGATGCTAAACCTCAGAAGAAGTGGAAAAAGAAGAAAGGGAAAAGGAAAGGAAGCAGAATGCTCAAACTCACTAACGGAACATGAGATTTTTGAATTCACTAAAGCGCTGAAGAAGAATAACTACGACATAATGGAACAACTCAAGAAGGCCCCTTCTCATATCTCTATGCTGAGATTATTGCTCACATTTGAAATTCATCATGATGCTTTTCTCAGAGTCCTTAAAGAAGCCTATGTTCTAAATAGTTTTACCCCCAAAAACTTACACAATATGATGAGCCTTATCATGGCGCCTAATGTTATCACTTTCTCAGATGAAGAGATTCCCGTTGATGGAACCAAACATGCCCCAAGTCTTGCATATAACTGTCAAAACTAAGGGAATGATAGTTGTAAGCACTCCATTTTTGTTCGCTCGGCAATCTCCAGTCCATATCAGTCTTCCAATAAAACATCATAATACATACGAGCCCAAGATGGGTCTACTAAACTCCAATCTAGTCAACTAGTCACTTCCAGACTCACAAGGCCCAAGTGAAGCCGACAAGACCGTCATGCCCCTAGGCATTCCAGACAGCTTTCCGAGACCGGGCGGTCTCGGGACCAACGACATCCAAGTAGTTTCCTGAGATTGGGCGATCTAGGGGACCAACACCTTATCAAATTTCAGATAGTTCACTTCTGGCACTTGCTAGCCAACCAATGCAAAATGTCCGTCATTTGGTAGTTCTCTGAGACCAGGCGTTCTCAAAGACCAACACCACCCTTACAAGTAGCTTTTGAGGCCAGGCGTTCTCAGAAATCAACACCACCCTACAGGTAGCTCTCTAAGGCTGGGCAGTCTTAAGGACCAACACTGCACAAGTAGATTTTTTAGATTGGGCAGTCTCGGGAACTAACACCTAGGTCAACATCGGCGCCTGCTAGCCTGACTCGGTGAAAAATGACTAAACCTGCCCCTTAGGCCTCCAGACACATCTTGAGAAAGTTCAAAATCCCTCAAGACAGTAAGTCCACCCTTCCAAAGTGATACTAAACAGTTATACGTACTCAACCCTCCATTCTGTCCAATTTTGGTCCTATTCCGGCTAACTCTGATCAAAATGACCGTTTTGCCCTTGAACGCCCCAGCACAATATAAATCCCACCAAACAGTGAAATGCTCTTCCAGGATCATCCCTGAATGACTCGGCATGCTTAACACAACACTCTGACCCATTCCTAACCCTTTTTAACCAAACCCGATCAAAATGACCATTTTACCCCTAGTGAGCCACACGCGCCCCAAAACTACACCGGTCCCAGAATATTGAACGGCGGGTCTCGTCATACACCCCTGTTTAACCTAAGGTGGACCTTACGACACTAAACACTCCTGACTCAACGAAAGTCCCCCTGGAGTGTCTCATAGACGTTCTGCCAATATTGTCTTTTTTCTCGATTCTCTGGTTATAACGCACCGTCAAATGACTTGACAAATGCGTAAACCAGGGAATTCCCGAAAGCTTGTTCATAGGTCTTTCCATTGATATGGCTCGATCGGATAGATCATTTCCCAAAGCCCCTCATCGCATGGCTTAAAAACTGCTACTTTCAGCAACCCCTGCAGTGTCTCACAGACGCTCCGCTAAAATTGACTTTTTCTTTAATTTTTTTATTATAACGCACCGTCAAATGACTTGAGAAATGCATGAATTAGGGAATTTCCGAAATTATTTCCAAAGCACTTTCCATTGATACGGTCCGATCAGAGATATCGCTTCCCGAAGGCCTCGATCATGCAACACATAAACAGCTACTTTTGAACCCCCACGAAGCGTATCACAGACGCTCCACAAAAATGTGATTTTATGCACACTTTCTAAGATGATATTGCACACCTCTGAACACCGTCCAAGTTTTTTGAAAACTTAAATATTTACGAGAAACTCTAGGAGAACATCGTAGATACAACCGATTTCTTCGAAACCTTTCCGGTTGGCACAATTATCGAGGCAAAGCTTAAACGAATACTCCCAGCGACAGAGAGTATGCTACAAGTACCCAGATTTTGATCAAATTGATCAAACTTTGCTTAACCCTTAAGATTTAGCTAGTACAAGAAGTGCCACGCGACCTTTATTCTGTGGAACAGTACCGGTGCATGTAACATATGCGCCTGTGTAAATTTTATGCAGGCACATGTCCTGCGTGCGCCAGTATCCAAAATTTTGCCTATAAATATAGGCCTTCCCCTCTGCATATTCAAGAATCGAAAACTGTAATGAAACTTTGCACAAACAGCTCTAGAAATTCGAAACCCTACATATATTCCTCCCTCCAAACACTTAGATTGCATTCGACCTTACTCTAGCTCATACACCTCCCCTATAAGGCCTTCCATGCCATAGAAGATCTTATTCCAGGCCCTTCCAAGTCCATCCAAGATCAAGTCCAAGCATCTAATGAAGTTTGAGAGTGTTTGAAGGCAAAAGGTGGTATTTCCTTTTATTTTTTTGTCTTCCTCCACTCCTCTCTTCTCCCTCCTAGCCTACTTAGGCTATTATCTATTTTAATCCCCATCTTTTATCCCAAATTCTTGCATGCTTTAGATAGGAGAGCTCCTAGCTCATGTCTAGAGGCAAACTAGCGAGAGCCACCGTGTGGGGGGATATCTCATAAGCCTACTTAAAGATGGTATGGCATTGGAGCACCTTGATTATGTGGTGTAGCCTAAAGCCTTGTATGAATTCATGACCCCTTTGCATATGGCTATCATGTTCATGTTTTATATGCTTGGCTTTATTTTCATGTTTATAACCATGTTTTCCAAAACTTATACTATTCTCATTCCCATGCCATTTTAAAGCTCAATATTCTTTTCAAAGTGGTTATAAGAGTTGGTTCCTTGAAGTTTAAAATGAGACTCTAAGAAATCATGCCTTAGAAATTCTCCCCATTAACCCTTAACTCATATTTTTGCACCTTTGTATTCTAACTTGCATAAAAATAGTTTTCAAACTCTCTAATTTCCAAGGTTTCTATTCTCGCAAGTTTAGTAATTGGAATGGCCCCATGGAACCCTCTCTTGAGTAGCCTCCCTTTTATATTGGCCATAGGAACCCTAAATTGTTAGGATGGTTCCCTCCTCCTTTTATTCTTGTATGAAAATGATTTTCAAACTCATTAATTTCTAAGATTTCTATTCGTTTAAGCTTAGTGGTTGGAATGGCCCCATGAAACTCTCTCTTAAGTGGTCTCTCTTTACATTAACCACAGCAATCATAACTTGTTAGAATGGTTTTCTTTAAAAATGGTTTTCAAAATCTTTTTCTCAAAAATGGTTTTCAAATGTTCATTCTCTCCATCTTTGCATTAAAAGTGATTTTCCAAAAAATTGTCATTATTGTGTCCATTTTTTAAAAATTTCTACTCTTTTCAAGATAAAGGTTATAATGGTCTTAAGGAAACCTTCTTCGGAATGGTTTTCAAGTAGCAACCATATAAATCATATTTTTTACTAGAGTTAAATTTTCATGGAAATGATTTTCAAAAAGGTTTATTTACAAAAGTCCTTTGCATAACATGATTTGCCTTTCAAAACCACCTTCCAACATTAGGTAAACCTAACCCTAGTTCAATCCACCCCAGGTTAACTTGACTCTAGTTGTCCAACCTTAGGTTAACCTAACCCAAGTTAGTTAACTCTAGGTCACCTTAACTCTAGGTTAACCAAACCCTAGTTAGTTAACTCTAGTTCAATCCGACCCTAGGTTAACTTGACAGTAGTTGTACAACCTTAGGTTAGCCTAACCCAAGTCAGTTAACCCTAGGTCACCATTAACCCTAGGTTAACTTAACTCTAGTTAGTTAATCATAGGTCAATCCAACCCAAGTTAGTTAACCTTAGGTCAACCCAACCTAGGTTACTATGCTTGAAAGTTCCAACTCAATGACCCCTTTTAAATGATCTTTCAAGTTAAGACTATTCTCATAACCTATTTTTCAAAAACCTCTTACTCTCTTGAGATTTCAAAAATTAACTCCAAAACCTTTTAAAATACTCCCACACTCTATTTTTAAAAAGGTCTCCTTTTCTCAAAAACTATTCCCAAAAATGTTTCCAAGAATTCACAACCCTAAGGTGTCCCTACCCCTTTTTTGGTTAAGGATTCCAAGGGAAGGTGATATACTAAGTACAACCTCCAAGGTTGTTTATATTATGGTTTCAAAGCCCTAGGTGTTTTCAAAAACCACTTTCAAAAGTTTTTTGAAGACAAATTTATTAAAACACTTCAAAACAAGATTTCAAAACATTTTCAAAACAAGACTTCAAAACATTTTCAAAACTCT
The DNA here is from genome assembly GCA_033060915.1 of Euryodendron excelsum. NCBI lineage: Eukaryota > Viridiplantae > Streptophyta > Magnoliopsida > Ericales > Pentaphylacaceae > Euryodendron > Euryodendron excelsum. Next base: position 14,146,614 of record CM065398.1, on the reverse strand, counting down.
CTTGAGTTATTGCAAGACACTCCCAAAACTCCCTCAAGTTGTTCCAAAAACATTTCAAAACACTTCAAAATCCCATTTCAAGAGCACTTTCAAAAACCTTCAAAGTTCTATTTCAAAAGTACTCCAACGTCTGATTCCAAATCAAAACTCTTAAGTTCTTTTTTTTCCAAAGATCTCAAAGCGTCTTCAAAAACATTCCAAAGGCCCCAACGTGCTTCTTTTCTATCGGGCTCTTGCTCGAACTACGAATGACCTGATTCTCGCCAAATGAGATATGTAGGCAACCTAAAATGGTGCGGTCATACCTTTTATTTCAACTAAAGTCCTTTTTAAAAATTCTTTATCAATTCAAGATCCCTATTTTAAACTCCTACAAAACTTCCATGTTTTCAAAAATTTTTCTCAAAACTTGCATCATTCATCTAAAAAATGATAACTAAATCTCATTTTCAAAATTCTAAAGTGGATGTTAAGTGGACAATAGTAACCGTTTATTCTAAGGAGTTAATAAAAGGGTGATTTGACATGTAGGTATTGAAAGGGCGAGGTAGGGTGATGATCTTAGGATATCTTCCCTACATATAACCAACCACCGAACCTAGATCACTGTTTTCAAAGATCAAATGGAGTTTTTTTTCAAAAAAGGGCATATATTTTTTCAAAGATTGACAAACAACCTGTTTTCCTAAAATACCTCTCTTAAGGAGGTTTTCAAAACCTTTTCAAAAACCTTAAGTTTAATCTTCGGATTATACTTAGCTTTAGGTGACCTAACTCACCTTAATCAAGTTAGGTGGCGACTCCTGTTTTTCTAAAAACCCATTAATTAAACCAATTTCAAGTTTAAACCTAGTCAGACTCGTCCTTCTGGGAGGATGAGTTCTAATGACAGAGTTCCGTGCTTTTTCCCGAGCCAGAAAGACTTGGTAAAAAATCGGGGCACGGCAATAGTGTCAAGAGTTTTAGTACACAATGGGTTTGCCCTAAATGTATATCCGTATTCAACTCTGGAAAGGCTTGGAACGGACCAGTCATACTTGAGCCATAGCACTATCATTATACGGGCTTTAGATGGGTCAAGAAGAGAGACCATAGGGGAAGTCGAGATATTCGTTGAGATAGGACCAATGACCTTCGCCATCAAGTTACAAGTCCTGCAGATACCTTCAGCATTCAACATGCTGTTGGGATGACCATGGATACACTCAGCGGGAGCAGTACCATCCAGTCTTCACCAAAAGATCAAATTTATTATCAATGGCAAGTTGATTTCCATATATGCCGAGAAAGAGTTCGCAATCTACAATGCCGATACAGTCCCCCGTGCTAAAGTGGTTGCTCTATCCTACTTCCAATTATTGGGATATATCACGGTGATATAAGAAGGAGACTTGATTGAACCCAAGTATTTTGACAATGCACAAATGATTACCCACTATTTCCAAAAGAATGGGAAGCAGCCTGGGAAGGGTTAGGAAGGAAGTTGCAAGGACAACCCCAAACTTTAGACATACTTTCACAAAAACACACTTTTAGCCTAGGGTATAAGCCCACAAAGAGGGAAATAAGGAATCAACTCTAGAAAAGGAAAAGATAACGAAAAATGGCAATCGTTGATGAAGAAGAACCTACTCAGAAAAGCGAAATGGGGAAGAAAATAATACACAAGCTCAGATCAGTTTGCTTATCCGAAAAAGGAGAAAGTTCAGTCACCGAAATTGACCAAGAGGAAGAGGAAATGTGGTTACAAGTCCAGGCCAATTTGTTTCAGGGATGAGATGTCCTAATGATCAATACATTCCCACTCCTCGACAGTGTAGCATCAAGAAACATTACCATTCGGCCGACTTACCCTAGAGAAAAGCTCAATAACTAGGATAGCAAGAACCTCACTCAAACTCATAAGTTTCAGTATAGGCCTGTCGGGGTATTCCATAAGCTTCTAACTCTGTCTAAATAGAACTTGTGTTTATTTTCAAAATTTCATGTTTTGTCTGAAATCAAGATCTGTAATAGGTATACATCTATAAATGAAAGGTTGTTTCCTTTATTGAATGAGTCCTTCATTCATTTTTTGTCAGGGACCCACATATTCGACACCTCAGTTGACCCATATATTCGACACCTCAGCTGGTTAATCGAAAGCATGCCTAGCTTGACCAGTCACGACTTCGAAATTAAATTTGACTACCAACTCTTGGGAATTGATCTTGATTTAAATAGCACAAATGAAGTCTCAAAAGAAATCCCGGAGCAAGTGAAAAAACCTGAAAGTTGTAAAACCCCTAATATTGAATAAACAAAGACAATCATTTTGGGAAGCAAGGGGTCCCTAAAAGAGGTCAAAGTTGGTACCAGAATGGACCAGTGGCAGCGTAAAGAAATACTAGAATTGTTAGCTGCCTACATTGATGTCTTTGCATGGTCTTATCAAGATATGCTAGGGTTAGATGAGTCAATCATTAAACAGCAGCTGCTATTGGACCCATAGATAAAACCCATCAAATAAAAGTTGCAAAGACTTTAACCTGAGTGGAGCCTAAAAGTTAAAGAGGAAATAGTCAAACAATTTCACGCTGGGTTTCTACAAGTGGTTGAATACCCACAGTGGTTAGCTAATGTCGTTCCAGTCCCCAAAAAGATGGAAAAGTTCGAATGTGCATTGATTTTCGAGATCTCAAAAAAACAAGTCCAAAGGACGATTTTCCTTTGCCTTATATAGATCTCCTGGTAGACAACACCGTATGCCATGAAACGTTATTCTTCATGGATGGCTTCTTGGGTTACAATCAGATTAAGATAGCAGAAGAAGATTGGGAGAAGACGACCTTTATCACGCTATAGGGAGTATACTGTTACAAGGTAATGCTGTTTGGGCTAAAGAACGAAAGAGCAACCTACCAGAAGGCCATGGTCACCCTTTTCCATGACATGACGCACTAAGAAGTGGAAATCTATTTAGATGATCTTATCGTGAAGTCAATAGTTCAAGAAGATCATGTGGTCAATTTATGAAAGGTATTTGATCGATTCCACAAATACCAACTTAAGCTCAACCTTGCGAAATGAACCTCCGGGGTATCTTTTGGAAAGTTATTGTGGTTCAACGTCAACAAAAGAGGAATAGAGATTAACCCCGTCAAAATCAAATCAATCATTGAAATGCCACCACCAAAGGGAGAAATTAAGATAAGGTCTTTCTTAGAAAAATTGAACTTCATTAGTAGATTCATTGCTTAGATGACTTATCTCTGTGAACCAGTTTTCAAACTACTCAAGAAGGATGTCCCAAAGGAATAGGACAAAGATTGTTAGCAAGTTTTAGAAAAAATCAAAGAGTACCTCTTAAACCCTTCAATTCTAGTAGCACCAGTCCTAGGAAACCTCTTTTAATGTATCTAGCGATCCTCCAAACCTCAATAGGGTGTGTCCTAGGACAACATGATGAAATAGGAAGACAAGAACAAGCCACATAGTACCTTAGCAAAAAGTTCTTACCTTATGAAGTCAAGTATGCCATGGTAAAGAAGACCTGTTACGCCTTAGCCTGGGCAGTCCATAGGTTTCGACATTACATGTTACATCATACCATTTTTCTCATCTTCCGAATGGATCCAATCAAGTACCTATTTGAGAAACTCACCTTCTCTAGCAAAATTGCTAGGTTGTATATGATTTTGGCTGAGTTTGATATAGTTTTCACTGCTCGTAAGGCTATCAAGGGGCAAGTGATAGCAAATTATCTGGAAAAAAATTCCCATCGAGGATTATCATTCCATGGAACCTTATTTTTCTGATGAAGACATCCTATACACATAATCCAAAGGCAGGAGGTACAAAGATCCCGGGTGAAAGATGTATTTTGACAGGGCCTCGAATAAAAAAAGTGCTAGGATCAAGGCAGTCCTGGTGTTTGAAGTGGGAAACCATTACCCAATTGTGGCGAAACTCAAATTCTACATATGTACCAATAAAATCACTGAGTATGAAGCCTGTGTCGTGGGATTAAGATTACCAATGGAAATGAAGATCGACGAGCTGACTGTCTTGACCTTATAATCCAACAATCCAAGGAAGCCTATCAGACCCAGGACTCAAAGTGTTCCCTGTACCATCAACAGGTGAAGAATCTTTATCAATCGTTCTTGAGGATAGAACTCTGCCACATACCCCAGATAGAAAATAACTTTGTTGATGCTTTAACAACTTTAGTAGCCATAATCAAATTTAATGATGACACAGACGTCCCTTCTCTTTAAGTTTTCATCCATGATACCCCTTCTCATTGTTTCAAAGCTTTGCGGAGCCCGATGGGCAGCCTTAGTTCTATGATGTCAAGAAATATATGCAAACAAGAGAATTCCCCACTCAAGCTTCGCCAAATGACAAAAGACAATCAAAAGAATGACCTTCCAATACTTTATTGCAAAAAACGAGCTCTTCGAGAGATCTTAGCTAGGGCCTCTAAAATGTGTGGACTCACTCGAAGCTATTCAAATCATAAATGAGGTACATGAAGGAACCTACAGGCCCCACATGAATGGACACACCCATTTTAAAAAGATCCTCAAAACGGGCTATTACTGGACCACCATGGAATCAGATTGTGTCAAGTACGTGCTCCGATGTCACATATGTCAAATACATGGGGATATTATCAAAACTCCTCCCACAGAACTCTGACCGATGACGCCGCCGTGGCCCTTTTTTATATGGGGAATGGACGTGATCGGCCTCATTACCCCTAAAGCCTCTAATAGACACTGTTTCGTATTGGTCGCTATTGACTACTTCACCAAGTGGGTCGAAGCAACTTCATATGTTCAAGTGACTAAGAAAGTGGTCAACAAGTTCATCAAGACTAACAACATCTGCCAGTATGGAACCCCTGAGACTCTCCTCACTGACAATGCAACCAACGCAAACAACAAAATGATGACTTAGCTCTACCAAAACTTGAACAACACTCATCAAAATTATGTAAGTTATCAACCGCAAATGAATGGAGCGGTAGAGACAGCCAATAAGAACATCAAAAGGACCCTCCATAAAATGATCGAAAGTTTACAAGATTTGCATGAAAAACTCCTATTCACTCTCATGGCCTATCGTACAATAATGAGAGTCTCCACCAGAGCCACATAATACAAATTGGTAAATGGTAATGAGGCCGTCCTCCTAGTTGAAATAGAAATGCCTTCCATGTGGATACTAATGGAAACCAAGCTAGAAGAGACAGAATGGGTCAAAGACCGGTATGCGCAGTTATACTTGCTGGATAAAAACTGATAGCTGCTATCTATCAGGCACAGTGTTACAAAAAGCAATTAACCAAAGCGTTCCAGAAGAAGGTCTAACCCCAAACTTTTTAACGTGGAAACTTAGTGCTGAGGAAGATATTCTCCAACCACAAGGAGGCTCAGGGAAAGTTTGCCCCAAACTATGAGGGGCCCTTTATAATTAAGAAGGTCTTGAAGGGAGGAGCATTTATTCTAGAGGAAATTGATGGACGAGAATTCCCCAACCCTTTGAACTCGGATGCAATCAAACGCTACTATGTGTAAGAAGAGATTCTCAATTTCTTGTTTAAGCAATGAGGAAGTTCCTTGAAATGAAGAAGGGTCATCTTTCATGCAGAAAATGTTCCCATTCATTAAGAAATCACCAAAATTCTTGTGAAGAGCTCATAAAGACTAAGCAATTTAATTGGAAATGAAGATTGGCCCTCATTTCTTTTGTCATATAGTTCAAAACATTTCATTGCAAAGCCCACTTGAGCCAATTACATCCCTTTCGTGAAATCCTACCTAGTGATTGTGGCCCATAATGGGCCAAAGCAAAGCAAAGGAAGAAAAGATAAAAAGCCAGTTTAGATGGGTGAAAAAAAAAACTCAAAGCCTTGTAACGAAGAATCAACGAAGTCGACAAAATACCAAAGAAAGGGCAATTCAAAGAAGAGAATAAGAGGTGGCAGAAGAAAAACCCCAAAGAATAAATGAGAAGCAAGGAATAAGAGGAATCAAAGTTCGAATATTAAAAGCGATCACAGGTCTTAAAAAAAACCCAACAAAATGCAAAAATATTTTGAGCCTTTATCCATTTCTTTCAACTACCCTATAACCTAGCCTGCATTACAGTCCAAAGGAAAGCCCTATCTGATCAAATAAAATTACTTAGTCCAAATGAGTCCAAAATAAGGACGATGGTCTCCGAAGGACAAATAACTGCAAAATGCAACTAGACACCTCCAAGGACCATGCCTAATCGAACATTCCTGATGGAGGTCCCTTCAAGTCATAGGGGAAATCTTCATTGCTCAAAAATGAAAAATGAATGACTACTCCAAAAAAAAAGGGTATAACCTTAAGGGCACGGTGAAAACTCGAAAGAGCACCATGAGTAAAAAGATAAAGGCATGGTAAGATACAAACACTATCGGCCTAGTGAAAACCCAAATGGGCGCCACGATGTAAAAATGACAGAGCTGGGATCAATGAAAACCCACAAGGGCGCTGGTAGGGAAAACAAAAAAAAAAACTTCTCTTTCTCCCTTCTTCAGTCACCACTACATACTCTAGTAATATGAATGACCAATGTAAGCACCCTATTTTTGCTCGCTAGGCAATCTCTGCCCTGACCAAATCCAGTTTCAAACATCACTATACATTCGAGCCCAGGCTGGCTCTTTTAAACTCCAATTCAGTCAACAAGTCACTTTCTAGGCTCGCAAGGCCATATTGAAGCTAAAAAGATAGTATTGCCTATAGGCACTCCAGGCAGTTTTTTGAGACCAGGTGATCATGGGAACTATCACCATCCAGGCAGCTTTCTGAGACCAGGCGGTTTAAAAAACTGACACCATTCAGGTAGCTTCTCGAGATCGGGTGATCTCGGGGACTAACACCTTATCAAATTCTAGATGGTTCACTTATGACGCTTGCTAGCCCGCCAATTTAGAATGTCTGTTATCTGGTAGCTCTCCTAGACAAGACAATCTCGGGGACTAACACCACTCTACAGGTCACTTTTTGAGATCGGGTGATCTTAAGAACTAACATCGCCCTATAGGTAGCTCTCTTAGACCGAGCGGTCTTTGGTACCAACACCGCACAAGTAGATTTTCAAGACCGGGCTGTCTCAGAAACCAACACCTAGGTCAATACCAGCGCCTACTAGCCCGATTCAGTGAAAAATGACCAAACCTGCCCCTTGGGCCTCTAGGCACATCTTTGAGAAAGTTTAAAATCCCTCAAAATGGTAAGTCCACCCTTCCAAAATGTCCTTAGATAATTAGGCATACTCAATGTGGCATCCCGAACAATTTTGATCCCGTTCCGGTCAACTCTGGTCAAAATGACTATTTTGTCCCTAGACACGCCAACATGGCACAAATCCCTCCAGACGGTAAGCACACCTTCCAAGACTATCCCCAAACAGTCTGGCATGCTTAATATGACATTCCAACTCATTTTGACTGTTTCCAACCAATTCCGATCAAAATGACCATTTTACTCATGGTGGCCCAAATGCGCCCCAAAACCACACTGGCTCTGGGTACCAAACTGGCATTCCCTAGAATACCTTATTGTGTGCCCGTGTTCAATCCAAGGTGAACCCCATGACTTTAAACACTTCTAAATCAAAGAAAGTTTTTTGGAATGTCTCATAGTTGTTTCGCTAGGGTTAGCCTTTCTTTTGATTCCTTGATTATAACGCACCATTAAACGACTTGAGCAATGCGTAAATCAAAAAATTGTCAGAAGCCCATTCATAGGTCTTTTCATTGATATGGATCGATTGAATAGATCACTTCTCGAAGCCCCCGATCGCGTGGCTCGGGAGTTGCCACTTTTACAAATCCCAAATATGTCTCACAAATGCTCTGCTAGGGTTGTCTTTTCCTCCGATTCCCTGATTTTAATGCACCATCAAACGACTTGAGAAATGCATAAATTAGAAAATTTTCAAAAGTATTTTTAGAGTACTTTCTATCGGTACGGTCCGATTCGAGAGATTTTCCTCTGACAGCCCTGATCACGTGGCCCAAAGACCGCTACTTTTGAACATCCGTGGAGCATATTGTAGACGCTCTGCCAAAGTGTGTTTTAATACACACTTCCCGAGGTGATATGTCATTCTTCCGAATACCTTGGAGGCTCCATAAAAGTTCCCAATTCTTGAAAAACAATGGGAAAATATCATGGACATGACCGATTTTTCTGAATCCTTCCCGGATTGCACAATTATTGAGGTAAAGTTAACACAAAAGTTCCTAATGGCAGAGCGTATGCTACATGCATCCAAATTATAATAAGATCAATCAAAACTTTGCTTGCTCCCTAGGTTGAGTCAGTACAGAGTGTGCCAGGTGGCATTTAACCAATGGAACAATACTGACGCATGTGCTACATGTGCTAGGGCAAAAATGCACATGCGCCAGCTCCCTGTAGATTGCCTATAAATATAGGCCTCGCCCTCTACTTATTCAAGGATTGAAAATAGTAGTGAAGCCCCGCAAAAATAGCCTTAAAACTCTGAAACACTCTATACACCTCACCCTCCTAGCATTTAAATTAGATTCAACCTCTCTCTAGCCTATACACTCCATCTACAAAGCCTTCAATGCCATAAAAGAGCCATTTCCAACCCTTTCAAACCTCTCCAAAGCTATTCAAATTCAAGACAAGTCATCCATAGAAGCTTGAAAGTGGTTTGAAGACAAACGTGATATTCCCTTTTGATTTATGTCTCTCTCACTTTTCTCTTTTCCCTCCTAGTTCACTTGGACTATTCTTCTCTTTTAACCCCCATCTTTTACCCCTCTTTCTTGCATGCTTGAAATAAGAGAGCTCCTAGGTCATACCTAGAGGAAATCTTTTGGTAGCCACTGTGTAAGGAGATTACTCACAAATCTACTTTGAGATGGCATGGCCTTGGAGCATCTTCCAATGTGGTGTGACCTTTTAGTCTTGTATGATTTCGTGAACCCCTTTGCATATGATTTTTATGTTAATGTTTTGCATGCTTGGCTCCATTTTCATATTCGTCATCACTTTCCAAAAACCCTCACTATTTCCATTTCTATGTCTTTCTCAAATCCCATATTCAAGTATTTGCCTTAAAATGATTCTAAAATTTGGTTTCTTAAAGCTTAAGGTTAAACCCTAGATTTTCATACCTTAGGAAGCTTCCCTTTCACCCCTAACTTCAGTTTGCAACCTTGCATTTCATTACTTTCAAGTGACATTAAAATGGTTTCTCAAACCATCTATTGCATTTGATTTTCAATGTTTTGCCTCTTTTGAGTTTCGTTGTTGAAATGGTCCCCATGGAGCCTTTCTTGAGTGACTCCCTCATTGTAATGACCATAGGAACCCTAAACCCACTAGAGTGGTTTTCTACATCCCTAAAAGGGATTTTCAACATCACCTTCTTCAAAAGAAGTTTCCAAAAACTCACTATTTTTGCCCTACACCAAAATGGTTTCTAAAACCACCATTTCCATTTTGATTTTTGAAAGATTTGGTTTTCTTAAGTTAGAGGTTGTAATGGTCCCCATGTAGCTCTCTTTTGAGTAGCTCCCCTATTTTGACCATATGAACCCTACATTTGTTAGAACAAATTTTCATGGAAATGATCTGTCAAAATTCATAACTCTCTTGAGTTGTTTTTCAAAAAATATGTTCATATGAAGTGACAAAGTTTCTTCTCATAAAACCATTGTTTCCAAAATCTTACTTCAAGTTTCATGCATTAAACCACCTTTTCAAAACCACTAGGTCCAAGTTTTAGTTCAAAATCACCTTTCCAAAACCACTAAGTCCAAACCCTAGTTCAAAATCACCTTTCAAAACCACTTTTCAACCCTAGGTTAACTTAACCCTAGTTGTCTAACCTTAGATTTACCTAACCCAAGCTAGTTAACCCTAGGTCACCTTAACCCTAACCCTAGTTGTCTAACCGTAGGTCAACCAAATCCTATGTTAACCTAACCTTAATTAGTTAACCCTAGGTCCTTCTTAACCCTAGGTTAACCTAACCCTAGTTAGTTAGCCTTAGGTCATTCCAACCAAGGTTAGTAAGCTTCAAGATTCCAATTTAAAAACTCTTTTTCAAATGATCTTTAAATTCAAAACCATTTTCGTAACATACTTTCAAAAACATATTACTCTCTTGAGATTTCAAAAATCAACTCCAAAATATTTTCAAATACTTCTATACTCTATCCCCAAAATGTTTCCAAGAATTCTCTTAAACTTGTCTTGATAAAAATAGCTAGACAGTTAACATTTTCCAAAAACTATTTTTAAAATGTTTCCACAAACTCATAATCTTAAAGTGTCCCTAGCCCTTTATGGTTAGCGATTTTAAGGGAAGGTGATATATTAAATACAACCTTCGAGGTTGTTCATATTAAGGGTCCAAAACCCTAAGTTTTTTCAAAAAAGCTCTTTTCAAAAATGATTTTCAAACATCACATTCTTGAAACGTAGTTATGATTGTTCAAGTGTAAATGAGATATTCAAGAAGAGTACTATAACCCTAAAGTTTTAAAAACCAAAGGGAAGTCTTTAGCCCCTCTTCCAAACATGTTTTCAAAACTCATAACCCTAAAGGAGTTTAGTTCTTCAATAACTAACCCGTTAAAGGGATGAAACATTAGACATACCTTTCATAAGGTATTTAAAAACTACTTTCAAAAGCTTTTCGAAGACAAGTTCACAAGAGTATTTCCAATCCAAAGTCTATCTCCAAAGTTTTCAAAACAAGACTTCGAAACGTTTCTAAAACTCCCTTAAGTTGTTTTAAAATATTTCAAAACTCTCATGAGTTAATTTCTAAAAACATTTAAAATCATCTTCAAACCCGATTTCAAAAATATTTCAAACATCCTAAGTCCTATTTCAAAGACATTTTTCTAAACTCTCAAGTTCTTTTTTTTCAAAGATCTCAAAGTATCTTCAAAACTTTTTTAAAGACCTTAATGCATCTTCAAAGTTCCTAAAGGCCCTAATGTGCCTATTTTTCAAAACTATACCCTAATGTGTCTTTCAAAATGAAGACCCCAACGTGTCTTCCAATGGCCCAAATGCGCCTATTTTGTATCGGGCCTTGGCCCGAACTACGAATGACCTAATTCTTGCCAAATGAGATATGTAAGCATTCTAAAATGGTGTGGTCATAATCCTTATTTAACTCAAGTTCTCTTTTCAAAAGTTTTCATCAAGTTAAAATTTTTTTCTCAAATCACTTCAAAGCTTCATATTTTCAAACATCTTTTTTTTAAAAAATATGTATCATGCATTATTCATCTAAAAAGTGATGACCAAACCCCATTTTCAAAACTCTAAATTGGATACAAGTGGACTTCTAGTATCCGATGATTTAAATGAGTGAATTCGAAGTGATTAGACATGTAAGTACCGAAAGGGCGGGGTAAGGTGATGATCTTAGGATATCTTTCCTATACGCAACTAACTCTCGGACCATAAATTTTTAGTTTCAAAGACCAACCTGGAGTCATATTTTCGAAAGGGCTTTAAAACATTTTAAAAGTTTGCTAAAAATCTCTTTTTCAAAAACGTTCTTAGGAAGGACATTTTTAAAACCTCTTCAGAAAACCTGAGTCTAGTATTTGGATTATACTTAGTTTTAGGTGACTTAACACATCTTTAATCACGTTAGGTGGTGACTCCAAACTTTTTCCAAAAGCCCATTATTCAAATTAATTTCAAGTTCAAACCTAGACGTACTCGTCCTTCTAGGAGGATGAGTTCTAATGAGAGAGTACTGTATGTCTTTCCACTTGTTTTCTCAAGTACGAAAAACCAGAACGCGACAAACAATCCCAAAGTATGGCAGGTAAAGGTAGGCTAGAAGCTCATAAGAGTCAAGAAAGGCAGTCTTTCAGAACTAACAAACCAAAGAGATCAATAATATAGGTCCCTGTCAATGATGTAAGCATCCCATTTTTGCCTGCTCGGCAATCTCCGATCCGACCGGGCTAAGTTTTCCAATATCACAACACATACAGGTTCAAGATGAGCCTTACAATCTCCAATCCAAGCAACTGATCGCTTCTCGGGTCCACAAGGACCCACTGGAGCCATAAGCACCATTATTCTAAGCAGCTTTCTGGACCAGGCGGTCTTAGAAACCAACGTCATCCAGGTAGCTTCCCGGGATCGGGCAATCTCGGGGACCAACACCTCATTGAGTTACAGACGGTTCACTTCTAGCGCCAACTAGCCCACCAATGTAGAATGTCCGTCATTTGGTAATTCTCCGAGACCAGGCGTTCTCAGAGACCAACATCGCCCCTCTAGGCAGCTTTTTGGGACCGGGCGTTCTCAAGAACCAACACCACCCCTACAGGTAGTTCTCTAAAACCGGGCGTTTTTAGAGACCAACACCGCACAGGTAGTTTCCCGAGATCGGGCGGTCTCGAGAACCAACACCTAGGTCAACACCGGCGCCTGTTAGCCCGACTCGGTGAAAAATGACCAAACTAGCCCCTTGGGCCTCCAAGCGCGTTTTAGGAAAGTTTAGAATCCCACAAGACGATAAGTCCATCTTTCTAAAATGTTACTAAACTGTTAGGCGTCCCCCGCACGCCATTCGGTCCAATTCTGGTCCCATTCCGGCTCATTCCGGTCAAAATGACCGTCATGCCCCTAAACACCTCGGCACTACACAAACCCCGCCGAACGGTAAAAGACTCTCCCAAAACCATCCTTGAACAACCCCACACACTTAACACAATACACCAAACCATTCTTAACCATTTCCAACCAATCCTAGCCAAAATGACCATTTTACCCCTGGCAATCCAACATATCCCGAAACGGCACCGGTCCTGGGATTTCGAGCAAAGAGTTTCACCATACACCCTTGTTTAACTTGAGGAGGACCCTACGACATTAAACGCTCACGGCTCGATAAAAGTTCCCTGAAGCGTCTCGCAGACGCTCCTCCTAAATTGTCTTTTCTTCCAATTCCCTGGTTACAACGCACCGTCAACTGACTTGAGAAATGCGTAAATCAGGGAATTCTCGAAAGCTCGTTCATAGATCTTTCCATCGATACGGCTTGATCGGACAGATCGCTTTCTGAAGCCCTTCATCGTACAGTGCAAAAACTACAACTTTCGATAGCCCCTGAAGCGTCTCGCAGACGCTCCACCAAGGTTGACCTTTTTCCCAATTCCCCTATCAAAATGCACTGTCAAACGACTTGAGAAATGTGTAAATCTGAGAATTTTCGAAAGTATTTCCAAGGTACCTTCCATCGGTACGGTCCGATCAAAAAGATCGCTTCCCGAAGGCCTTGATCATGCGATACAAAAATAGCTACTTTCGAACAACCACGGAGCATATCACAGACACTCCGCAAAATTGTCCTTTTACACATGTTTCCCAAGACAATATCTCACACTTCCAAACACCTTTCGAACTTTCCAAAAACATGAAAGTTCACGAGAAACCTCAAGAGAACATCGTGGGTCCAACCAATTCCCCTGAAACCTTCCCGGGTGACCCAATTATTGAGGCAAAGTTTTGTGAACCTTCCCGGTGATGGAGTGTATGCTACATGCTCTCAAATTTTGATCAGATCGACCAACTTTCGATCAACAGTCGAGATTTAATCAGTACACAGGGTGCCACGTGTCATTCTGGTAATGGAACAGTACCTGCGCATGTCCTACATGCGCCAAGTTAAATTGTGGCCAGGCGCATGTAGTACATGCGCCAGGCCTGATCCAGATTGCCTATAAATACCAGACCACCCCTTTGCATATTCCATCTTCGAAATTGATGCGAAACTCTGCTGAAACTGTTCCAGAACCCCGAATCTTTACATATATTCCACCCCTCCAACACTTAGGCTAGATTCTACTCCTCTCAAGCCTATACAGTTCACCTATAAGGCCTTATATCCCATTACACACTCCATTCCAGCCCCTCAAGCCTTCTTGAAGTCATTCAAGCTCCAATCAAGACATTCATTGAAGACTACAAGTGTGTTGAAGGCAAAAGGTAGTATCCCTTTTACATTTGTGTCTTCCCCACTCTTCTCTTCTCCCTCCTAGCCTACTTAGGCTATTCTCTATTTTAATCCCCATCTACAACCCCCTATTATTGCATTCTTGAGCCAAGAGAGCTCTTAGATCATGCCTAGAGGAAAGCAAGTGAGAGCCACCGTGTAGGGGGACCTCTCACTAGCCTACTTTGAGATGGTATGGCCTAGGAGCCCCTTGTTTGTGTGGTGTAGCCTAAAAGCCTTGTATGTGATCATGACCCCTTGCATATTACTATTTTGATCATGTTTTGTATGCTTGGCTTCATTTTATGCTTATTGTCATGTTCTACAATACTTGCATTACACTTATTTTCATGCCATTTCCAAGCTCTATATTTTTTTCAAAAATTGTTCCAAGAGTTGGCCCCTTGAAGTTTATGATGAGATTTTAAAAATCATGCCTTAAAACACCTCCTACTAACCTCCTAACTCTCATTTTAGCATCATGATATTTTAATTTGCATAAGGGTTGCTTTCTAATTCTCTAATTTTCAAAATTTTCATTTTTTTAAGTGTAGTGGTTGGAATGGTCCCATGGAGCCCTCTCTTGAGTGGTCTCCTTTTTGTTTGGCCATATGAACCCTCTCTTGATGGAATGGTTCCCTTGAAAAATGGTTTTCAAAATCCTTCTCCAAAGATGATTTTCAAAAATGCATTCTCTTTATCTTTGCTTTTAAAAATGGTGCCTTAGAAGGTTGTCATCACCATGTTGATTTTTGGACCCTTTATACTCTTGTCAAAATTATGGTTATAATGGCCATGAGGAAACCTTCATTGGAATGGTCTCCAAACACCAACCATATAAACCATACTCTTGGCTAGAGTCAAAATTTTTCATGGAAATGATCTGCAAAAAGGTTGTCCACCAAAGTCCATTGCATAACATGTTTTGTTTTTCAAAACTCTTTCCAAAAGTGCATTAAACCAACTTTCAAGATCATTTTCCAATCCAACCCTAGGTTAACTTGACCCTAGTTGTCCAACCCTAGGTTAATTTGACCCAAGTTGTCCAACCCTAGGTTAACTTGACCCAAGTTGTCTAACCCAAGGTTAACTTGACCCTAATTGACCAACCCTAGGTTAACTTGACCCTAGTTGTCCAACCTTAGGTTAACTTGACCCTAGTTGACCAACCCTAGGTTAACTTGACCCTAGTTATCCAACCCTAGGTTAACTTAACCCTAGTTATCTAACCTTAGGTTTACTTGACCCTAGTTCAATCACCTTAGGTTAACCTAACCTTAGTTAGTTAACCATAGGTCATCTTAACCCTAGGTTAACCTAACCCAAGTTAGCCAACCAGAGGTCGCCCCTAACCCTAAGCCAACCCAACCTAGGTTAGTATACTTCAAGGTTCCAACTCTTGAACTCTTTTCTAAATTATCACTCAATTTTAAACCATTATCATAACCCATTTTTTCAAAACCTCCCACTCTCTTGATTTCAAAAAAGCCAACTCCATAAACTCTTAAAATGTTCTTCCACTCCATCTTCAAGGCATTTCCAAAAACGTTTTCAAAAGGTCACAAACCTAAGGGATCCCTAGCCCTCTCATGGTTAAGGATTCCAAGGACAAGTGATAAATCAAGAACAACCTCCAAGGTTGTCTATATTAGGATTCCAAACCCTTAGCCATTTCCAAAAACCACTTTCAAAAACTTATTCATCAAAACATTCTAAAGTCATGCCTCCAAGGTTTTCAAGACCAGACTTCTAAAGCACTTTCAAGTTCTCTTGAGTCATTCCAAAGCATTTTCTTCAAAACTCCCTTAAGTTGATCCAAAAACATTTTCAAAGCGCTTTGCCATCCAATTTCGAGTCAAAAGATATCAAAGTGTCTTAAACCTTTTCAAAGACCCCAAAGTGTCTTAAACTTTTCCAAAGACCTCAAAGTGTCTTAAACTTTTTTAAAGACCTCAAAGTGTCTTGAACCTTTTCCAAAGACCTCAAAGTGTCTTAGACTTTTCCAAAGACCACCAAGTGTCTTCAAAGGATCTCAAAGTGTCTTAAACTTTTCCAAAAACCTCCAAGTGTCTTAAACTTTTCCAAATACCTCAAAGTGTCTTAAATTTTCCCAAAAACCCCAAAGTATCTTCAAACCTTCCAAAGGCCCTAATGCGCCTATTTTCCATCTGGTTCTTGCTTGAACTACGAATGACCTGATTCTCGCCAAATGAGATACGTAGGTAACCTAAAATGGTGCGGTCATAACTTTTATTTCAACTCCTATCAATTTTTCAAAAATTTCAATCAATTCAAAGTTTCTATTCCAAACTCCTTCAAAACATTCATTATTTTCAAACTTCTTCCAAAAACTTACATTATGCATCATCCATCCAAAGAGTGATGCCTAAACCCCGTTTTCAAAATTCCAAAGTGGATATTAAGTGGACAATGGTAACCGGTTATTATAGTGAGTGAACAAAGGATGATTAGACATGTAGATACCGAAAGGGCGGGGGTAGGGTGATGATCTTAGGATATCTTCCTTACACGTAACCAACCACTGAATCATAGATTTCTGTTTTTCAATGACCGAAATGGAGTTATTTTCCAAAAGGGCTTAATCTTTTCAAAGGTTGCCAAACAACCTATTTTCTTAAAAACCCTCTCGTGAGGGAGTTTTCAAAACCATTTTCAAAAACTCTAAGTTTAATCTTCGGATTAACACTTAGTTTTAGGTGCCCTAACTCACCTTAATCAAGTTAGGTGGCGACTCCTAGTTTTTCTAAAAAGCCCTTAGTCAAACCAATTTTCAAACCTAGTCGCACTTGTCTTTCTAGAAGAATGAGTTCTAGTGACAGAGTTCCGTGCTTTTTGTCACCAAGCCGAAAGGACCTTGGACACCCAAAAACTGGGGCGCGACAGTCTTCTTCCAAGAAAAGGCTCCAGTTCTAAATTATGCCCTCACACATGTTGCCCCTAAGGGCTTCAACACACACACCCATGTTCAAAACGTCTGTCCAAATTTCTAAGATGTCACTCCTAACAACCGGCCCCAAAATTTCAAAACTGCACCCCAACGGGTGCCTATTCGAAGAAAAAACTAGCCTAGGCATTTTTAACAAAAAGAAAACAACCCCTCCTCTTTCAAAATGCCCAATTTCCAAAGTTACTAGATGCTTCAGGATTTATCCGTAAAAGGTTTTTAATTCAAGACCCAAACGTCACAAGTTTAGATCTTTTTTCAAAATTTCGGCAAAGTTTCGTTTCTAAATTTTCTAAACCACTACAACAATCACAAAACCGGGCTCCCCATGGAACCACAACCACACAACTACGCCAGCCAACACAACCCCATCCTCCGTCAATGCCCAAAGCACAAACAAGCAGAACATTTCATGCAATATCTAAAATTTTCAAATTTTCAAACATTTATCCATTTTCCAAAATTCAAAAATTCAAAAATTTTCTAAAAATCACCAAACTTTCCAAAAACATTTAAAATATTTTTCTAACACTCAAGCAAAGAAAATGCGGTAAGAAAATGGAATACACAGAGCTACATTAACAAAATACTCAATTCTTGGTGAAAACCCTTATCAATAAACATGTAAAATCACTCAAACACACTCAAACCATGGTCAAATCGCACAAACCACACTCCCATTATGTTCAAAACATCCTAAAACATCAATTTAGCCTATTCATAAGCCAAAAGGGGGCATTTACACAAAGAAATCAATAAAAATTTGAAAATACTCACTTTGGGGTTTTCGGTGAAATTTGACTTTCTGGCGTGATTCTGGCGGTGGTGGTGACTTCCTACAATGACCCGACATCCCCTAAGTCTTTCCCAATAATGCCTGACCGATTTCCTTCGAAATCCCTCGTGAAGAACTCTCTCCAAAACCCTCAAGAACTAACACAAAATAGTCACAAGGGATGGAAGTTGATCGGAAAAAGTGGAGATTCGACAAAACCCACCCCGTTTCGGGAGGGTATGAAGAATCAAAATGGGGATAAAGGCGAGGATGAAGGTTAAAATGAAAATCTATACAGGCATGGAGGCGGGGATGGACCAAGGTTTCCGCCCGCTTCGTTTCCCCGCTTTAAATTTTTTTATTTTTTATTTTCTATGTAGGCAATTTTTTAAAAATGAAAATCCATGTTAAAACATTATGAAAGCATCAGTTTTGGCCATTGTAGAAGCGTTTTGGCAAGGTAGAATGGCAGAAAAAGAATTTGTGTTGGTGACAGATGGTTAGATAAGAGTTGTAAATGATAGCAACTTGTTTTAAAATTGTTTTCATAGAATTGTTAGACAGAAGGTTAGACAAGAATAACAAAGCTAGACAAAAGGTTGGACAAGAATATTATTTTCATGGAATTATTTTAAAATTTTGGTAAACATAAAAAATAAATTTTGTTGTGGAAGAGAGCTATGACTTTTGAGAATTAGCAGTTTGTAAACAAAATAAATAGTGAAAAATGCTTGGGGTTGGGCTTGGGATCGAGCTCGAGGCGGGGATGGAGGCGAGAATGGAGGTAGCCTTGTAGCCGTGGAGGTGGGGATAGAGGTATCGCACCCAGATTTTTCGCACTCGAGAAATATACGTGCAAGCGGAAAAAATACTGTACTCTCTCGTTAGAACTCATCCTCCTAGAAGAATGAGTACGACTGGGTTTGAATTGGAAATTGATTAGAATAAAGGGCTTTTGGAAAACATTTGGAGTCGCCAACTAACTTGATTAAGGTGAGTTAAGTCACCTAAAAACTAAGCACAATCCGAATATTACACTTTGAGTTTTTGAAAATACTCCCTCAAGAGAGGGTTTTTAAGAAAATAGGTTGTTTAGCAACCTTTAAAAAATATTTAAGCCCTTTTTTTTTGTAAAATAACTCTATTTGGTCTTTCGAAAACAGTGATTCTAGATTTGGAGTTTGGTAACGTGTAAGGAAGATGCACTAAGCCATCACCCTATCCCGCCCTCGCGGTACCTACATGTCTATTCAGCCTAAATTCATCCATCAGAGTCTTCGATTAATAAATGTCCAAAACTATCAACTTTAGAAAAGAATTTTGAAAAGAAATTTAACATGATGCATGATATGCAAGTGCAATAGAAAGATGTGATTTTGAAAATAGATTTGAAAAGAGAATCGAAATTTCAAATTGGAAAGAAAGTTTTAGAAATTGAAATTGATGATTGAAAATAGATTTTAGAATTGGAAGTTTGAAAAGAGTTATGGAATTAGAGATTTGAAAAAGGTTGTGAAATTGGGGTTTTGAAAAAAGTTATGACCGCACCTATGAGAGTTGCCCACACATCCCTTTTGAAGAATCAGGTCAGTCGTAGTTCGGACAAGAGTCTGATAGAAAATAGAATGTTTGATTTGAAAAAGAGATTTTGATTTGGAACTTGGAATAGAAGATTTGAAATCAGGATTGAACTTAGACCTAGAATTGAGCTTGAAAGAGGATTTGATCCTTGAAAGAGAACTTATACCAGATTTGGAAAGATAGAGTTTTAGGAAACCTAGACTTAGGAAATATGACACTTAGGAAAGACTTAAGGTTTAAGAAAGATTAGACTCGACTCAAAAGGGTTTGAGAAAAGATCTGCCTCGACTGTTAGACTTGAAAAATTAGGGAAAGAATGGATTTAGGAAAGGTTCGAATTAGAAAACTTTCAAAATAGGAAAGTTTCATTATTAGGAAAGATTCATTTTAGGAAAGATTTTAAATTAGGAAAGGTTTCAAATTAGGAAAGGCTTTGAAATTGGAAAGTTTTGAATTTAGAAAGTTTAGACTTAAGAAAGTTTCAGATTTTGAAAGATTTAAAATTTGGAAAGTTTAGAATTTTGGAAAGGTTTGAATTTAAGAAAGATTTGAAAATTTAGATTTAAGAAGTTAAAATTTGAAAAGGTTGGAATTAGGAAAGATTTGAAAGCTTAAAGTTTAAGGGAAGATTTAAAAGTTTAGGTTTTGGAAACTTAAGGTTTAGGTAAGTATGAGATTAGGAAGGATTGTGATTAGAAAAGATTTAGATTTTGTTTCTAAGAAAGAGATGATTTGGTTTTGTTTCTAAAAACGGAGGATTGGATTTAGTTTCCTAAATGGGAATATTAGATTTGGTTTCCTAAATGGAAGATAGAATTTGACATAGAATTGAAAAGGGAAGTTTTAGAAATTTTAGATTTGGAAGTCTATAATTTGATGTAGGAAAAGGTTTTTGGAAATTTATGATTTTGATGTAAAAAAGGTGGTTTTGGAAACTTAGGTTTTAAGGCAAGATTGAAAATCATGTTTTAGAAAAGAAAATTAGAGTTTCTTAATCATGGCTCTAGGGTTTGACTTGGTCTCCAAGGAAAGAGATTTTAAAAAGTGAATTTTGTGGAAAGGAGGATTTTTAAAAGATCTTAGAAAGGAGTTTTTAGAAAGTGATTTTGAAAAAAGAGTGTTTGGGTTTAGGTTGGAAACTTAAGGAGCGTTTTTAGAAAGTGAATTTCGGAGAGAGTTTTTTGAAAAAGAATTTTTAGGAAAGTGAATTTTGTGAAGGGAAGATTTAGAAAGCAATTTTTGGAAAGGAGATTGGAGAGAGTTTTTAGAAAGTATATTGGAGAAGAGATTTTAGGAAAGTGAATTTTGTGAAGGGAAGATTTAGAAAGCAATTTTTGGAAAGGAGATTGGAGAGAGTTTTTAGAAAGTATATTGGAGAAGAGATTTTAGGAAAAGAAATTTTTAGAAAGTGAGTTTAAAAAAGAGATTTTGGAAAGGATTTAAATGTGGACTTTTGCGAACCTCTGAAAATATCTCACTTTCCTAAAACAATTCTAACCATATGAAGATTAGAACCATTCTAGGATTGTAGTTTTTAAAATAACAAGAGTTTTTGAAAATATAGACCATATCGGTCACTTTAAATGTAACACTTTCCTAAAGCAACCCTAATCATTGAAAGGCTAGAATCACCTTAGGATTGTGATTTTGAAAAAGGAGATTTTAATGCAAGTTTTGAAAATGGTTTTGATGCAAGTTTTGAAAACAAGTTTAAAAACGGATTTTTGAGAGATGCATAATCATGATATGCACAATGCAAGTTGGGGTCGTGAATAGACAAGGTTAAAGGCTTCACCACATAATCAAGGGGGCTGAACCCACGTGATCTCCGGTTAGACTAAGAGAAAGCCCTCGACACGGTGACTTGCAATAGCCTAATCCTACACATGAGCTGAGGAGTCCCTTGTTTCAAGCATGCAAGAAAAGGGAGGGGGGTAGAAGATGGAGGTTTAAAATATAAGAAAACCCAAGTGGGTTAGGAGAGAGAAGAGAGAGGGGAGAGTGCATAAACGTAAAGAGAGAGCCTACCTTGCGTCTTCTTTTATTTGCTTGCTCGGTTTGCTTTCTTTTCTCCAATCTTCTCTTTGCTTTGCATTGTTCTTCGAGAGGTTACTTTGATCTTCGGAAGCTTTGGAGTTGTAGCACTTCAAGTCTTCAATGGAGGGTTTGGAGGCTAGTATATGAGTGTATAGGAGTGGATAAGAGCTCGGGTTTTTGTATGGGGGCTAGGGTTTTGGAAAACTTAAAGAAAACTAGGGTTTGGGGAGGCTACGAGCTCTGCATATCGAAGAGGAGAGTTTTTAAACTGAGTTTGCAGACCCCTTTTATGCTGGAAGAGGCTCTGTATTTATAGAGAGAGGATTGACCTAGCGCTTGTTGCAATAACGTCAGACAAAAATTCCTTCTTGCGCCACTAGGAGTGGCTCCGGGCCAATATTTGGCTTGGTGCCATTTAGGAAAGTTTTAAGGTCGGCAAACAACGTATCTTCAGAAGATTTGAGCGCAAGTATTAGTGATTACCATGCAATTTTTAGCCTAACTTCACTAAGAGTGACTTCGAAAGGTCCGGAAATGACTTGAAAGGCCGAGAATGGTCCAGAAGGCCGAAAAGGGATAGAAACCCCTAAAACAGTGTCTTTGAGGTAATAGACTTGACAAATAGTGTCCGGATGTGTTGGACGAGTTGACCGAGCCATTAGGGGCGAAACGGTCAATCGGGCCTGAAAACTACCAGGATGGACTCGAAATATCCCCGAAGAAGACTAAAAACTCAAAACATTAACTAGAATGTTCCAGGAGGTTACTGGTTTTATACCTAAAGCCGGTGTGGTCGAAAAAGGCGACCGGCCTACCAGTGGCAAAGCGATCATTTTGTACCAGGTTTGAAGGAACTGACTCGGAATGATCTGGAAAGATAATGGAAGGTCGGGAATACTATAAGAAGCATTCTCAGGAGCTTTTCGGTTTGATACCCAAAGCCGGTGTGGTTCTCAGGGTACTCGGGTGCCTAGGGACAAAATAGTTATCTTGATCGAAAGGTCTCAGAATTGGCCCCAAATCGACTAGAAGGCACCTAATCATACCGGATTGTCTTTAAGATAAACTTGGAAGGGTGGACTTATCGTTTTGAGGACTTAGGTACTTTCTCAAAAAACGTGCCGAAAATGGCCCTAGGAGCAGTTTGGTCATTTTTCACCAGAGTGAGCTGGCAGGCATTGGTGTTGACCTACGTTTTGTGTGTTTCCGTCACTTTGACGGTTACGATGTTTACAAGTATTTTCATTACTCTAATGGGTCGCGATCATTCCAGAGACTATTTGATCTCGGAACGCTGCTAGGTGGACTTAGCGCCTGAGGAATCAACTTTCTCGGAAGGCGTGCCGAAATGGACATTTCTTCATTGGCGGGTTAGCAAGCGCTAAAGGTGGACCGTTCTACCATCTAGGGGACTTGGGGTCTCGTCGTGGTCGACGAGTTTGAAGGGACATGCCGTTCCAAAGAGTTCTCTCGAAAGCGTGCTGGACATAATGGACATACCACCTCGAGGAATCAACTATCTCGAAAGGTGCGCCGAATTTAATTGGAATTGGAATTGGACTGGATTTGGATTAAAAAGGGGACTTACCGTCTTAGAGAAGACGTGCCCACTGGAATTGGACCGAACAATGCCCTCAAGGGCATTTTGGTCATTTTGCCTCTATTTGGGCCCAATGGACCCGCGAAGCGATTGATTGATGGGAGTAGACTTGGAAAGCTGATTTAAATCGAAATATGTCCGTATTAACTAGAACTTAAGTCTGAACGGACTGGAGATTGCCGAGAGGGCAAAAATTGGGTGCCTACAAGAGGTCCCCACCTCCATTCAAGCAGGGATGGATAAAGGTGAATTTTTAAGGTGGAGTCGGGGATGAAGATCCCTATTTCTGCCTCGCTATAGTCCATTGCCATCCCTAACAGCCACTAGGTCACAGCTGTCTCTAGTTTAAGACCCAGAATCTGGCGCATTTACTATATGCGCTAGTAGAAATTTTAGCTTGGAGCATGTAGCGCATGCGCCATGGTCATTTTTGGCCAAGCATGTGTGCTACACGCGCAAGACTATCTAGCTTCTTGCCAAATCAATTTTCAAATACCCTAAAAGGCTAAAATCCAGTTTTAAGTGCCCCAAGGATTGAAAAGCCCAGTTTTTTCATTCTTGTTTTCAAAATAAAAAGAAAAAATCAGAATCCCAGACATCAGAAAGTCAAAATTTTCAAAAATTCAAATTTTCAAAAAAGTTTAAAAGTTCTCCTCCCATTTAAAGTTCCAAACTCCAATATTCCAAGTCCTTTCGTTCGCCTCCCAACCAACATGAGACCGTTTTTTAATCATTTTTTCCCTTTGACAAGCAAAGATAGAAAGAGGGGCAGCTGTAAATACCCCGTTTTTGCCCTCTCGGCAATCTTTGATCCAACCCGACACTCCAGTAAAATGTCATAACACTATCAAAGCCCAAATTGGCTTTTCAAACTCCAATCTAGTCAATTGGTAGCTTTCCAAGCCCGACAATCCTAACTGAAGCCAGATGACTAAAATACCCCCAGGCTTTCCAGGTAACTTTCCAAGATCGAGCGGTCTTTGAAACCAACACCATCACAAGCAACTTTCTAAGACCGCGTGGTCTCTGAAACCAATCGCCACCGTTAGAGTGACGAAAACACTCAAAAACTTTGAACGGTTCACTTTTGGAACCTATTAGCCCACTAATGTAGAATGTCCGTTATGCCCCTTGGCATTTGGTAATTTCTCGAGGTTAGGCAGTCTCTAAAACTAACACTAAACCATTAGAGTGACAAAAATACTCACAAATCTTTAAGCCATTAGAGTGACGAGAAGACTCATCAGGTCAACACGGGTATGCCATCCAAACCCCTTGTGTCGTAGGACCGAAATTGCCCCTTGGCCATGGCAAGTTTTTTGGAGAAAAGTAAGACCTCTCGAAACCATCTCATCACAACCGTCGGAGTGAGGAAAAAACTCGTAAACCCAGGTTAACACAAGCGCTTCCTAGCTTGATACGGTGAAAAATGACCAAACTACCATTTGGGCACACTGGCACATCTTTCGAGAAAGTACTAAGTCCTCGACAAGGTAAGTCCATCCTCTAAGACTATCCCTTAATAATCCTCGACAAGGTAAGTCCTCGACAAGATGCCAATCAAACCCACTCCAGTTCAATTTCGGTCCACTTCGATCAAAATGATCATTTTGTCCCCGGGTTCTCCAGCATGTCCTTCGAGAAAGCACCAATCCCTTGAGACAATAAGGCCACTTTCTCAAACTAATTTTAGATGGTTCAGTATGTTCAATATGCCACTCTAGTCCATCCCGGCCCCGTTCTGGCAAGTTTCGGTCAGACTGACCCTTTTACCCTAGGTGACTCGGGCATTTCCTAAACCACACCAGCTCTAGATACCAGACTGGCATTCACCGGGATACCCTGATGGACATCCTCATGCATTTCTGAGCGAGTCTCGACTCAGAACATCTCTAAGTTAACAAAAGCTTCGCAGAGGGTCTCACAGACATTCTGCTAGGATTGTCTTTTTCTCTGATCCCCTGGTTAAAACGCACCGTCAAATGACTTGAGAAATATATAAATCAAGGAATTCCCGTAAGTTTTTCCAGAGGTCTTTCCATTGATATGGCTCAATTGAAAAGATCGCTTCCCAAAGCCTCCGATCACATGGCCCGAAAGTTGCCATTATGATAAACCCCTGGGGCGTCTCACAGATGCTCCGTCAGGGTTGATTTTTTCTTCAATTCCCTAATTAAAACACACTACCAAACGATTTAAGAAATGTATAAATTAGGGAATTCCCTGAAACTCATCTGGAAAACCTGCTATCGGTACGGTTAGATTGAGGAGGTCGCTTTCCGGAGGCCACAATCATATGACGCAAAAATTGCCATTTTTTGGAGCATCTCACAAACGCTCCAAAAAGCTTATTTTCATGCACGCTTCTCGATATCTCAATCATCCAGGATCCCTTGAAACTCTTCAAGGTCTCCCGGTTCTTGAGAAACAGCGGGGGAACGTTGTGAACGTAACCGATTTCTCTGAATCTTTTTTGAATTGCAAGAATTTCAAGGTGAAGTAAGCATAAAGGTTCTCGACAGCGGAGCGTGTTTTACATGCGCCCAAAAAATGATCAAATCGCACAAAATTTACCTTACAACCCAAGTTGGGATAGTACAAAGAGTGCCACGTGAAACCCAATTAGTGACACAGTACTGGCGTATATAACACATACGCCAAACCCCAAGACCTTTGCCTATAAATAGCAGGCCACACCCTGTGTGTTTTAGAGCCAAAAATAGCAATGAAGCTCTGCTAAAATAGCCCCAAAACTCCAAAAAACCCTGTACACTTCACCCTCCATGTATCCAAGTTAGATTCAACCTCTCTCTAGCCTATACTCTCCATCTTCCAAACCTCCAAGCAAATTTGAAGGCCATTTTCAGCCCACTTCACGGCCATTGAAGAACCTTCAAAACTTAAACAAAGCCCTCTATTAAAGCTTGAAGAAGTTGTGAAGACAAGGTAGTATTTCTATTTACATTTTTTGCTCCCCCCCCCCCCCCCCACTCTTCTCTTCACCCTCTTAGCCTACTTAGGCTATTCTCTATTTTACTCCACATCTTCTATCCCCTTTCTTGGTTGCTTGAACAAGTGGACCCATGGTCCATGCCTAGGGCAAGCTTTAGAAAAGCCACTGGTTGGGGGCTCCCCCATTAGCCTACCTTATCATAGTATGGATCATAGGCCTCTTGCAATGTGGTGTGGCCTTTTAGCCTTGTATGATTTTATGAGCCCTTTGTATATGGTTACTATGATCATGTATTGCATGCTTGGCTCCATTTTCATACTCATCACCATTTTCTAAGAACCCTAACTATTTCTTTTTTTATATCAATCTCAAACTCCATATTCAAGTGCTTTTCTTAAAAATGGGTCTGAGAGATTGGTGTCTTGAAGCCTAGTTTAAAATTCTAAATTTTTATGCCTTAGGAAACCTCCCCTACACCCCTTAACTTCCTTTTTGCATCCTTGCATTTTCTACTTTCGAAGTTGCTTTAAAATGATTTTCAAACCTTCTTCTTCACTTTGAATTTCAAAGTTTTTCTCTATTGAGTTTTGTGGTTAGAATGGCCCCCATGGAGACTCTCTTGAATGGTCTCCCCACTATATTGACCATATGAACCGTAACTCACAAGAGTGGTTTTCTACACCCCAAAAGTAGTTTTCAAAATAACCCTCTTCAAGAAGGGTTCTCAAAAGTTCATTCTCTTTAATTTGTATAAAAATAGTTTTCCAAGGCTACCATTTCCATTTTGATTTCTAAAAGTTTTGCTTTCTTGAATATTGTGGTTGGAATAGTCCCATGGAGTCCTCTTTGGAGTGATTTCCCTCAAATCGACCATATAAAACCTTATTCTTTGGAGTAGTTTTCAACATTTAAGAGTGGTTTTCCAAAACCCCCTTTTCAAGCAATGATTTTAAAAGGTTCATTCTCTTTAGTTTTCAATTAATGAAGTTTTCAAAGCTACATTTTATATATTGGTTTTTAAAAATTTCACTCTCTTGAGTTAGTGGTTATAATGATTCCAAGACAACCCTCCCTTGAGTGGTTTCCAAATACCAACCATATGAACCCAACACTCACTTGAGTGGTTTTTATAAAATGGTTTCAAAACCCTCTTTCAAGTTTCATGCATAAAATACATTTCCAAAATCCTTAGGCCCAAACCTTAGTTCAAAACCACTTTCAAAACCATATTCCAAAACCCTAGGTTAATTTGACCTAGTTATTCGATCCTAGGTTAATTAGACCTTAGTTGTCCAACCCTAAGTCAACCTAACCCTACTTAGGTAACCCTGGTCAATCAAACCCTAGATTAACCTAACCATAGTTAGTTAACCCTAGTTGGCCTAACTCAGTTAATCCAACCGAGATTAATAAACTTCAAGGCTCCAATCTCAAGACTACTAAAGTCATCATTCAATTCAAAACTATTTTCATAGCATGTTTTTAAGGACCTCTTACTCTCTTCAGTTTTCAAAAACCCTAATTCCAAAGGCCTCTTAAATATTATCATATCCCTTTCAAAATGCTTTAAAAAACTCACAACTCTAAGATGATCCTAACCTTCTCAAGGTTAACGTTTCCAAAGGAAAAGTGATACATCAAATACAACTCTTATGGTTGTTTATATTTGGGTTCTAAGATACTAAGTGTTTTCCAAAAACCCTTTTCAAAAATGATTTTCAAGAGTCACATCCTCGAAGTAATCTTAGGCCTTACATGGTTAAGAATGCTCATGGAAAGTATGATATCAAGTAAGGCTCTATAACTCTAAAGTTCTCAAAACCCTAAGGGAAGTGTCTAACTCTTTTTCTAAAATTATTTTCAAAAAATCATAACCCTAAAGGAGTCTACTTGATCAATAATTAGTCTCTCAATGGTGATGAAACATTTCAAAGTACCTTTCATAAGGTATAAAAAATATTATTTCAAAAACTTTTCAGAGACAAGTTCACAAGAGCTCTTCCAATCCATGCTCCCTTTCAAAAATCCCTAATCAAGATTTCAAAAACATTTCCGAAACTCCCTTGAGTTGTTTCAAATAAAAAGTCTTCCAAAACTCCCTTGAGTCTTTCAAAAATTTCCAAAAACATTCCAAGTCCTATTTTAAAAGCACTTTCAAAAATCTCCAAATCCAACTCAAAACTATCTTGAGTTCAAGTTTCAAAAACCTTCCAAGACCCCCATGAGTCTATCTTCAATTGGGTCATAACCCAAACTACGAATGACCTGATTCTCGCCAAATGAGATACGTAATCAACCTAAAATGGTATGGTCATAACCTTTTTTTCAAGTCAAATGTTCATTTTCAAAATGCTCTCTTAATCAAAATTTCTATTTTAAATCACACTTCAAAACTTTTCTATTTCAAAGATCTTTCCAAAAACATGCATCATGGATTACTCATCCTAAAAGTGATGACTAAACCCTATTTTCAAAACTCTAAAGTGTATATAAGTGGATTTCTAGTAGCCAGTGATTTAAGTGAGTGAATTAAGGTGATTAGACATGTTGGTACTGAAAGGGCGGGGTAGGGTGATGATATTAAGATATCTTCCCTACACGTAACCAACTCCCGGATCATAGATTTCTAGTTTCAAAGAACAATCCGAAGTCACGTTTTCAAAAGGGCTTTCAAACATTTCAAGAGGTTGTTAAAAACCTCCTTTCCAAACACCTTCCTAAGAAAGACATTTTTAAAACCTTTGCGACAAGCTTAAGTTAGTCTTCAGATTACACTAAGTTTTAAGTGACCTAACATATCTTTAACTATACTAGGTGGCGACTCCAAATTTTTTTAAAAAGCCCTTAATCAAATCAAGTTTTCAATTTCAAACTCCTATCGCACTTGTCCTTCTAAGAGGGCAAGTTTTAACAGAAAGGATATCATGCTTTTCCTGAGCCAAGAGGGCTTGGTTAAAAATCAGGACTTGATAGTGAAGTTTCTAATCTTTTAGGGTTGTGGAATAAAAATTGGCTACTGCTTTCAGATGATATTCTATATAAACAGCTACTATTACTAATTGAGCCCCAACTTCAGGTCAAAAACTATGCTCTGTATGGCATAAAACGAATATTAAACAAAAATAACAGGTCTCTTAGAAAGTTTCCTATGTTACCTTTCCCAAACAGGGCTTTTCAGCATGTTATAGAAAATAAATTAATAAGAGAAGAGCTAGGTTATGGTCGTAATGAACTTCGAAATCAATTTCCATATATAAATAGTCTCTTAAATGAGGAATAACGTAAAGTTTTTAATATTGTTACAAATTATGTGGTGCACAACTTGGTGGTTTATTTTTATTTTTATATATATGTAATGGTGGTACTGGAAAAACTTTCCTTTCGAAAACAATTATAACATATATTCGTTCACAAGGAAAAATTTTCCTAGCAGTGACTTCTTCAGGAATAGTAGCTGTCACAGTCCAAAACTAGTCTTCTGTGGATCAGGGACCATAACCAGCCAGTAGCTTACCTACCAAAAGCCGAACTAATCGAAAGATTGATCATCTGTGTATAAAATATAATTGTGAAAGCATAACTTAGATTATCTGTGTATGCATCCAATTATCAGAGCAAGTGCCTATGTCATCATCGGCTCATGGCATATAACATAAAGTCATTAGAACTATTAGGTCTATCCTAAGGCCTTACACCCGTATAGACATAACAAAGTTTCTCAAATGTCTATTACATGTTTTATACATGCAACTTCAACACAATAGGAGATAAGTCTCTAGCATCTTTTAAAAGCATCTTCATCAAAACAAGCCCTTAAGCGTAGGCTCTCACCCTTGATTCCTTAAAAATGTTAAGTAAAAGCATGAACTAAAAGCCCAGTGAATAATAGAACAATTGAAGCATGAAAATACCATGGACTTGTTTTAAAAATATCATAAGCAATTGTAATAAAAGAGATTAAGAATAGATCATATGATAAATAAGAATTTCATATAGGTGTTTTATTCATAAGATGCTTGAACAGTTTTATAATGGCAAAAGCGTCCAAGAATCAAATCATAAATATAAAGTTTAATGTGCTCATGCCCTCGGCTAGATGAGATACTTGTAACTGAACCTATCCACTAATGGTGCGTAACTTGACGACATAAAGTGGTGGGGGACGTTTTCCCAATCATATTATATCATGCTTCTAGCTTATTTTAAGTCCCCCGGTGTAGAACCTCTGAGAATGGTACATACTAGCTTCAAACATAGTTGTCAACTCGTATCGATCAACATACCATTTTTCTTATTGGTATGGTACGTACCAATACTGGTGTGTTTCAATGTACCGCTCTAGATTTATCACTATAGGTATTATATATGTGTAACATTTCAATTTTCTTGACTTGAATTTATACTTCCAATCTTTTTTGTCCTACAACAAAAAGGATTCCTTTGATATTTTACAATAAAAGAGGGACTAAGTGCAACAAAACAACTCTTTGGACTTCTTGCTTGTACTGCTTTCTTTGGAATGCCCGTCAACTTTACTAAATGTTCTAACTTCCCAAGACCATTACATTTATTGATTCAAGTACATATCTATATACTAGTATATACCGTATTCATTTGTAAATGAAAGGGGGGCTTTTGTAGCAATCGATGCAATTCTTGGTCACTTCGGGATGGCTCCGGCACTAGTAACGCTAGATTGGTGCACTCATCAGTGGTCTCTGGTCTGGACTAACCATAAGGTATGTCAAGCATTACATCTTTGATTCATGACCCTTTTTCTCTCTCTCTGAATTTAACCTGTGTTCAAGATCGACGAAGGGGAATGAGGGAGCCATGATCATGGACGTGGGTTTGTACTGGCAGTATAAGCCCTGTAAGGACGAAATATGCCGGTATGGCCGGAACACGCTGAAAAATACCGGAACAGTCTGGTAATTTAACTGGAATGGAATCAAAGGTTTAGCTTACCATTTTTTTGCCGGAACGGTACATCCTGGCCAATACCGGTCAATACAGTATGGGATTCACAACTATGGCTTCAAATACATCTTCTAATTCACCTTCATATAATTCAGTCCATGGGTTTGCATAATAGAATAGATACAGGACTTAGCATCAAAACATGGTAATTATACTTGAAAGGTAACATAAAGAAAAGTTTTTAGTGATAGCATATCAATTGTACAAGTTTATAGTAAAGAACGCATTTGTATAAAAAATACAATAAGGTTACTCCAATAACTCTATTACTCACCTCAAGTTCCTTAGTGCTTTGAATTTCTTCTTATGATAATCCCACATAATCAAGACATATAATGTTCAAATAACAACCCTTAATTCCCTTTAATATGTCCTAAAATAGTGCAAAAGTATTTTAGAGTGAAGAACTTTTGATGTTATAACAAAAGTATGGGCTTCTAGATTAAGAGTCAACTCCTACAAAAATGAGTCAACACCTAGACAAAAGATGTCAACCCCTAGAATCAAGGTGTCAACTCTTTTTCACAGAATGCAAGTCTGGGCACTCAAGAGTGTTAAAGTGTCGACCCTTGAAATGAAGGTGTTGACCCTTTTTTGTAGAGAGTAACATCAGTACTCAAGAAGGTTAATGGTGTCGACCTCTGAAACACAAGTGTCAACCCTTTTTTTATAGAGAGCTTAAATCCAAGTTCTAGGTTCAAAGGAGTTGACTCCTAAAATACAGGGGTTGACCCCTTACACAGAAAAAGCAGTTCGAGACAGAAACAGAGTGTCAACTTCAAACACCATAACTTATTCATTTGAATTTAGATTTTGGTCCATAAACTATCATCAGAAAGGTATTAAACTCTATTTTCTAATGGTTGTGGTCTCATAGGAAAATTCCAAGTATTGATAGACTTAGGGCCAAAAAAATAGAGACTGCCCTAAAATGTGTGTTCAATTCTAATCACAATCCTCATGCTTGGTGTTCTTATGGAGTCTCAGCCTTGACAATAATAAATTAATGGAGTATAAAGGTCGCAAATTCATTCTCAAGTCACAACTAAGTGAGAAAAAGGGTTAGGCATGGTCAATTTTTACAAGAACACTTCAAGAAATTGAAATTGCTCTTCAAGACCATAAACTGGGTTTATCCAAAATAAGTTCTATTCATCAATTTACAAGATAAAGGTAGTATAAAGGGGATTTTAACTAACTAATTGAAATCATGAAAGCACAAGCTCAGATTTCATACCTAAATCCCAACTTCTCCCTCAATTTTCCTTTATTTTTTCTTAGCCAAACATTAACTGCTGAAACTCTCCACGAAGTCTCTCTCTTGCTCATTCTGTATATCTCTATCTTTCTCTTTCTTTTGGTGGAGTACTGAAGGCTATATAATCAATACAAACTCTTACTACATGCAAGACTAGAGGCTTGAGTGGGACACATGTCTTATTATAAAAGCTCTTAAGGTGTGTCTCTTCATGAGGTGGCAGCCTCTCATCCTACCTAGGTGTAAGTCATCCATTCACTAATTAAGTGCAATAAAAACTAACTAATCAAGGTTAGCCTAATTAATCAATTCAATAGCTAATCACATTTACATACAATTTACATAATTAATTACAATTAACAATAACTAAGCACATATATAACACATGATTAAACGCTAATATATAATTAAGATCTAAGGTGTTACAATAGCTCTCTTATTTTTTTGGGGGAAGAATAGCTCATTCTAGATTTAAAATACCTATTTCTATAGATGAGGATACGTGTTGTTCAATAACACAACAATCATAGCTAGCTGAGCTTATTTGAAAGGCTTCTCTTATTATATGAGATACACTGCCAATGGACAATAAGAATTGGTTCGAAGCAGTTGGTAGAACTTTAAGAGACATAATGTGTGTAATTCCATATTCATCAAAAAAAGGTATTTCGTGCAAAAACTATTATTCTAGGGGGAGATTTTCGTCATGTATTACCTGTGGAACCAAATGCGAATAGGGGACTCATTGTTCAAGCTTGAATCAACAAATCCTATCTTTGGAGATCATGTAGAATATTTATTCTAAAAATGAATATACGGTTGAGAATGGGTGGGCTTGATGCAGGAAGTTTTGATTTAATGTCTTCATTTAGCAATGGGTGTTAGATCTTGGAAATGGAAAACTACTAACAATGTCACTTTGCAATGATGATGAACCAAAATGTAATTAAATCCTAGATGATTTACTAATTCCAGATGGAGATGACACTATCATGCAAATTGCATCTAGCACTTATCCAAATTTGATTACAAATTATAAAGATCTTCAATGTTTACAAGAGAGGGCTATTTTAGCACCCACAAATGACATTGTTGATAAGGTCAACTCATATGTTCTTTATGGAATAATTGGTGAGCTCCATGCATATTTAAGCGCTGACACAATTAGTTAGGTTACAGAATCGATTGATAATCAAGACATGTTATTCCTCTTTATTTTTTGAACAGTTTGAAGTTCTCAGGAATACCCAATCATGAACTCCAATTGAAGGATGAAATACCTATAATGCTATTTAGAAATATCAACCAAGCAAGTGGATTATGCAATGGCACTAGATTGATCATTATACAATTGTCAACTAAGTAATTGAGACTTAGGTAATCACAGGAGCAACGTTGGAAGCAAGGTATTCATAACAAGAATTATAATGTCTCCAACATAATCAAAATGGCCATTGATGCTAAAATGAAAATAGTTTCCTATTAAAGTTTGTTTTGCCATGACAATTAAAGTCAAGGGCAAACATTCAAAAATATTGGAATTTACTTGCCACGACGTGTTTTAAGCCATGGCCAATTATGTTTCACGCACAACATCACGTGAAGGACTAAAATTTCACATTGAAAAGAAAAATGAAGAATCAGAGGGTTACACACAAAAACATTGTTTACCATGAAATTTTTTATAATTTACCACAAGGTAAGCTGTGTAAAGGATGTTTTATTATTTTCATTAATTATAACTATTTTGGTTAGAGAAGGTGATATTCTAATTAATTATGTGGCATTTACAGGTTATTGATTAGATGAAACATAGGAAATACTAATTATTTGATTAGCTAAATCTTCACTGGAGAAATTCATATTTAAAAGCAAGGTTGCAAGAATATGGGATTCTCTTGACTTTAACAACATTGAAGATATCGAGAATTTAAATATGTTACTATTAGATGAATCTGTAGCTATCACATAACATAATATCCTCTCTCTCTCTTTGTCTCCCTCGCTCTCGTAACATACTTTACTATTGCTAATAAAGTTTCAATTTCGTAGGGTGACCAATTATATGCCACTGTTCCAAAAGGCCTAATTATAAAATTCAGGTCACTAATAATGGAAGGAGACATATTCTTCATAAGTAAGGTCATCGTAACATTTGCAAAAGGATAATTTCGTCTAGAACAACATTCACTTCACACATATTTCACTTAAAATACTTGTATCAAATTAAGTGGTGGAGAGAATTACAGCTTTCCAAGGTACATGTTCCATTTTAATGATTACAATGATATGTCAAAGGTACAACAAGAATGTACATATCTTATTGGTAAGTAGTTCATTCTATTTTCATTCCAATACCCCAATGTAATACAATTTTAAATTTTCTATTAAATTTATAATTTCTTTGTATGTTTTAGATGTCATGGGAATATTGAGCAATGTTGGAGATGTTCCAACAATTAGGGAAAAAAATTGGTGCCATGAACTTAAACGAAATATGGTGGTTATGGGCAAGAGATAAAAAAAAAATATTAATATCAATACATATGTACTTATGTGCTTTCAATTTCATATTTGTTACAAATTTTTTTTATCTATTTAATCTCACTCACCATAAATGAATTGGTAGTGGAAAATCTACGAGGATAATATTATGGCGGCATGCAACTTCAAAATTTCAAAACGAGACAAAAAACAATGCACTTGATCTTGTCATTGTTATTATCACATCTACATATGTCAGCTATATTCAATATTCTATCCACCATTTTTAATATATTTTCCTGTATATACTTAATTGAGATTTAGCCTCCACCATTTTTAATATATTTTCCTGCATATACTTAATTGAGATTTACGCATTTATTCATGACAGGTGATTACAATATGTGCTGAACAAATGCAAAAAAGATCTACCATAACTTAGAAATTCAAGAAATGATAGATTTCATTGACATGTAAGGCTAATTGGTAGTATTATATACTCTAACATTAAAGTTCGTATTAAAATCTACTCAAACATTTCACTTTTTCTTTTTTGACAACAATAAAGAAAAAACATATTGATGTTAAAAAACAAAAAGACAATATTAGAGGTGGACGAATTGGTTGAAGATCCTACACCTAAGGTAATATCTATACAACTTTAAATACTTTTCAACAAGTTGCAATATGAATTACTTACATCTTAATATACTTCAAACTTTTCATAGAACTATCTTTTATTATAAGGCAACCATATGCAAAATGTTGACAACCAAAGGATGGTATTATTTGTCATGTCAATATTGCTACAAGAAAATCATTTAAAAGGAAGAAAAACCATAGTCCACTTCATGTGAAATTGTTATCCAAGTACCATTGACTAGGTATATAAACTCACATTATTTCTTCAAATGGCCAATAACTATAAAAAGAATATTAAAATTAAAATTTTTGACGCAAAAAAAATATAACTATAGGGTTTGCAGGCATGTAAAGGATTCTACAGGTTGTACTACATTCATTATTTTTAACAAAGATCACAAAATCTAATTAAACAACCTGCTTTAGAATTACATAATGATGTAGATTAATTACGTACTACTTCTTCGTTCTATTATATCTACAGGTTGTATTTGATTATAATTATTTTTTCTTGACATACTTCATTTGCCAAGAAGACAAAGATGACTGAGTCTTAAAACAATTGGAAACAAATGGTTGGGAGCACATTTACCTCCAAATTAAAATGACAAAGTTCAATATAAAAAATCTAAATTCTGAATTGACTGTAGCAAAAATATTCCTATTGAACTATGAGCTTGAGAGTAAATATTATCTCCATCTAATTCAAAAAATAATACTTCTATTAACTTTAAACTTTAACTTACTACGATAAATATTAAATTTATTTTCATAATAGCCTTTATTTTGTAATACTTATTACCAAATAACAAAGATGCACTAGAGTTTGAAGCCAATAATTCAAATAAAAAGCAGCCAATTACAAAGATCGCATAATCTATTTCAATTAAGAAGTAACAACTCGATCTCATACATTAGGTACAACATTTTATATTATTATTATTACATATAAACTATGTTATAACAGTATCTAATGATTTGCTATAACAATATTCATGTTTTGCTTTTTTATTTCATGCAAAGTATTGAAGATGATACCTGTAGGTGTGATTTTTAGGAAGGCCTAGTTGAACTCTCAAACCAACTTGACGAGTACGAACAATTTACAAGAAAGGAAGACAATGAGAATGACTCGACCGCTTTTGGGCTATAGGCACTCCGATGATTAAGTTAACAAGCTTCCGATGATTAAGTTAACAAGCTTAATCACAATGAATCGAATAAAGTATTGAGAGATAGAACTCGAATGAATATACCTTACACCTTTAGTGTATGGGGGTATTTATTAGTTTCGAAATACCATGTTTCCTTTGGGAATTGGAGTCACTTTCTTCCTACGAATCTTCGTTGTTTGAGTCGGTTTAATGCATTGAACTTATCGTTTATTTGTCCTAGTCCACTTAAGAATAGGATTTATATTCTGAACTTCATTAGTCCCAATATCTTTTCCATTAAAATCCTTGGGCCAACCCCTTTGGGCCCTAGCCTCTAATCGGCATGAGCTTAGTCTGGCAGGTTAGCAACCATGGGCTAACCTCAATGGGCTAGTCTTCTCCCGATTTTGGGCTTAGCTCTTATTGGGCCCACAATTGCCACCCAGCCCTTGCAGCCTATTGGACTAACAAAGGAGACAAGGGCAAAAATTTGCATCTAAAACTTGTCCTTTGGCCTTCCTGTTGTTTTGAGAATTTACGCATCACGTGGCAGTTTCACACCGGTCTTAGATGTGAAGGGGTGCACCATATGGACTGTCGAGGTGATGGTTGGGTTGAGTGACATGACTGCTACCGTTTCTCAACCTCCGAACCAATGACATGGCTCACAATAAATTGGGTGTATCTTCGCCTATCCTTATAATTTGAACCTGACTTGAAATTTTGGTGAGAGAGAGAGCGGATCTTGCTGACATACTATAAGTTCTTCTCACCTTTGCTCTCTTCTTTTTCTACCCCTTTCCTCCGTGGCCATCCCTTAATGGCGGCATGCCTTAGGAAACTTGTGGATAGCTCAGTGGCCATTACTGCCTTTAAGTCTAGATATAATATTACTGACCAAGTCAGCCTTAAGTTCGTTGCCCCCGATGACTATAAGATGGAAGAGACCGAGAAAGGGATGTCCTTCCTCGAGATTACCATCGTAGAGGGTGGCATCAGGTTTTCTTTGCACCATTTTCTTGTAAAATTCCTTCAATACCACGACGTGTGTCCTGCCCAAGTAAGCTCGAATGCCTATAAAATTGTTATGGGGATGCTTGAGTTGAACCAAATTTTGGGCATTAACTTAGGGCTTACGGAGCTTGACTTCTACTATACTCTGTGTAAAGTCGGGTGTGATAGTTGGAAAGTTTACCTTAGGTCGACCGATAAGAGTAGAGAAATAGTAAAGTGCCTCCCATTTTCGAGTAAGGGTGTAGAGGACGTCAGAGTCTATTTTTGGCCCCTAGGAATTTGGCAACCTCCCTGCTGACCAAATGCTGTTGGGTTAATGTCGTAGAACCCCCAGAGAATTAGGTTGGTGCCAACCCCTTACTTGTCATGTGTATTGACTTGTAGATTTCTAACCTGCTTTGTTTTAACTTGTTTAGAATTTGGTAAGAAGAGCACAAAGAGGGAGACGTGGGGTGTGAATTTAAGCAATTTGAACAAAGTTATTGTAAGCATCCCATTTTTGACCGCTCGGCAGTCTACACTCCGTCTAGACTTGTTTTCAAGTCATTGTGGGCATATTCCAATCGAAACCAATTCTCTAGGTCCAAATTCCATCCTTCCATCGCTTCGCGGGCCTGTTAGGCCCAAATAAAGGCAAAATGACCAAAATGCCCTTAGGGGCATTATCCTTTCCTTTCTGATTTCAATCCCACTCTCGAGACAGTTTATTCCTTAAGACGGTTCCAATCCAGGCGCGTCTCTTCGGAGACAGTAAGACCCCTTTCCAATCCCACTCTCGAGATAGTTTATTCCTCGAGACGGTTCCAATCCAGGCACGTCTCCTCGGAGACGATAAGTCCCCTTTCCAATCCCTCTCTCGAGACAGTTTATTCCTCGAGACGGTTCACATCCAGGCGCGTCTCCTCGGAGATGGTAAGACCCCTTTCCAATCCTTCTTTCGAGACAGTTTATTCCTCGAGACGGTTCCAATCCAGGCGCGTCTCCTCGGAGACGGTAAGACCGCTTTCCAATCCCTCTCTCGAGACAGTTTATTCCTCGAGACGGTTCCAATTCAGGCACGTCTCTTCGGAGACGATAAGTCCCCTTTCCAATCCCTCTCTCGAGACAGTTTATTCCTCAAGACTGTCCGAGTAGCGAAACTACTCACAAAACCGTTAGAGTAGCGGAAATACTCACAAATAGGTCGATATAGGGAATTGCCAACAAACCCCTATGTCACGACGACCACCGTTAGAGTGGCAGAAACACTCAAAACCCAAGTCAACACCAGCGTCCGTTAACCCACTTTGGTGAAAAATGACCAAACTGCCCTTTGGACCTTTTCTGAGACTTTTCGGTCAAGATGATCATTTTGCCCCTAGACATCCGAATGCCCCGGGAACCACACCGGCTCTGGGTATCAAACCGGTAACCTCCTGAGACTACTTTTTATAGTATTCTCAACCTTCCTTTATCTTTTCGGATCTTTCCGAGTTAGTTCCGGCCAACCCGGTACGAAATGACCATTTTGCCCCTGGTGGGCCAGTCTCCTTTTTCGACCACACCGGCTCTGGGTATCAAACCGGTAGCCTCCTCAAACTACTTTTTATAGTATTCTCAACCTTCCTTTATCTTTCCGGATCTTTCCGAGTCAGTTCCGACCAACCCGGTGTAAAATGACCGTTTTGCCCCTAGTGGGCCGGTCTCCTTTTTCGACCACGCCGGCTCTGAAAATAAAACCGGCAACCACTGGGGACTTTCTGAATAATGTTTTCAGATCCCAAGTATACTTCCGGGACAGTCCAAGTTTGTCTCGGCAATTTCTCAGTCCGATTGACCGTTTTGCCCCTAAAGGCCCGGTCAACCTTTCCGACCCATCTTATCCTCATTTCTCAAATCAATTACCTCTAGGACACTATTTTAAGTGTTCCTGCTCCTTTCTGGTCTTCCAGGTCATTCCCGGCTCCTTTAAATCATTCCCGGACTTTTCGGAGTCACTCCCAGTGAAGCCAGGCTAAAAATTACATGGTAGTCACTAGTACAGGCGCCCAAATCTAGTCAAAGATACGTTACTTGCCGACCTTAAACCTTTCCTAATTGGCTGGTGCCACTAGTAGTGGCGCCAAGCCAAAAAATGGCCTGGCGCCACTCCTAGTGCCGCCAGTGTAAAATTTGGCCTGGCACCACTGCAACAGGCGCCAGTATTGTCCAACCTCTATAAATACAGAGCCTCATTCAATGTGAAAGGGATCCGCAAACTCAACCTAAAAATCCTATAATTTGATATACAGAGCTCGAGCACTCCCTAAACCCTAGCCTCTATACACAAACCCTAGCCTCCTATACACTCATACACTCCCCCATACACTCATATACTAGCCTTCAACCATCCTTTGAAGACTTGAAGAGCTGCCATCCAAAGCTTGAAGACAACTCTTGAAGACTAAAGGTGAAGATCAAGACAAAGACCGAAGACCGAAGACAGCGCGGCGCGCAAAATAAACAAGACATACGGTAGGCTCCCTATTTAAATTTTCGCACTTCCCCCCTCTCTCTTCTTTCTCCTAACCCACTTGGGTTTTCTCTATTTTAATCCCCCATCTTCCCCCCCCCCCCCTTCTTTGCACGCTTGAAACAAGGGAACTCCCGGTCCATGTGTAGGATTAGACTGTTGGAGAGTCACCGTGTCGGGGGCTTTCTTCTAGTCTAACCAGAGACCACGTGGGTCTGGCCCCCTTGATTATGTGGTGAAGCCTTAGCCTTGTATGTTCACTACCCCAAAACTGCATTGTGCATATCATGATCTTGCATCTTCCAAAAACCGTTTTCAAAGTTGTTTTTCAAATCGTTTTTAAACTTGTTTTCAAAATTGCATCAAAATCTCTTTTTCGAAAACTTGTTTTCAAAACCACAATTCTAGGGTAATTCTAGCCTTTCCATGGCTAGGGTTGCTTTAGGAAAGGGTTACATTAAAAGTAACCTTTTGGTCTATATTTTCAAACATTATTGTTTTCAAAAATCACTTTCTTAAAGTGGTTCTAGCCCTCTTATGGCTAGAATCGCTTTGGGAAAATGAGATGTTTTTATACTTTTCAAAAACTCTCTCTTCAAAAATCTCTTCCTAAAAATCTCTTTTTCAACATACTTTCCTAAAATTCTCCTTTCCAAAATTGTTTTCTAAAAACTCCCTCTAAAAGTCTATTTTTCCAAACTCCCTTTTTCAACTCCTTTCCAAAAACTCTTTCTCCTCAAAATTCACTTTCCTAAACTCTCTCTCCAACAATCTTCTACCAACAATCTTCTTAGAAAAACTCTCTCCAAAAATCTTTTCAAAAACTTTCTTTCCAAAAACTTCTCCCTAGGATTTCCTTCCAAAAACTCGTTTCCAAAAGCGTACTTTCCAAAAATCTCTTTTCTTAAAGCCCAAGTCAAGCCCTAGAGCTAACCATTAGGAAACCCTAATTTTCTTTCCAAAAACATTATTTTCAAACTTTGCCCCAAACCTAGGTTTCCAAAACCTCTTGTTTTCACATCCAAACTATACATGTTTTCAAAACCTATTTTCTACGTCAAAACTATAATTTTCCAAATCTAGGGTTTCTAGAATCTCCCTTTCCAAATCTTTACCAAATCCTATCTTCCCTTTAGGAAACCAAATCAAATATTCCCGTTTAGGAAACTAGATCCCACAGTCCGTTTTTGGAAACAAAATCAAATCTTTTCTTTTAGAAACCAAATCCAATCCTTTCTTAATTCAAACCTTTCTTAATTCAATTTCTTCCTAAACCATAAGTTTCTTAAACCTAAACCTTAAATCTTTCCTTAAATTTCAAAATTCAAATCTTTCCTAATTCAACCCTTTCCTAATTCTACCCTCCTTTCAAATCTTAACTTTTCAAACCTAAGTTTTCAAACTCTTCCAAAACTCAAACCTTTCCTAATCTCAAGATTTTCTAAAATTCTAAAACTTTCTAAATTTCAAATCTTTCCAAATTCAAAACTTTCTAAATTTGAAACTTTCTCAAGTTAAATCATTCTAAACCTAAATCTCTCCAAAATTCTAAACTTTCCAAAACTTCAACATTTTTCTAAATCTAAGATTTTTCTAAACTCAAAACTTTCTTAATTCAAACATTTCCTAAACTGAAAACTTTCCTTTTCCAAACCTTTCCCAAAACGAAACTTTCTTATTTTCAAAACTTTCTTGTTTTCAAAACTTTCCAATTTCAAAACTTCCCTTTTTCAAACATTCCAAAATTCAAAACTTTCTTAATTTGAAACTTTTCAAATTCTAAACCTTTCTTAAACTAAACTTTCCTTATTCAAAACATTTCCAACTTTCAAAACATTCCTATTTCAAAACCTTTCTTAAAACGAAACTTTCCGATTTTCAAAACTTTCCTATTTCAAAACATTCCAATTTTCAAAGCTTTCCTAAGTTGAAACTTTCTTAAGTTCCGAACTTTCTTAAATTCCAAACTTTCCTAATTCTAAAACTTTCCAAAAATGAAACTTTCCTAATTCGGAACTTCCCTAAATCGGACCTTTCCTAAATTCAAACATTTCCTAAATCCAATCTTTCCTAATCTCCTAAACCTTTTAAGTCAAGTCAAATCTTTCCTAAGTCTCTTTCCTAAGTCTAGGTTTCCTAAAACCAAGTCTTTTCAAAATCAATCTTTCCAAAGCAAGTCCAATCTTCTCAATTTCAATTTCCAATCTTCTCTTCTAATTTCAAATCAAATTCAATTTCTAATTCAATCTCTTTTCAAATCAACTCTTCTATTTTCAATCGGACTCCGGTCCGAACTGCGACTGACCTGATTCCCCCAAAGGGATACGTAGGCAACCTTCATAGGTGCGGTCACAATACTTTTCAAACTTTCAATTCCACCCTCATGGGTGCGGTTTCCAAAATCTTTCCAAATCTCAAATTCCAATCTACTTTCAAAATTTCAATTTCAAAATTTCTATTTTTAAATTTCTATTTTCAAACTTTCCAATTTCAATTCCATCTCTTCAAATCTATTTTCAAATC
Organism: Euryodendron excelsum; assembly: GCA_033060915.1. NCBI lineage: Eukaryota > Viridiplantae > Streptophyta > Magnoliopsida > Ericales > Pentaphylacaceae > Euryodendron > Euryodendron excelsum. The sequence goes on along the minus strand of CM065398.1, from coordinate 14,104,114 downwards.
AAATCAATTTCAAATCAATCACTTTTCAAATCTCTTTTTCAATTCTCTTATCTTGCACTTGCATATCATGCATCATGTTTTTCTAAACATTGTTTTCTAAAAGTAGATAGGATTGAACATTAGTTAATTAAAGACTCTCATAGGTGAATCTAGAGTAGATTGACATGTAGGTACCGAAAGGGCGGGGTAGGGTGATAGCTTAGTGCGTCTTCCCTACACGTAACCAACCTCCGAACCTAGAATCATTGATTTCAAAGACCAAAAAGGAGTTATTTTTCAAAAAGGGCTAAATGTTTTCAAAAGGTTACCAAACAACCTGTTTTCCTTAAAAACCCTCTCTTGAGAAGATATTTTTAAAATCGTTTTCCAAAAACCCTAAATGTAGTCTTCGGATTATTCTTAGTTTTTAGGTGACCTAACTCACCTTAATCAAGTCAAGTGGCGACTTCGAATCTTTTTCAAAAGCCCTTTATTTAAATCCATTTTTCAATTTAAACCTAGTCGCACTCATTCTTCTAGGAGGATGAGTTCTAACAAGAGAGTACAGCATTTTTTTCACTTGTGTGAGTATTCCTCGAGTGCGAAAAATCTGGGCGCGACAGTTATGAGCTACCGAGGCTCTGGTCAGCTCCGCAATATTGCAAGGACCCCCCATATTTTACTAAATTACCCACTCCAGGTTTCTACCTTCACTACCTCCTCTGGGATCCCACTAGATGTAATTGCCAAACTATCGGAGGAGGGTATGGGTGGTGAGTTCGCTGAAATTCCCTTTAGCATTACAATCGAAGGAGTACACCTCAATGATCGGGTGACTATTGCCAATCTACCTGCCGACGCATTACCATTAGTTGAGATAGCGGGGACTCGAATTATTGGAGATGCCATCCTAGTGACCTAAGGAGTTACCTTTCCGAGTTGGGCATCGTTTGAGTTACCCCCAATGATCACTGACGCAGCAGCCAACATTTCTGTCCTCGCAAGCTATCCAATCCATGACATTTCCTCTTAACGATCAAGTTCATCTGAATCAGCGTCGACGTCTACTCCATACACAGCGCTCGATCACCGAGTTATAGCCAAAATTGGGCAAAAGTAGAAGCTATTGTACCTTTCATCTTCAAATTCGGATAACTCTGACAAAATGAATATGAAGAAAATGATGGTGTAGAAGGCGGCTAAGAAACTGAAGAAATCGAGGAAGCCAGAAGTTGATATAGTAAAGTCCATACCCCCCTCTTTCCGTTGTAGAGGTCAGCTGCCTTGAAATTGAAAAATAGAGGAGGGAGACGAGGTTATCAAATAAAAAGCCGACGATGAATGATGTTATGGTTGAGCTGACTCTGAAGAGACCTAGAGTTGCACCGACTTAACCTCGTCCTGGTAGTAGTGCCGGAGCTGACGATGATGGCTCCTTAGTTATAAGACTCGACATTGGTGGTCGTCGTATGATACCGACTGATTCCATGATCAAGTCGGTTGAGGTAGCAATAGGGGTTGTTCAAAGTGCCATCCAGCAAGTTGACATTGATTTGTTGGAAAGAACAAACGACTTATTGGTCTTCCTTGGAGCTTTCCACAAATCCTTGCTGGTAAGCTCTCTAGTTTTTATAAGTTCTTTTTTATAAAGTTGGTTATGTTCCTAATTTAGCAAGCCTTTTTTACTTCCAGGGCTCTCTTAACTCTTTGGAGGCTATGTGCCATTTTTGAGTTTTATCCCTGGAGCAAGAAAAGCTTATTGAAGAGCATGCCCGGCTGAAGGGGGAATGGATTGAATCCAAGAAGGCCGTAAAGGAAGCTGAGAACGCAAAAATTGCCCTGAACCAAGTTACTGCCAATTTGAATAAAAAGAATGATGACTTCTCGAAGTTGGAGGATGACAGCACTATACTCTCTGTGGACTTGTACAAGTTGAAGGCCAAAGTCGAGGGACTTAAAGCCGATCTTGCAAAGGCTAAAGCTGAGGCCGAGGAAAGATATAAACAATGTGCGGCGGATAATGTTGAGGATTTTGCTCAGCAAATGGTTGATCTCTCGCAGTCGATCTTTGTCGAAGATTGGGAAAGGGCCCTGAAAGAGCTGAAGGTCGAGAGCTCCTCCATCATCTGGAAGAATATTCTAAATTACTTCGAGACTACCCTAGGGGTAACGCTGAGGATACTTCCAAGACATCTGAAGGTACAAAAATCCCGACGGTCCCGGCTACTAATGTATCTAAGACGGCTGAGGTTGATGTCCTTAAGTCGGTTAAGGCTGATGTCCCCAAGACGGTTGAGGCCGAACCGACTGTTACTTACTAGGCAATCCCTGCTGTGAAATCTGCTGAAGATATTGTGCCTTAGCTTTTAATATTTCCTTTAGTCTTACTTGTTGGAATGCTTGTATTTTTTTATTGCGAAAACTTGTAATGACGATTTTCTTTTGAATGAATCCGGATTTCGCTTCTTTAATTGATTCAAGTATTGATGTTTTTTGATTCCTCTTACTCAATAAAACCACATAGTTTTAGCTTTGGGTTTTTGTTTTGTTTGGCCTTCATTAACCGACCTGCCCAACTTGGACAGAACCAAGTTTTTACACTTGGTTTTTTATGGCCTTCATTAATTGACCTGCCTAACTTGGAGGGGACCAAGTTTTTACACTTAGTTTTTTGTAGCCTTTATTGGCTGACCTGCCCAACTTGGACAGGACCAAGTTTTTACACTTGGTCTTTGTGGCCTTCATTGGCCGACTTGCCCAACTTGGACATAACCAAGTTTTTACGCTTGGCTTTTGTGGCCTTCATTAGCTGACCTGCCCATCTTGGACAGGACTAAGTTTTTACACTTAGTTTTTGTTTTTGTCTATTTTTTATGCTGGCATTTTGGAATTTCATCAGATACGTAGATTTGCTGAATGACAATATGCAGATTTTGAAGGAAAAATAGTGTATTATTGTAGACTATTACATCATTTGGGGAATAGGTCTACTGATAGAATTTTCTGAGATTGTTAGTGTTCCAAGGTCAGGTTAGTTGTTACCTTTCTTCAACAGTTTCTAGTTGGTATGCCCCCACGCCGACCTGGGACGCAACTTTATAGGGACTTTCCCAATTAGTGTCGAGCTTCCCATCTAATAGATTCTTAGTTGTCCCTAGTACTTTTCTTAGCACTAAGTCACCAGGAACAAAAACTCTTGGCTAGACTCATTTGTTGTAAGATCAACTAATTTGCTGGTGATATCTAGTCTCTTTTATTCAATAAGGTCAAGGTCATTTGCCAAAGTCTGGTCATTGAGGCTGGTTTTAAATACTGCTGACCTAATGGTGGGAAGTCCGACCTCCAAGGGTATTACTACCTCCACCTTGTGTGCCATTGAGAAAAGAGTTTTTCCAGTAGATCTCCTTGGAGTGGTTCTGTAAGAGTATAAGGCACTAGGCAGCTCTTCTACCCATCTTCCCTTAGCTTTTTCTAGCCTTTTCTTGATACCATTCAACATAGTCTTGTTTGATATGTTGGCTTGCCCGTTGCACTATGGATAGGCCGGCATTGAATAATAGTTTCTAATCCTAAGATCGTTACAAAATCCCCTGAACATGTTACCATTGAACTGGGTGCCGTTATCTGAAACCAGTATATGGGGTATTTCGAATCTTGTGATGATGCTCCTCCATGCAAACCTCTTGGCATCGACTTCTCTGATAGTCGATAAAGGGCCTGCCTCCACCTATTTAGTATCAGTTGCCATGATGAGGAACCTCTTATTCCCTGGAGCTCAGGGCAGCGGCCCGATTATGTCCAACCTCTAATGTGCAAAAGGCCATGGGTTGATGATAGTTGTGAGGTCATTAGCAAGCTGGTGGATTATTGGCAAAAACTTCTAGCATTTTCACATTTCAGGATATACTGGGAGGCATCTTTCTGAATGTAGGGCCACCAGTAGCCCTATGAAATAGCTCGGTGGGCTAGAGATCTTCCATTGATGTGACCCCCATAAATCCCTTTATAAATTTTGAACAAGATGCCCTGCACTTTGTCTGGGTGGACACAATGTAGACAAGGACTAGCGAAAGATCTTCTATAAAGTTCCTTATTGGGCAATAACTAGTACTTCAAGGACTTGTGCTTGACTATTTTGGTCTCATTCTTGTCTTTTGGCAGTTCGTCCCTGTCGAGATGGAAGATGATCGGGTCCATCCAAGATGGCCCTAATTGCTCAGTAGCCAGAGCATGTACTTTTTCTTGAAATTTTGCTTGGGCTAGGCAGTGTTCCCACGTGAATTGTTCTCTTTGATCCTGAATTTAGGACCGCCGCCAGTGTTTCCAAGGCATCGGCATGAGCATTGTAATTGTTGTTGATCTGATGGAGCTTGTATTTGCTGAGCAGGTCTCTTGCTTTTGCCAGGTACTGCGTCATCCTGTCATTCTTTGCCGCATATTCACTCATGATATGATTAACCATCAGTTGGGAGTCTGAGTAGATGACTATCTCGGCAATCCTGAGCTTTATAGCTCGGCTCAAACCAGCAAGCGGAGCCTCATATTTTGACTTGTTATTTGAAGCTGTAAACTCTAACTTTATAGCCTACTCTAATGCTATGCTATCTGGTGTGGTTAGGACTATACCCGATCCTGCCCCCTATCGTTGGATGCTTTATCGACGAAGAGCTTCTAACGATCAACAATCTCCTATAACTCCAAGGGGGGTCACAATTTGGTTGATCGGCGTTAGGTGTCTGATTGGCTTGTTGGGGTAGTTCAACGGAAAATTCAGTAATAAAATTAGCAAGTACCTGATCTTTTACTGTTGATCTGGGTTAAAATTTGATGTCGAACTCTCCCAGCTCCACTGCTCATGTTGCTAGCCTGCCTAAGAAATCAGATCTTCGGAGGAGTGGTTTAAGCTGATGATCTGTAAGGATATTGATAGTATGGGCCCTGAAGTAACGTACTAACTTGCATGATGCCATTGCTAATGTCAGGGCCAGTTTTTCCAATGATAGATATCTGCTCTCTATACCTAAAAGAGTTTTACTGACATTGTAGACTGGCCTCTGTTGTCTGTCTTGTTGACGGAGTAGGACGACACTCACTGCATGCTCCAATACTACTAGGTAAAGGAAGAGCTCTTCATGTTTGAGCGGCGTAAAACATAGTGGTGGCTGGGCCAAATATTTCTTCAGGTCGACAAGAGCCTGGTCACAATTGGGACTCCAGTTGAACCATTTTTGTTTTTTCAAAAGTGGGAAAAATGGTCAGCATTTATTTGAAGATTGGCTAATAAACCAACTGAGAGTTGCTGCCATTCCGGTCAACTTCTGGACTTCTTTGATATTCCTCGGGACCTGGATGTTTTGGATAGCACTTATCTGAAGCGGGTCTACTTCAATCCCCCGGTGCGTGACCAAAAATCTAATAAACTTCTTGGAGCTTACCCCGAAGACACATTTAAATGCCTCAAGCCTTATATTGTAGTTTTCGAGGATGTCGAACACTCCCTTTAGACTGCCCAGGTGGGATCCACCGACCTTACTTTTGACCACCATATCATCAATGTATACTTCGACAGTGTTGTCGATGTGTTCTTTAAACATTTTGGTAACTAATCTTTGATAGGTGGGGCCTATATTCTTCAAACCAAAGGGCATGACTTTGTAATAGAAGATGCCCCTTGGGGTGATGAAGGAAGTTTTCTCTTGGTCGTCTTCATGGAGCGCAATCTGGTGGTACCCGTGACAGGCATCTAGGAAGCTCATCTTTTCGAACCCAGCTGTTGCATCCACAAGCTGGTCAATCTTCGGAAGAGGGAAAGGGTCCTTGGGGCATGCTTTGTTTAGGTCGGTAAGTCGACACAAACCCTCCACTTGCCGTTCTTCTTCTTTACCACCACAATGTTGGAGAGCTAGTGTGGGTAGTAGACTTCTCTTATTGCCCCTACTTCAAAAAGCCTATCATCCTCTTCGATTACTGCATCCACATGTTGACAAGCTGCTCGTCTCCCCTTCTAGACCACATGACAGCTCTGTGGGTTTACATTAAGTGTGTGGCAAGCTACTTGTGGGTCGATTCTTGGTATGTCGTAAGGTGTCCAAGAGAAGATTTAAATGTACTTGTCAGCAGATTAATCAAAGATTTCTCCATAGTTTTGGACAGAAAAGTGCCGAGCTCGAAGAACTTCTCCTCGTCATGCCGATCTATGTGAACTTTCTTAAAGTCCTCAACGACCTTGTTTTCTAGTAATAGCCTGACATCGTCAATCGTGGGAGTATCCTCGTCGAGCTCTATCATTTGAACTTTGCCTGCTTTTGTATTCATGGCGCACGCAGTCAAAAAACACTACTTAGCTACCACTTAGTGTCCTTTTATCTCTTATACTCCTCTCGGGGTCAGGAAAAGGATCAGCTGGTGATAGGAAGATGGTATGGTCTTCATGAGGTGTAATCATGTCCGACTAATGATTGTATTATAGGGGGAGGGCACGTTAACCACTAGGAACTCTGTCTGGATAGTGATCCTTACCGTAGTGACTGGGATTGTTAACTTTCCTAATGGCCAGACCGGGACTGAGCTGAATCCAATGAGGGAGTTCAAAGATGGCTGGAGATCGGAATCCTTCAATCCCAGTTTTTTAAAGAGGTCGTAGTACATGACTTCGAAGGAACTTCCTTGATCAATCAGCATCCTTTTCACATCATAATCTCCCAATCGTAGCGTTACCACCAATGCATCATTATGGGGCAATTGCACTCCAGGTGAGTCATTATCAGTGAAGGTTATGGCCTCAGCACCGCTGCAGACCTTAGCCTTTTTATTTGGGGCTTCCAACTGCATCAACTCCCTGAGGTGTGCAGCTTTTTGGATCTCGGCCCGATATTTGTAAAGATCTGTCGTTGCCGATTCTGCTATCCCATGGAGGACATTAATTACCCGAGTAAGTTCTGTTCTAGCTTCCTTCTGCAGGGTGGCTTCCTGTTTTGTCTGCTTGGCCTCTCGCTTGGTTTCTCCTAGTTAATGTATTGGTCAAGGTGACCAGCCTTTGTTAATTCCTCCAAATGGTTTTCGAGATTTCGGCAGTTTTCCATCTGATGCCCGTTTTCCCTATGGTAAGAGTAGAACTTCCTCTGGTTTCAGGTGATGGAGTCTCCTCACAACTTTGGGGGCCACTTGAAGAAGAGCTTATCTCTTATTTGGGGCAAAATTTTGTAAATTAGGTCCTTGAAGACTGTGTTGACCCCTTTTGTCATCTTTTTGCCCCGATTGTTACTGTTCTCCTCACGTCTGGGCTTCTTGAATTCACGCCCATCTTTCTTCTCAGTTTTCTTATCGATCTTCTCCTGTATCGGCTGAGTAATATCTTCTTCTACCCGTGCATACTGTTCGATCTTTAGCATCAGGTCCTGTATCTAGGTGACTGATTTCTTTACAAGGGATTGCCTCAATCAATGCTCCCTAGGAAGGCTAATTTTGAACTGCGCAATAGCCAGCTGCTCGTTGTAGTCCTCTATTTCGTTATAAGCCTCCCAATATCACCTTGTATACACCCGTAATCTTTCGTCATCTTTCTTCTGTAAGGTTAGCAAGTAGTCGACCTCATTAGGCTACTTGTTGTTTGCTATGAACCGGTTAGTAAATAGCTTAGCAAGTTGTCTCCAACTTGACACTAATTTGGACGGCAGCTTATCGAACCATCGTAGGGCCACTTCTCCTAGGCTTGATAGAGAAACTCGGCACTGTAAGCACCCTATTTTTGACCGCTCGGCAGTCTACACTCCGTCCAGACTTGTTTTCAAGTCATTGTGGGCATATTCCTATCGAAACCAATTCTCTAGGTCCAAATTCCGTCTTTCCATCGCTTTGCGGGCCTGTTAGGCCCAAATAGAGGCAAAATGACCAAAATGCCATTAGGGGCATTGTTCTTTCTTATTCCAATTCCAATCCCACTCTCGAGACAGTTTATTCCTCGAGACGGTCCGAGTAGCAAAACTACTCACAAAACCGTTAGAGTGGCGGAAACACTCACAATCCAAGCACGTCTCTTCGGATACGGTAAGACCCCTTTTCAATCCCTCTCTTGAGACAGTTTATTCCTCGAGACGGTTCCAATCCAGGCACGTCTCTTCGGAGACGGTAAGACCCTTTTCCAATCCCTCTCTTGAGACAGTTTATTCCTTGAGACGGTTCCAATCCAGGCACGTCTCTTCGGAGACGATAAGACCCCTTTTCCAATCCCTCTCTCAAGACAGTTTATTCCTCGAGACGGTCCGAGTAGCAAAACTACTCACAAAACCGTTAGAGTGGCGGAAACACTCACAATCCAGGCACTTCTCTTCGGAGACGGTAAGACCCCTTTCCAATCCCTCTCTCGAGACAGTTTATTCCTCGAGACGGTTCCAATCTAGGCACGTCTCTTCGGAGATGATAAGACCCCTTTTCAAATCCCTCTCTCAAGACAGTTTATTCCTCGAGACGGTCCGAGTAGCAAAACTACTCACAAAACCGTTAGAGTGGCGGAAACACTCACAATCCAGGCACGTCTCTTCGGAGACGGTAAGACCCCTTTCCAATCCCTCTCTCGAGACAGTTTATTCCTCGAGACGGTTCCAATCCAGGCACGTCTCTTCGGAGACGGTAAGACCCCTTTCCAATCCCTCTCTCGAGACAGTTTATTCCTCGAGACGGTTCCAATCCAGGCACGTCTCTTTGAAGACGATAAGACCCCTTTTCAAATCCCTCTCTCGAGACAGTTTATTCCTTGAGACGGTCCGAGTAGCGAAACTACTCACCAAAACCGTTAGAGTAGCTGAAATACTCACAAAGCCGTTAGAGTAGCGGAAAGCGAAAATACTCACAAAGCCGTTAGAGTAGCGGAAATACTCACAAATCATCAACCCTGTCCGAGTAGCGGAAATACTCACAAATCATCAACCCCGTCCGAGTAGCGGAAATACTCACACCGTTAGAGTGGCGGAAACACTCAAAGCCTAGGTCAACACCAGTGTCTGTTAGCCCACTTGGGTGACAAATGTCCAAATTGTCCTGTGGACATTTTCCGAGACTTTCCGGTCAAGGTGACTATTTTGCCCCTAGGCATCCGAACGCCCCGGGAACCACACCGGCTCTGGGTATCAAACCGGTAATGTCCCGAGAATACTTTTTATAGTGTTCTCAACCTTCCTTTACCTTTTCAGATCATTCTGAGTCAGTTCCGGCCAACCCGACACAAAATGACCATTTTGCCCCTGGAGGGCTGGTCTTCTTTTTCGACCACACCGGCTCTGGGTATCAAACCGGTAACCTCCTGAGACTACTTTTTGTAGTAATCTCAACTCCCCTTTACCTTTCCGGATCATTCCGAGTCAGTCCCAGCAAACCTGGTATAAAATGACCGTTTTGCCCCTAGTGGGCCGGTCTCCCTTTCCAACCATGCCATCTCTGGAAATCAAATCGGCAACCTCTGGGAACATTCTAAATAATGTTTCTAGATCCCAAGTCTTCTTCCAGGACAGTCCGAGTCTGTCCCGGCAGTTTCCCGTGCCCCTAAAGGCCCAGTCAACCTTTCTGACACATTTTGTCCTCACTTTTCAAGTCAAATACCTCCAGGACACTATTTTAAGTGTTCCTACTCCTTTCCGGCCTTCCGGGTCACTCCCGGTTCTTTCAAATCATTCTCGGACTTTTCGGAGTCACTCTTAGTGAAGTCAAGCTAAAAATTGCATGGTAGTCACTAGTACAGGCGCCCAAATCTGGTCAAAGATACGTTGTTTGCCGACCTTAAACCTTTCCTAATTAGCTGGCGCCACTAATAGTGGTGCCAAGCCAAAAAAATGGCCTTGCGCCACTCCTAATGGCGCCAGTGTAGAATTTGGCCTGGCGCCACTGCAACAAGCGCCAGGTTTGTCCAACTTCTATAAATACAGAGCCTCATTCAACGTGAAAAGGGTCTGCAAACTTAACCTAAAAATCATATATTTTGATATACAGAGCTCGAGCACCTCCAAAACCCTAGTATCCTTAGCTTTTCCAAACCCTAGCCACCCTATACAAGCCCTAGCCTCCTACACACTTATACACTCCCCCATACACTCATACACTAGCCTTCAACCATCCTTTGAAGACTTGAAGAGCTGTCATCCAAAGCTTGAAGACAACTCTTGAAGGTTGAAGAAGAAGATCAAGATAAAGACTGAAGACCGAAGACAGCACGACGCGCAAAATAAACAAGACATACGGTAGGCTCCCTCTTTAATTTTCTGCACTTCCCCCCTCTCTCTTCTCTCTCCAACCCACTTGGGTTTTCTCTATTTTAATCTCCCATCTCTTTCCCCCCCTTTCTTTGCATGCTTGAAACAAGGGGACTCTCGGTCCATGTGTAGGATTAGGCTATTGGAGAGTCACCGTGTCGGGGGCTTTCTTCTAGTCTAACCAAAGACCACGTGGGTCCGGCCCCCTTGATTATGTGGTGAAGCCTTAGCCTTATATATTTACGACCCCAAATTGCATTGTGCATATCATGATCTTGCATCTTCCAAAAACTGTTTTCAAAGTTGTCTTCAAAATCGTTTACAAACTTGTTTTCAAAATTACATCAAAATCTCTTTTTCAAAAACTTGTTTTCAAAACCACAATCCTAGGGTGATTCTGGCCTTTCTATGGCTAGGGTTGCTTTAGGAAAGTGTTACATTAAAAGTGACCTTTTTTTGGTCTATATTTTCAAATCTTATTGTTTTCCAAAACCACTTTCTTAAAGTGGTTCTAGCCTTCTTATGGCTAGAATCGCTTTAGGGAAGTGAGAATGTTTTCATACCTTCTAAAAACTCTTTTTCCAAATCCCTCTTCCTAAAAATCTCTTTTTTAACATACTTTCCTAAAACTCTCCTCTCCAAAATTATTTTCAAAAACTCCCTTCCAAAATCTATTTTTCAAAATTCCCTTTTTCAACTCCTTTCCAAAACTCTCTCTCTTTAAAATCTCTTTCTAAAAAAACACTCCCTAGATTCACCTTCCTAAAAACTCTCTCCAAAAACCTTTCTAAAAAACTCTCTTTCCAAAATCTTCCTTCTAGAAATTTCCTCTCTAGGGTTTTCCTTCTAAAATCTTCGTTTCTAAAAACACACTTTCCAAAAACTCCTTCTTTCTAAAAATCTTTCCAAAAACTCTCTTTCCAAATTCACTTTCCAAAAACTCCTCCTAGGATTCCCTTCTAGAAAACTTTCGTTTCCAAAAACGCGTTTTCCAAAAACTCTTTCCTTAGAGCCCAAGTCAAGCCCTGGAAACCACGATTAGGAAACCCTAATTTTCTTTCCAAAAACATGATTTTCAAACTTTGCCCTGAACCTAGGTTTCCAAAATCTCTTGTTTTCTACATCCAAACCATACACGTTTCCAAAACCTATTTTCTACGCCGAAACTATAATTTTCCAAATCTAGGGTTTCTAGAATCTCCCTTTCCAAATCCATGCCAAATTCTATTTTCCCTTTAGGAAACCAAATCAAATCTCCCCGTTTAGGAAACTAGATTCCGTCCTTCGTTTTTAGGGACAAAATCAAATCTTTTTTTTTAGAAACCAAATCCAATCCCTTCCAAATCCAAATCTTTCCTAATTCCAATCCTTCCTAATCCTCCACTTTCCTAAATCTTAAGTTTCCAAAACTTGAAAATAAAATCTTTCCTAAGTTTTAAAACACAAAAATTCAAATCTTTCCTAATTCAACCCTTTCCTAATTCTACCCTCCTCTCAAATCTTAACTTTTCAAACCTAAGTTTTCAAACTCTTCCTAAACTCAAACCTTTCCTAATCTCAAGATTTTCTAAAACTCTAAAACTTTCTAAATCTTAAACTTTCTAAATCTCAAATCTTTCTAAATTCAAAACTTTCTTAATTTAAGATTTTCTTAAGTTAAGACTTTCTAAACCTAAAAACTTTCTAAATTCTAAACTTTCTTAAACTTCAAATCTTTTCAAATCTAAAACTTTCCTAAACTCGAAACTTTCTAAATTTTAAGTCTTTCTTAAACTAAACTTTCTTAATTTAAAACATTTCTAAATTCAATACTTTCCTAATTCAAAACATTTCTAAATTCAAAACTTTACAGTTTTCAAAACTTTCCAATTTCCAAACTTTCTTAAAACTTTCCTAATCTTAAAACCTTTCCTTTTTTGAAACTTTCTTAATTCAAAACTTTCCTAAGTTGAAACGTTCCAAATTCAAAACTTTTTTAAGTTGAAACTCTCCTAATTTGAAAATTTTCCTAATTCGAAACTTTCCAAAAATGAAACTCTCTTTCTTCCAAATCAATCTCTTTTCAATCGGACTCTTGTCCGAACTACAACTGACCTAATTCTCCCAAAGGGATACGTAGGCAACCTTCATAGGTGCGGTCACAACACTTTTCAAACTTTCAATTCCACCCTCATGGGTGTGGTCTCCATATTTTCAAGTTTCAAATTCCAATCTATCTTCAAAGTTCCAATTTCAAAATTTTTCTATTTTCAAATCCCTATTTCCAAGTTTTCAAACTTTCTAATTTCAAATTCTATCTCTTCAAATCTAATTTCCAAATCAAATTCTTTTTAAATTCATTTCCAAATCTATTTTTCAATTCTCTCTTATTTTGTACTTGCATATCATGCATCATGTTAGTTTTCAAACATTGTTTTTCTAAAGTGAATAGGGTTGAATCATTTGTTAATTAAAGACTCTCATAGGTGAATCTAGGGTAGATTGACATGTAGGTACCGAAAGGGCGGGGTAGGGTGATAGCTTAGTGCGTCTTCCCTACACGTAACCAACCTCCGAACCTAGATCACTGATTTCAAAGACCAAAAGGAGTTATTTTTCTAAAAAGGGGCTAAACGTTTTCCAAAGGTTTCCAAACAACCTGTTTTCCTAAAAAACCCTCTTTTGAGGAGATATTTTCAAAATCGTTTTTCAAAAACCCTAAGTATAGTCCTCGGATTATTCTTAGTTTTTAGGTGATCTAACTCACCTTAATCAAGTTAGGTGGCGACTCCAAATCTTTTTCAAAAGCCTTTTATTCAAATCGATTTTCAATTCAAACTTAGTCGCACTCATTCTTCTAGGAGGGTGAGTTCTAACGAAAGAGTACAACATTTTTTCCGCTTGTGTGAGTATTCCTCGAGCGCGAAAAATCTGGGTGCGACAGGCACATAAGTGACTCATCCTCACTCTATAGTACCATTATCTGTTTGTAATACTGAACATGGATAATGGGATCCGTCTTCCCATCATAAGGAGTAAATTTTGGTGGGGTGAATTTCCTGGGAGGTCAGTGTGCCTCAATTTCTTCTATAAAGGGGGTAGATGCAATCTGGTCAATGACTCTTTTGGCTATTTCTTGGGTTGTTCGCTCTTTATGGTGCTTATCCTTTTTATCAAGCCGCTCATTCAACCAGTTATCCCAATCCCTCTGTTCTAGATCGGCCTTTGCCAGATCCCTTACTGGTGTCCAGTTTCTTCGAAGCTGCCGATCTTCCCATCGGTCGATGTAGTGCCCAGTGCTGGACGCATAGCTCCCTGTTAAGCATACGGCAGGGGGGCTCGTGTTTCTTGAATTCGACCTCTTCCTTCCATACCGATCTGGGGATTTATCGAGTACTCGTCCATCCCTCTTGGCAATCACTTCCCTCGTAGCTTCGACCGTTGACCTGAGGTGTGCGATCTTTTCGTCCCATTGCCATAGTTCTCGCTTAGCTGCTCTGAGAGATAAATTGCTAGGTAAGCAGCCACTAAAAGGTGATGGATTCAAGTTCCTACGATAGTTCCTTCGGTGATTCAGAATTCTGACATACTACGGAGCATGTCGTAGCCCCTCCTATCTTTCGCATTGGTTGCCTCCAGGAACTCGTATTAATCTGGTCCGATGTCCTCCCGGAGTTCGCACTGAGTCATTGTGATGACTTGACTAATAAGTGTTGTCCTGACTACGAGTAGCACGGCTATCTTCTAGCTCCCTATTGGTGGGATTGACTCTTCCTCGGAGATAGCTAGTACACATTGTTATGTAGACCTTCTCACAGATGGCACTAATTGTAGGCGGGATTTTTAAGAAGGTCTAGTTGAACTCTCAAACCAACTCAATAAGTACGAACAATCTGCAAGAGAGGAAGACAATGAGAATGACTCGACCCCTTTTGGGTTGTAGGAACTCTGATGATTAAGTTAGCAAGCTTAATCACAATGAATCAAATAAAGTATTTAGAGCTAGAACTCAAGTGAACGTACCTTACAACTTTAGTGCATGGGGGTATTTATAGGTTTTGAAATGCCATGTTCTCTTTGAAAATTTGAGTCACTTTTCTCCTAAAAATCTTCCTTGTTTGAGTCGGTATAATGCATTGGACTTATCCTTTATTCGTCCTAATCCACTTAGGAATAGAATTTATATTCTAGACTTCAATAGTCTTAGTATCTTTTGGATTAGAATCCCAGAGCCAACCCTTTTGGGCCCTAGCCCCTAATCGGCATGGGCTTAGTTTGATAGGTCGGCAATTATAGACTGACCTCAATGGGCTGGTCTTCCCTCGATTTTGGGCTTTGCTCTTACTGGGCCCACAATACCTATACAAAAGTCTATCACGATTAACTCACCAGAATTTTTACGAAGCCTTAGTCTCCTATGCGTTGCTCGGGTTAACACCTAGTTTATTACAGAATAATATAGTTGGATAAGAAAATATTCGTTATGATGGTTCTTAATTACAATAATGAAACTGCTATATCATACAAATTTTATGAATGAATAACATTTTTCATAGAAATAATACATATAATCAAGGCAGATATAGTTCTCTAGAATTCCTCTAAAGTGGTGTGACAAATATTATAATTTATAAGATGCATGTAAACTGATCCAGACAATGTAATAGCATAACCAAACAAAAATTACATGATAGTGTCTTTGGTCCATTGGTCATGGCTCTACCTCTGCTTAGACGAGGTAAAGGGTTTGAGCCAGGGCAGTGATATTCCTGTCGTTTACTATCTATAGAAAGAAAAGTAAGTGACGGCTAAAAGCAAGGGAACGCAATTATTTGTAACATTTTCATTCAACAGAAACCAATTCGATTCCTTTATGTGGGGCTGAATTCAATTAGCGACGATGCTTTATTTCAACATCTGGTTGACGACACAGAAGAGTAAGCAATTGCTCTGAGAGAGAACTTTGATGGCGAATGCAGATGATCAAAAGCCTCTGAGAAAGATTGCAGAGGCCTTCAATGGCCTCGCCAACACCGTTAACTCCCAATCCCAAGACATCAATCTCGAGGTCGCCCCTTTCTCTCACGCTTTCTCTCTCGTCTCCCCCCTCTTCGGCTGCCTAGGCATCGCCTTCAAGTTTGCCGAAATGGACTACATCTTCAAGGTCATCACATTTCTATACATACATATATGTATGTATGTATGTATGTGTGTGTGTGATTTGATTGGTTGATTGATTGAACAACGGGTTCACGATCTTACTGAGGCGTCCAAGTCGATTAGGACGTTAAAGGTGATGGTTGATCGGGATAATGAGGAGGATTGTGTGAGAAAATGAGGGAGTCATACGAGGAACCTTTGAGAGTGAAGCGTGGGTTGGACATGATTAGGGTATTATTTGAGCAGATTATAGCTACAAAGTATGTTCTTGATCTCTATCAATGCCATGAATTCATCTACATTGGCCTCCCTTTCTATTCCTCTTGGTTATCATGACTGGAGTCCTATAAGTGTGAAAAGCAGAGCCTGGATGGGGTGACTTTTAACCTTCAAATTAAGAAGGTTTGACATTGAATGAATTAAGGTGCTTGGGTTGGATGCTTTTTTGTACTATTCTTTCGTGATGGTTGGGGCATTTTAAAGAATGGCTAGTTGCCAGTATTTGGAAAATTTCATACAAAGGTAGTAACTAGTAAGGTATAATTACAATTTTTGTTACCTTCAAACCAAAGAGATGTTTATCTTCTTATTGGTTACACACCCATTAGCTTTGCTTCCAACTTCCGCAAGGTTAAAGAAATTATTCCGAAGTGCAAGGGGCTTTGGTACTAGGAGACAAATACTGGATGCAATCTTGGTATGTGGTAGAGTTATGGAGGAGAGCACTAAAGCTAGACGAACGGGATTATGTTCAAAAGTGCACTTGAGAAAGCCTATGGCCATTTGAACTTGAGTTACTTAGGACTTTATTTATTTCATGATCTTTTTTTAGTATGTTTTGGAAAAACCAATTTCACATTGTTGATTTGTGGGTACCCTAGCGGTTGATCCTTGTTGCTATAAAGGAAGATCCTTTATTTCTTCTCTTTTTGCAATAGCGACAGATGTGCTTTGCAATAGGAGATGATGGCAATTTGTTCATGGAAAAGTCATTTTGGAAGAAATTTTGTTTCTGTGTTGCTTACTAGAATTATGCTTTTCTTTTTTATAAGAAAATTTTATAGAACAAAACATTCAAAAGGGGGTGAAACCCTGTACCAAAGTTTCACGGACAAAGACTCTCAACCAATATATCCACAAGTAGATACAAGTTTCCCAAAAGCTCCACAACAAAAGAGAAACAAAAAGTAGCAACTTTTCCAACCAAAAAAAGGAAAACGGAAATGATCCTTCAGACAATGGATTGGATTCTCCACCCTTCCAAAGTTCTACAGTTCTTTTCAAGCCAAATATATATCATAATACAGAATAGAGTTATTAACCAAGCTATCTTTACACCTGTCTCTAACAAAGGTTCCATCGAGAATCCCTTAGGGCATTAATGAAGGAAGGTATAACCCATTCTACTCCAAATAAGGAGAACAATAGGCTCCACGTATCTCTGCCGCCAAGCAATGGAGGAAAAAATGATTCACCGACTTCTTGCTAGTCTAGCACGCGTAGCATTGTTTCCTGACTACTTGATTAAATTGCTATCCCAGTATCATTATGATAATCTAAGGTGATTAGATGATTCTAAGCTTGGACTTGAGAATCCATTTTTTTCTTTTCCTTCAAAATTGAATTTGTTGATTACTATGTATAAATATATGATTGGATTTGGATTTTACTTTAGATATTTGATACTGGCTTGGAAGTGGATATGCTGGCTTCTGGTGTGAATTGATAGGACCTCCCAAGAGTGACTATTTTGAATATCTTGGTTGGATTGCCCCTTCGAGGGAAAGATAGAATAGGATGTTCAAGTTGATAAATATTCATCTAAAGCTGCTCTTATGATCTAATGAAATTGATGAAATTAAGGGGTATTTAGGCAAAGGCAATCAGGATTTATGATGTGAAATGCTTGTAAACCAAGAATGGATTAATGGCTATGTGAGAAGGCTAAAGTCAGAAACATGCATGGCTGTGAGATGATTGATGTAGCCTAGTTGAGGGCAACATGTAGTAATATTTGCTAAGATGTTTGGTATATTGTATATTGTAAAGGACCAAAAGTGTAATTGTGAGGGTCAAGTTAAATTTCTTTGGCATGCACAAAAGAAAAGCCTGAAGGGACATGGATTAAGGTTGTAAGAGAATAAGACATGATGAGAAAACATGGTCTGCATAAAACAGAGAACTTTTCCTTGAAAACGTGCTACCGTAGAAACCGAACTGTGGGACTGCAAATGGCAGAGGATACGAACCCCTTGGGTGAGAGACTAAGTCATTTATGCCTTGGAGACTAATAGGAACGTGTCTTTTTCATCTGTCTTGAAGTTTTCATACTTGAGGCCTAAAAACCTCCTCCCTTCTAATCAATCCATTAGTTTTATGTTGTATAAATTTTGTTGATAAACTTCATTTTATGTGTTATTAGAGCACTAACCGTGGCATACTGTATATGGAAGTAAGGATGACCATTTTTGCTCATTTTATCTGAATAACTTAACTGGAAATCCGCAGTTGACTTACTGCTTTTTTTTTTTTAGTTTTACGAGTTAAAAATTTTTAAGTATGCTATGGCATGATTATGGTTTCTTTAACTCTTGAGATTGCCACCAAGTTCATGGGTAGTAACTAAATGCAACCTAAACCTTATCAGACTATTTCTATGAGCTATATGGATAATTTTTTGCCTCTATGGAACATGCTATGCCTATGTCAAATACCTGTACAGATGATACCCTGGCCAGTGAACAAGGCTCCTACGACTATGGGTCAAGGGAACCTCTATAGATGATAACATTTTAGTTAAAACCTATAATAAAGAAATGCAAGTTTGACTAGTATAGTTTTTACCTTACACTACGACTGATGTTGGGCAGTCCTAGGAAGCTTAAAAAATTGTACTTGTGTATACTTTTATGGTGGGAAAGCTTATTTATCAAAATAAAAATGGTGGGAAAAGGTTATGAGAAGTTTGTGATTATAGCTATATAGGGTTCTCAAAAAGTAGAGGGAAGCGTGTGGGGTTTGTAGAAGAAAAAGAGTTGAAATCAGCTCAGTTCTCAAATTATCAAGTTGCTTGATTTGCACAAGTCTTGTTGATGGAGTTTCTGTAAAAGAACTAGTTTAAGGTTTCAGTAGTTGATTTGATGGCCAAAAGGTAGGGGAAAGGGTTGGTTAAGGCTTGATGTGAGGGAGTGTTTAGGTTGAAATAAATGTTGTTCTGGAGGTATGAAGAGCTTAGGAGTGGCAATTTTACCCTTTTTATGCATTTGGATTGTTAGGATTAAATCTGTTATAATGGAGGATTGGGCTTACCAAAGGATGATATCTAGGGTTAAAAAGAATATTTTTTAAGGTCTGCTTGCAAGTTATGAAGTGCTAGAAAATTGCAGGAAATGAGGAGGAAGAAGAAGATTATATAAGAAAATGTTTGACTTTTGTCAAACTACCTTTGACTTGATTACCAAATTATTTTTGACTCTTAATTAAATATAAGAAAATCTTTGAAGCAGTATAGAAACCCAAAACTAACACAAAATAAGATGCAAATTGAACCAATACTTTGTTAGAGATTACCCAAAGCATGCTCCATAAAAAACTCATGCTCTTCATCGGGGATTCTAATCAAGAAGTTTCCAATTATAAGAGTAGACAATTCTTGGATCTTTATTTGGAAAAATAAATGAATCGTGAGAGACAGATCATCCATTCTGGTCCTTTGCTTTGGCTTCTATTAAGTGTGTCCATCCAATAGTGGATCTAATGCATTTTCTCATGCATGAAACTATGGCATGTGGTTAGAAGGTCATATTGATAGAACTCTATAATTCATACTGCTGTACACATATTTCTTGTTTATTTTCAAAGACTTGCCTTTGTGCCTTTGCCATCTTCTCCTCCATTTGCATGCCATCATTGTGCGGTGTGACTTTCGGTTTAACCAGCACTTCTCTAATGCTTTCCTTAATGAGAATACAACACAAAGCGAAGAAGATATGCCTTAGCCTTAAAAACCTAGTCTCCCAAATAGCTTTTGAACTAATTACTATTGATTTTTGAAATAATTAACCATAGCATGAGTAACTAATGCCCCTTTCGTATGCTTGTTCCCTGATATGGACTAGAAATATAACGTATTATTGCATTTAAAATGAACAATCAGTGAAACATATTTTTCATACTAGCATTATTAGTATCAGTTGCAAAACCTATCTACTACATATTGATGATTAGTCGATTTTTTTTTTCCTGGTTAAATTATATGGACAAACGTGAAACGCTTGAATCTTTCTTTTTGCAGGGGAAATTCATTAAGGGATCTAGCTTCAACAACCTATGCACAGGCATTTGCTCCATATTACAAACGGGCTATTAGGAAAGCTGTTGCTGCAGGGATGTATGCCTTTCCTTCAAAGGCGCAGCTATTGAAGAAGTTCAATGAAGATGGTGAGTTGACAGCCGTTGTAACCCTTGTTCCCATTATTATGTTATCTCAACCTTTGTTATGGAATCCATTCTACATGACATACTGTCACGAGTTGCTACTCGTGGCACGTCTCGGGCCGCGATGGACTTTAGCATAGGGTATGTCTGAGCATGGTTGGCTGATGGCATGTTAATCTCGTAATTTGAATTTTTCATATTTATTGGATATATAGATTATGATTCCTCGAGGGGGCAAGATGTTTTCTCCTGCAAATTTGGAGATAGCTTAGCATGCTATTATAAGGGAGAGTATGGTGTTGACTCTACCACCTCCTGGTACTACCGAAAGGGACAACACTCAAGTGAGTCCCCCAAGGTAGTGGGCGAGACTTGGGGGCCGGCTGTGGCACGTGACTACAGTACTCATGCTAGTCAGTGGGTTACATGGGCGACATTGTGTCCAGTGGGACAAATGTTGGGCATTGGCGTCGAGGATGAGGTTGTGACATTCACACTCGCTATGCTGCATTGATATCGTGGTGGGGCTTATGCTCATGACGGATCGGACCTTGGTGTGCACACTTACATGATGTGTGTCTCGTGTGCACTTGCACTTTGGGTTCAAGTTTGTGCGCATGGCCGTTTGGTTTGGCTAGCATTGGTGTTGTGTGGCATAATGTTGTGGGCTTAACAATTGCTATTCAGTGGTGCCTATCCTTGAGGGCAATAACCTTGACGCGGGGCGCTAAGAGCTTTATGGATGGAGGCGTCGTGCTTAACGGGTAATGCATGGCTCACGCGCATGTCCGATTGCACATTGCTTTCTTGCTTGTATTATGAGAGGGACTAGCGCTAAGCACATTGCTTGTCATGTGTGCCCGCATTTGAGAATGCACCAAGCAATAGTCCCGCCAAACTCAAACACCGAGGCATAAGATTATACACTCGTCTAGGATCCATCCGTAATGCCGAACACATCTTGTTAAGCTCCGTCCTCTGATGCTTAAGCCTTTCGGCTAACCCAAGCTATAGGCAATAGTAACGCTATTCTCAAATGCGCGCACACATGACAAGCAATGTGCTTGGCGTTAGTCCCTCCCGTAACACAAGTAAGAAAGTAATATGCAATCAGACATGCGCGTGAGCCAAGCATTACCCGTTGGGCACGACGCTTCCATCTATGAAGCTCTTAGCACCCCGCACCAAGGTTGTTGCTAGCAAGGATAGGCACTACTGAATAGCAACTGTTAAGCCCACAACATTATGTCACGCGACATCAATGCTAGTCAAACCAAGCGGCTGTGTGCACCAACTTGAACCCAAAGTGCAAGTGCATACGAGACACACGGCATGCAAGTGTGCACATCGAGGCCCAATCTGTCATGAGCATAAGCCCCGCCACGATATGGATGCGGCATAGCAGGTGCGAATGTCACAACCCTATCCTCGACGCCAATGCCCAACATTTGTCCCACCGGACACAATGCCGCCCATGTAACCCCTTGACTAGCATGAGGACTATAGTCACGTGCCACAGTTGGCTCCCAAGTTTCGTCCACTCCCTTGGGGGACTCACTTGAGTGTTGTCCCATTCGGTAGCACCGGAAGGTGGTAGAGTCAACATCATACTACCCCTTATAATAGCATTCTGAGCCATCTCCAAACTTGTAAGAGAAAATATCCTGCTTCCTTGAGGAGTCATAATCCATATATCCAATAAATATAAAAAATACAAAATTATGAGATTGTCATGCCACCAGCCAACCATGCTTAGACATGCCCTACGCCAATGTCCCTCACGGCCCCAGACATGCCATGGGTGGCAACCCGTGACACTTACTTACTATAGGTTTAGATCAAGGATTTGGTAAGGGAAAAGTAAAAGAAAAATGACGTGAAATTATATCGTTTGTTTAGTTGTTATAGAAAGTTGAGGACAAAAAGAACATAAAAAATAAGTAAATAAGAATTTGGAATCCCCGTTCTTCCTTTCTTTTCTCTCTTCTTTTTCCTTAATAAACCCGGGTTCCAAACGTAGTATCAGTGTCCGTTTAAGTGGTGATTTTGTGTTTTCCTCATTATATTTGTAATGGTTACATTTTGTTTCCACAATTATCATTTTCAGAGACCTCAGCGAGAATTCAAATGCAAAGTTACGTTGCTGCATCTGCTCCGGTCATTCTGTACATTGACAAGCTTTTCCTTTCAAGAGAGTTGGGTCTAGACTGGTTAACCTGTACTACAATTTATTGACTCGTATTTATTATTGTGATCGACATCGCTTTGTTATAATTGAACTAGATTACAATGATCTGTTGCTTTTCATAAATTAGCACGAATCCATCAAGAGTGTTGTACATTTTGGAATAAACATGTATTTTGCATTGCTAATGTGATGGGATTAAAAGGGGTGTTCTTGTATTTCAGGTATTCTCTCTCTCTTGTTTTTTTTTTTTTTTTCCAGTTATATATATATATATATATATATATATATATATATGTGTGTGTTAATGATGAGGAGCTCTCCAAACCCTACCCCTACAGAGTAAATCTCGGGTACATGCAATCACTTACAAACCCCATGTATCAATTAAGCCCTAAGTGCACTAGGTGAGACTTAACCAGGATGTCCAGATTTATAGTTAATTCACTCCCAATATTTCACTTGGCTACCCTTTTTCCAATAAACTTACATGATAAAATATGGTTATGTGCTTAGAACAAAAAAAAAAAAAAAAAGAAGGTTATGTTGCTCTTGAATCTCTAGCATAAGGCAGTGTGGAGTTTGCAAATGGTTAGTTTTAACACCACAGTTATGAAATGGTAACAATGAATGTAAGTTTCGTATGGGTTAAGGTACCGGCTAGTATTGGTGGAACCGGACAGTACTAATCAATACGAAATTTACCGGATGATATCGGATTTTGTATAATTTATTTTAAAATAATTTAATTTAATTTTGATGATAAATATATGTTAGAACTTGTGTTGATACATACTAAACAATAATATGTATTTTAAGTATTGCTAACATAATTTATTATTGAATAATATCTGTTATGAATAATGTCAAATTTTATAAATTTTTTTTTTTTAAGTATATAATACTTGTAGCAATAAATTCAAGACGGTACTGAATATTGCGGTACCAATACGTATTGTATCAATAACAAAATTAATACGTTGGTCGGTATAATATTGACAACTATGATTAACACTGTCCGCTTTAGCCATGTGTTCAGATTTATGTGGTATAACCGATTGAGGTTTGGTATTATGAAGGAAAGTTTAATTGATGTACGACGCTAACATAGATGGTCCTTTCACGTGAGAGAGAGAGAGAGAGAGAGCGAGCTGCAGATCCATTAGATCACGATGTGAGTTTCATTAGTTTTCCATTCAAAAAAATTCGAGAACTGCTAAATCAGTTTGCACCTAATGGAAAACTCATTTTTGTCCTTTTTTTTCATACCATTTGCAGTGCATAGAATACGCTCTAATTAGTAAAATGAATTAATTTAATTTTCTAGCCTAGCGTGATAAAAAAAAAATGGAATTTTAACCAAAGTAGTAACTGTCTTTAAGTTTTATTAAATTTATGTAAAGGTGACTTTTGCCACAAACCCCTTCAAGTATTATAGTAAGCAAGAATTTGAATTTCTAGTATTTACGATCCACTGACTAGGGCATTAGATCTCAATAATGGAAATCAAACGCAAAGGAATTATTTTTGCAAAATTATTTACTTCAATTATTTAAGGCAAATCCTTCAGCTACTCCTTCGGCTTTGTTTGGCTTACTGGAAATGCGCAAGAAGGAAAACTCATATTTGGGAATGGTAGCATCATGTGTCTATTTAACTTTTTAGTTGAGTGCAACTACCCTGCAACCTGTTTGATTCTCCCTTGTTTTGAAATTTTTCATAAATAAAAAAAAAAAAACTACCCTGCAAGCTAAGATATTAATTAGATTTAGACCAAATTTCTTTTTATTTTCTTGTAAATAAAAAGATTTTGTAGTCAGTTGCGTTCACAGTGCATACAATAATACGAAGAAAAAAAAAAGGTGCAAGCTCATGCTTGATATTTATTATTTTTTAAATAGTTTATATTGATCGTTTTAATATTATAAGTAATTTATAGATTTTATTACATATTCTACATGAAAATAATAATGGACGTAATGGTTACAAATGGCTACTTTTGATAGTGGCCTCAAATTTTAAATTCTTTTTTCGAAAGTGTTTAAACCAAATAAAATGCTAAAATAAATATTCATACTGTCCTCAAAATGTAATTATCTGGTTGTTCAACCATTATAATAATGATAATTATGTTCCTATTTCATTAATTTTGATTACCTCGCATAAAATATTGCAATTTATTTATCCAAATTAAGCAATAATATAATTTTTAATTCAGTTAACAAGATCACTAGATCTACTTGCATTAAAATTTCAAGTCATCAAAGGTCAGAGTGATAATTTTTTATTTCTTTTTTTTAATCAACAATAAGGCATAATTATACCCAACAAAGCAAAAAGCATAAAAGAATAGAGTGGATTTAAAACCCTGAAGATAATTTCCAAAATTATAACTTTTCCAAGAGGAGAAAAGTGTAGGAAAAGGGGGGAATTGAAATCTTGGGCCCAATTACAATTCCCGTTACGGTTACCAAATCCCACGTCCAAACGCATAGCTCTCTGCCCTTTTCCGTTTGAAAACCACTACCTCAGTGCCCCATGCGTCCCTAAACTCTTCCCTCTCTGCATTCGTCTTCACTATCTTAGTCTAACACAGACTGTAATTCTATTCTGTTCGCCTCTCTCTCTCTCTCTCTCTCTCTCTCTCTCTCCCTGTATACTAGACCCATATACATATATATACACAACTTCGCCAAAACCCTGATTACACAGTATATAGAAGACAGACGTATATATATACAATATATTGCCGATGGACGACGGGGAGGGAGGTCTGAGCTTCGATTTCGAGGGCGGTCTCGACGCGGGGCTCACCAACCCCGCGGCGTCTGTACCCGTAGTCCAATCCGACACCGTTGGCGCAGCTGGTGGGGCCGTCAACATCGCTGCTTCTCCCGCCGGTCCTGACCCAGCTGCGGGCAACCATGGGGGGCGGCGGAGCTACAGGCAGACGGTGTGCCGGCACTGGCTCCGGAGTCTCTGTATGAAGGGAGACGCCTGCGGATTCCTCCACCAGTACGATAAGTCGCGGATGCCGGTGTGCCGGTTCTTCAGGCTGTACGGGGAGTGCCGCGAGCAAGATTGCGTGTATAAGCACACTAATGAGGATATCAAGGAGTGTAATATGTAGGTTCAATTTCGCCTTTTTGGGTTTTTGTTATTTGCCGTTTTTGTTTTGACATGTCTTTTTTTTTTGTGCTTGAGTCGACTGTATTGAGTTTAGGGTTTGAGATTGTGTATCCATGAACTATCCACCCAGGAAGGGAAAAAGGTTTTAGGTTGTGAATTGCATGCTTTTTCTCATTTATTTTGGATGAATTAGGATTGAATTCTACTTATTGTTAGTAATATGGGCTGGGAAAATCATGTTTCTATTGCGCCTGATTGGAAGATGAATATTGGTGCATACGTATAAATAAAATGTGACTATGTACATGCACGCACACACATATACAGATATTTATGGGAGAGTGATCTTTATCGCAATGATTAAACTGAGACCATAAGGTGGAATGATGAGTTCTACTTATATTCTTTATCATGGGTAATTTGGATTATTGGAAAATTATTGAGTTTGTTCTTGCGAGTAGAATGGTGTCTTCTAAAGTTATTGGAATAGGAATGGTTGGGATGAATTTTTTCGGCATGTTAGTTTTGCTACTGGAGTTGGTAGAAGAGTAAAGTTTTGGCATTATCTTTGGTGCCAGATGTCCCGTTGTTAGTTGCTTTCTGAACTTATTTTATGAGGGATAAGGATGCTTTAGTGGCAGAGTATTTGAAGGTTTCAAATGATTTGGTGGTTTGGGAACATCTTTTTATTACAGGGATCCAAGATTGTGCATTTGAGGAGGTAGCAGATTTTTTTGAGTGATTATATAAAGTGAAGATTACTTGGAGGTGAGTGGATCAGATGATTTGGGGAGGCAATAGTGGGAGGTTTTTTTTTCAATCAATTTATGATTTTCTAACCAAAGAAGCCTAGGAGATCTTTCCCATGACAGGCCATTTGGAAGTAAAAGGCTCTAGTTAATGTTGAATGCCACTATCATCATTGATAATCTAGGAAAAAGGGGTGAAGTGCTTCCTAATTGGTGTTGCATATGTCGTCGAGCTGAGGAGACTGTGAATCATTTGCTTATCAATTGTGATGTGGCATGGAAATTTCGGAGTATGCTATTCTCGGTTTTTGGAATTACTTGGGTTATGCTGGCCTCAGTGGTATCTTTAAATGAATTTTGGTTAAGCGGTTGCAGAAATGTGTAAAGAAGAAGGCTTTGAAGTTAGCTCCTATGTGTATGTGATGCACTTGGAAGGAGTGGAATAGGAGAACTTTTGATTAAGCTGTTTTACTAGTTGATATGGTGAAGGCTATTCTATTGCATACTTTTTAGTTTTGGCTTTTTTAGAAATTTTGTTATTCTTTTTTTGCTGTGATAGATTTTATAGGTTGTCTTTATTTGAGGGGGAGGAATTATAGGGTGTTTTTTTGGGTACACATCTTGTGTACAAGAGGAGGCGCCCTGCTTTGGTGCTTTTGGAATAAATAAATTTTACTTGAAAAAAACAATCTATAAACTACCATACGAGATAGTATATTCTTTAAAAATATACGAAAGAACTGGGTATGATAAAATGATTCTAGAAACTACTATAAGAGGTACTCCCCTTCAGTCATTGAGCAACAACTACGAAGGATCACCTTGTAATGAAATACCTTGAATATTAACAAGAAAGAACTGGGTACGATAAAATAATTTACTCTGGATGTTGCTTAAAGATGAAGTTTCAGGATGAAATTCTTAAGAGCTTTAGATGGTTGGGAGTTAAAATCATATACAGTAGATTTGAACACTTCAAAGTGGGCATAGTGATTTTAAAGAGTGAAAGGGGATTTTTCTTGGTGAAACAATATTTGAAATTTTTATTCGTCTGATAAGTAAACTATATTTAAATTTTTAAATGGCACTACCTGAAAGGATACTGCCCGCTTTTTTAGATGTCTGAAATAATACTGTCCATTACAGTAGGAATACTGCCAATACATAGCAATTGATTACTTTTTAGTAGCTCTTTCCAAGAAGGTCGGCCTTGTTTTGCTGGTGGCAAAATGTAAAATTGTAGCAATTGATTACTAATAAGTCGTAGGTATATGATCTGCTTAAAATGCCACACGTGATGCGAAAAATCTGATGCAGTTTAACACCTTATTCATTGCTTGATCATACTAGATATTAGTTGTTGTTGCTTTTCTTCTTTTTCTTCTTCTTCTTCTACTTCCTTTTAGTATGCCCTTTCTGTTTTTGCTTGGCTTGGGTTTTATTAATGTCTGGTAAATAGTTTCTTAAGAAATGGAGTTTCATGATAAAGATTTATAAGGGACAGATTTTTATGGTTCTTGCTTGGCAAAAGCATGGTTTATTACTTGTTGTACATTTTCATTTTGGTAGAACATAAAGTGTACTTTTTTTAGAGCAATTAATTTGTACATATTAGATACTACATTGGAGCCGCAACTTTTTGCTCTCTGGCCTAAAATATGTTTGCTAATATATTATTTTTGAAAATATATTGTGATGATAGAAACTATAAAAAGGTCTGCATGTGGAGAAAAAATATGGTAAAAATAATGGCCAGTACTGTCCATAGTACTGGCCATAGAAAAATACTACTTTGGAAGAAACCTTAGTCCCCAAATTCCTTTCAAATAGGAGTTTTCCCCCCCTGAAACATTATCCCTTATTTTATAAAAGGATTGGTCCTCAAATCTTTATTGGTTGTGTTTACACCTCATCTCACAGCATTCTCTGCTCCTCTAGTCACACTATATGAAATCTCCAATAACCCCATCTCTGCCTCAACCTCCCAATGATATACTGATCACTGTAATCTTGCTATTTGGAATAGGCTTGAAAAAGAGTCCTCCAAAAGCAATATTTTTGCGCCATTGGTTGTGTTATAACCTTGCCCCGTATCCAACTTGCATCTCAAAGTGAAATATGTTTACAGAACTCATCTCAACCTTTTCCAATCCCCTTCTACCGATTCAATTTTTAGGGCATGTTCACCCATTCCTTTGTCCCTTCTCCAAACTTCATATCCACTATTCTTTTCCAAGCTATCCCTCATACATATTTCTGCAACTATTTCTCTAATAAGGCTTGATTAAACTAGTTCAACCTCCCAAATAACCCCTATGAACCAAAGAGCATGCGATGCCCTAATCAGCCAAATGATTTTTGGATTCATCACCCATGCCTACCTAAAGGCTAAAGGAATCTCTCTCCATCTTCTTTATCCTCCTGGCCCTTAATATTAGAGTAGAGATTACTAACACAAAATAAATAGAAAGACTAAACAATGTGCTTCTGATCAAATCAAGTCCCAATACTGCTACTTCCATCATGCAAATATTTGCTCAAAACACTCCACCATCAAGTTTTGCATTGCCTTGGACTTAGAAGCATGAACCCAGTAGAAGCCCAATTTATAGAGAAGGGTAGCTCCCAAGTACTTTAACATGAACCTCATCCACTGGGATTAATTGTCTTACTTGAATTTACCAGTAGACTTGACAATTTGACATCACCTCTATGCATAAAAGAACAAGCTGCAAGTAACTGAGCTACTCATCCTATTCCCACAAAAATAATTGTATCATGGCCAAAGTCTTCAAAATTGGGATCTTATATTGGGTCGTTGGAGGGGTTTTTTCAGATCGTATTATAGAATCGGAACAAGGATTGTAAGATCTTAAGGAAAAAAGTAAAAATGCACCAGGATTATAGGAATAAACATTTCTTAAAACTAGCCACAAAGTAAACATAAATTATACTGAAAAGAAGTAAAAATATTATGTATAATATAATGCACCATGTAAATATAAACAATATACAGTAGAAAGCTCGATGGTATAAGCGTTGCAATTGAAAAAAAAAAAAGTGGAGAAGAAAAGTTTTGTAATAGAGCACTTTGCACTCTGCAATATTGGTAAATAAAATAAAAGAAAAAATAGTAAACAAAATCAGATTTGGAAATAGATTGAAAATAAATAAATGAAAAGAGAGCTTTATAATAAAAAAAAAAAAAATTATATAGTAGCTGCATTCTGCAGTGATAGTAATAGACCCAAGGGCAATTAAAAAAGAAAAAGAAAAAAGAAAGAGAGAGCATTGGATTTCTGACACCTTAGTAGAAAAGAAAAGAAAAGAAGAAAAGCCATGTAGTGCAAAAGTTATACACAAAAAGAGAAAAAATGAAAAATAATATAAAAAGGATGACAATAGCTCTGCATTTTAGTGTATAGTTGCAATAAAAAATAGAGAGCAGAACATAAACAGTGAAAATAAAGTTTTTCTAAGAGACCAAAAACATGAGAATCGAACAAATAAATTGATCTTTGGCTATTAGATTAAATGGAGAAAAGGAAAAAGAAAAAAAAGCAGCTGAATGATCTATTTATGCAACAAGTAAGAGAGAGATGAGGTAGCATAGTTCAAGGAAAAAAAACACTTCATGTGTATAAGATATGATTCTGATGCTGTAGTTGTGTCATTGCAGGTACAAGTTGGGATTTTGTCCCAATGGTCCTGCTTGCCGATATAGGCATGCAAAGCTGCCTGGACCTCCACCTCCGGTGGAAGAAGTCCTTCAGAAAATTCAGCAGATGACTTCTTACAACTGTGGCAACTCCAACAGGTTCTTTCAAAATCGAAATGCTAATTATCCTCAACAAACAGAAAAATCTCAGTTTACACAAGGCCCAAATGCTGCCAATCAAAGCACAACTGCAAAATCTTCAACAACAGAGTTCCCTAATATGCAGCTGCAGCAACAAGTTCAACCGTCCCAACAGCAGTTTGGCCAGACCCAAACACAAAATCTTCCCAATGGCCAGCAAAATCCAGGGAATAGAACTGCTACGCCCCTGCCTCAAGGGATTTCTAGGTGTGTTCAAAGTTCTAAGGTTTTTAATCAGGTCATGTAATTTCTGCTTGTACTGAAACATGGACATTTTTTCAAGAGGGCTATCCCCATTTATCAGCTGTATTTGGTATATTTTAAGCACATGGTAGTAAATATAGTTGTTTCCAGTCATTTAATTTTATGTTGTTGACTTAGTTATTGATGGATAAATTTGCTTTGTTTTATTCACTCGTTTCCATTCTTGCTCTTGCTTGGACAAGCAAGAAAGAATTTGGTAATTGTGGAATTTCCCTCTTTAAGTTATTTAATTAGAACATGCTGACTATTGAACAAGTGATAGTACTTTTGTTCTTTATTTTTGTTCTTTAAGTCAGGCCATGCTTAAAAAAATTAGTGATAGTGAATAACATTGAAGCTACTAGTATGGAGTACAAGGGTTTTGGAAAAGAATATTCTTCTATTTGATATTACTTTAAGGATCTGCTGTTTGCTTCTTAAATATAAGGTAAACTAGTCTTCATTGTAAATTAGTCATATTTTTGCTCAGTTCAGCCAAATTTTCTGGTTTTTGTGCTCTGAAAGACCCAATAATTAGTTAGCAGGTCAGGCCATGGCTTGAAGCTATGAAGCACTTACACTTCTAAGAAGGTGCCGTTTCCCTGTCGGATACATGTCGAACACCGACATTCATTGGACACGTCCTGACACGTGCCGGACATGCGGCCAAACATGTCTTATTGTTTTTAAAGTTTTTAGAACCATACACACTTTTAGACACTTGGAGGATACCGGTGTCCATCACTTAAACACATATGAAATATATTGCAATTTTGAAGAAAACAAGTTGGGATTCAATATTAGACAAAAACAATGTGAATTTATACTTAATTGTTATGCTTTAAATAATAAGCTTTTATTTATCTTATTTTATGTTAACTGATACTTAAATTATAAGTTGAATCGTATTTTTCATGTCAAATTAGTGATATGTTTTCAATGTTTTTGGTGATTTGTGAATGTTACATTCATATTCATTACACATAAAATGTATAAAACAAATTTTTTTTGGATGTATTCTCGGCGTGTCCGTATCCTCATTTTTTTTAAAAATTCTTGTTTACCGTGTCCATATCTATACTCATGTCAGTGTCCATGCTTCTTAGGCTTGAAGTTTGCATTTAATGAGGCTTAAGTAAAATAGCACATCATGCAGCCTTGGATGCTTATGTCCTCTTGGCTCATGCCCTAAATTTTGACATAGAGGAGGAAACATGTTTTGCTTAGTATGTCTCTGATATGTGCATTGTACACTGAGTTTCCTGCCTTCTACATGGAACTGATTTGTTATTCATTTTGTAAAGCTCTGATTTGCAAAACCAGTACATTTCCTAGCCCCTTGTTACATTAAGCACGTTTAAGGTTTAAAATTGCAAAGTTCTATTTACCATTACGATCCTTAATACATTGTAAGAGATTTGCATTTGTTTTTAAATTATTTTGCAGGACTTCTTGTCATCTGCTTGTTTTAGGTTGAAAAAAACCATTGCCTCCATTATTTTTTTGATGATATGGACATAAACAATTAAATAAGTTTTACTTTTGTTTCTTAGTTATGTTGGCTGCACTGGTTCTCTTCTTTCTTTCTGATGGATTCATAGATAAAGCAGATGATATATGTGAGGCTCACACGCATACCTCATTTACTATGGGCCTGCTTTTAGGTATGTTGTTCCCCGACATTGCCTTCTAATGCTTGCTGAAAGGAAACCTCAATACAAAATGATAGCTAACATAGTCAGTACTTTGGTAAATGGTGGTGATTTCTACCCGAAGATGAATATATTCTTGTTGAACCATCCTTGAAAATTATCAGATGTTGGATTAGCCGTGACATGATATACTGATGTGTGTTAAATGTCACAAATATGGCAGATATACTGCAAAATGTGGGATGTAGTCAAAAAAATATTGTACAACATATTACAATGAATCACCTATGGTTCCAGCACTTCTGCATTTTGATTCAATAACTTTTGAGGCTTTTACTGGTGGTGGTAAACATGGCTGTAACCTAACATCAAAGCATATGTACAATGGTGCATATGCATGCATGGGTAGATAAGTAACATATTTATATCTACATTATTGTGCTGAAAAAGTGTATATCTACCTTAATTGATTGGATATACACTCATTTGAAACTGAAACCTCTCTACACAGGCATTCTGTCCATACAAATAATAAATAAACAGCAACATTTGTGTACCGCTATACATAGAGACAAACAGTCTTTGCATGTGTTACAATTCGTTTATTTTATTGATTTTAATTATTCTTCTATTGAACACATATTTTTCTGAAAAGGCTGGAGAAAGATATAGTATGTCAAGAGATTTGAAATACAAAAGATATATTGAAGCTTTTTGGGTATAAATATAAAGACATAATTATTTCTAACGTTATTTGCAAAAGAAGATAAGAAATTAGTACTTTCCTTTGTTTTTTCGGGAACATCAATAATGTCCTTGAGGTTATATTTTCTGACCCTAAATTAGCTTCATTCATGAGCAAATCAACTCATTCGGACATCCATATTGGCATAAAGTCCAATATGCTTTATAGCGGAACTTTAAATGTTCCAACACCCTTGTTGATACATTCTTGGATCATTAATGGACTAATGCATTGGATACTATAAAGTGTATATTTTTATTTGAACTTCCTTTGAGATTAGTGTATTTAAATTTATGATATCGTGTTTATGGTGGTTTTTATACCCTGAAGCCTTGACAGTGCATGTTTTTTTACCTACATAATACGTACTTGTTAAGCACACATGTTGTTTGCTAAAATATGACCCTTAAGAAATGTGTTCTGCCCAATTATCATATTTTCCTTTGAAATTTTTTATTTGCTTTTGCTCAGCATGAATATCACAATTTCACTTTAAGAGAACATGTATTTTGTGTTCTGTATATTTTTCGGTCTGGAGTTTTGTATTTGGTTGATTGGTTGTTTTTCTGGACTCAACTCAGTGCATTTTTTGTTCCCTAGCAACTCAGACTTGCTAGATACGCATTTTATTTTAAAGATGTGGGCCATAAGTAATATTTGCTATCTCAATTAATATGTTCCAAAATTTCATTTGGAACGTCTTATTTGCTGGTACCATCTGTGATTTCTTGGAAAAAATTGTGATGTTTCTACTTATTGGTGTATCCTGTAACATATCAATATTTTTTCCTCTGCGATGTCCTTTATGTTGATGTTCTTTTTCTTGGTTCTCTCTATTTTTTGCCTGACTAAAGTGTTTTTTTTTAATAAAAAAGCTGTTGAATAGAAAAAAGCTCCTTAAAGAGGGCGAAATCCTGTACACCTGGCATATACGAAAAACCCATTGCATATAAAAAAATCCTCTGCCTAAGTCTCATTGTGTATACATCCACATGAAAATTCAAGTTTCCCGAAAAATCATCAAAGAAGATAGACTAGAAGAAAAAAGTCGACATCCAATAGTAAAGGGAAACGAGAATGATCCCTTAACACTATGGGTTGGATGCTCCACGTTTTCAAAAGCTCTACTGTTTTTTTTCCCTTTGGATGTTCCACATAACGCATAGAGGTATGACATTCCATGTTCTTCTATCCCTCCTTGGACACTCACGACCCCAACAAACCATCAAGGCCACGATTAATGGAGGCATCACCCATTCCACCCCAAACAATGAGAACACCATAATCCAAACATCCCTTGCTATTTGACAATGAAGGAGGTGTTTGACTGTTTCCTCACTATTCTTCCACATATAGCACCAATCCAAAATAAATTTCTTCCACTTTATCAGATTATTCACTGCCAAAATAGCCTCCAGAGAGGCTGTCCACACAAAAAAGGCCACCTTAGGCAGTGCCTTAGACTTCCAAATACACCACGGGAAATGGCTCTCTGTTTGACCACACAAAGCACCATAAAAAAGAATGGATGAAAAAGGATCCATTCCCTGAAGCTATCCACACTAGTGTCCTCCACCTCCCTTTGATTCGGCAATCATACAACAAACCAAATAGTGTTGAGTCCAGCTCCCAGACCAGTAAATTTCTTTTAAATTGCCGGGACCAAACAATCTCCCCCGAAGATGCTGAAAACCAGTATCCCATTGTGGCTTCCTTCTCTCTAGCCAAGTGAAAAAGATCGGGGAAGATGTCCTCAAAGCCGATGATTGCCAGCCAGATACGCCCGTCCTCCCAAATCCTCGTCATGCCTGTCTAATGTTTGATTAAAAGAACTCACTCAATTTTCTTGGGTCTTTCTCTTTCCTTTTATGTTAGAAAAAATGCCTCTATTATTTACTATTTTGTTTTTTTTAATGAGGGAGGAAGTTGATTGCTCATTTAGAGGCTTTTTCTTTCTTTTTGTTATTTTTATTATTTTATTTTTTATCTTCCTTTGTTTTTGTTTTTCTTCTCTTGCTCTATTTGTTTGTGGTGATTATGGCAGTTAGCCTATGTTATTACTGATTTGTATGCAATAGAAATCAGTTAGTTACAACTAGATGATTTATGTATAAAGAAAGCACAAAGACAGTTAATCATCTACTTATTCATTATATAGTTGGAATTGGACCTAATCACTTCATTTTTGGCTTTCCTTGCTTTGTGTACGGTTTTTCTTGTAGCCTGTGATTGGTTATTCTTCCAAAGGATGGTGGTTAAGCCTTTGACCTGATAACTAACCGCCACTCCGTAAGATATTAGACATGTGCTACTATTTGTAGCTTTTGAGGACAATTTTATGTATTGAGTTGGTCAGGGTCAACAGGCCAAGTCTTAATAAAGTTGGGGCATCCCTAATTATTAGTGATATTTGAATTCTGGGGCTTAGCTAGGCTTTTTTTTTTTTTTTCCCTTTCTTTTTCGACTGGATGTAGCTTTGAGGTCATGTTTGGATCATATGAATCGGGGTTGGGAATCAACACTCACTTACAGTCTTGCTATTTCCATGATGTTTGTAAGCTTCCTGTCAAGCAAACTTGATGCCTTTCTCAGCATTTTGGTTAAGATATAGTTTCATTCCAGCCTTATACTACCTCTAGTTAAGGTGAAAAAATGTGTTCTGAATGGTTGTCATCTTTCTTAATGCTAGTCTGCAATCTACCAGTGACATGCCTGCATTTGTATCCTATAATGGTTAGAAGCCATACAGGGTTACGTTGATTCAGAGATTAAATCCAGGCCAAGTTGTTAGAAGTCAGAAGCCATTGTTCCTGGTGGATATTGATTTTAATTTTGTGCTAATTTCACCTAGACCCCTTAGGTTTGGCCTTTAGGCACCTAGATCCAGCACCTTTCTAAAAATATGCACCTACATGCCTGCCATTAGACTCCGTACCACTGTTACTTTCTGGGGATTCTTTTTACATAGTACTCTCTCTCTCTCTTAGCCATCATTCTCCGCTAAGCACCCCCCTCCCCTCCCTGCGGCCGGTCTCTTCCCCCTCCCTCCTCCTCCTCCCCCTCCCTTCCCTTTCTCGCTCTCTTGCTTGACCTCTCATTGCTTACCTTATCCCCCCACTTCACCAACTACTGACTGCCAACCCCACCATTTCCCCAATACTGCCACTCCTTCCCTTCTAAAATAGCAGGACATCTCTCAAGTCCCGCTCATTTTTAACAAGACGCAATTCAGAGCAAGAAAGCTGCATGCTGTGTTCTTCGCAAACCTGAATTCCAGAGCTTTCACGGGGAAGTCTTCTTCCAGTGGTGGAACTGTGGCGGCGTTAGTGAAGAAGTAGATGGTGGTGGCATTGGCAATGACGGCTATCCACGGAGGTGAAGGGGTTCGTGTGAGGTAATGAGGTTTGTGGCCATGAAATTCCACGCTAGGGATTAGGCGAAGGAGGGGGAGGAGGCTGAGGATCTTCCGGTGGTGAAAGGGGATCCCACCATTGATAGTTACTTCACTTTTCTTGTTGACAGCAAGTTGGTTTACGATATGCTGGAGAGGGTTGTTGAAAAAGTGGCTTTTCCTGAATGTAAGCTTTGAATATTGCGTCTGATGATCCTTTTTGGCTTTTGTTATTCATTTGAATTGGTTTTTGTGAATTGGGTTTGATATATTTTGTGGTAGTTATTGCTGGATTCTGTGTAGCTTGTTTGGGTTCTTATATTTCTGCTTAACTTTGTTGAGTGTCAGTTGGCAACGTTTCTGATGTGGTGAAAAACCGTGATCTGATATTGTACCATTTTTTGAATTTGTTTGAACCTTTTGTTGTGTTTTACAAGTGCTTTTGGAGGTGAATGCTATTCACTTCAAGATTTCTAGTTTATTTGTCATGCATGATTGGAGAAATATTCAGCTCCCTCTTTACAAATGCCTTTAGGCATGGATAATGATTTTGTTGCCCATTGTGAATTCTACCACAAAACATTTCATTTAGAAAGTGAAACGGAGGCTGAGCGATGTCTTGTGAGGGGCTTATCTTGTGTTTAAAAACTTCAAGAGGGTCTTCTTCACATCCAAGGGCCAAAGATAATTGGCAGTGAGTCGGCTAATGCACGCTGGAATGAAGGGACCACATCCCCTTTCTTTATGAGTAAAATTTTGTAAGAGAAGTTTGGAAGAAAATTTTGAGATTTGAGAGAATGTAAAATCGATTTCGAGAAGGAAAATCTAAAAGAGCAGATTTTCTTGGGAGTTTTTTTCCTGAGAAAATGTTTTAGAGAGAGAAAGAGATGCAAGTTTCCTTATTTTAATTGTAAATAAGGGCATAGTTGTTATTTGAGCCTGTAAACCCAGTCAACAAACAGAAATGGTGAGTTGGGAGTAACGGCAGGGGGTCCAGCTGCCAATATCTAAAACTTGAGGGGGTGTAGGCGCCTATTTTAAAATGGTGCCAGGTCCAGGTGCATAAAGGCCAAACCTCTGGGTTCTAGGTGAAATTAACCCTTCAACTTTTTAATGTATTTAAACTATGAAAGATACTTCGTATGTATGACTTTGTCAGTTTTTTCTACCTTCAAGTTGCATTTATTTATTGTTTTATCTTCTACTTTCAGATTTTCTACAAGAGCTTTTTTATTAATCCACTTGTTCCATTTCATACATGGCAATATAGGTATTTTATTGTCAAAAGTTGCAATCGTGAAAATTTAGAGTTATCAGTACAACAAGGAGTATGGGCGACTCAGCGGAGCAATGAGGCTAAACTCAATGAAGCTTTTGACTCTGTGGAAAATGTTGTCTTGATATTTTCAGTCAACCGTACTCGACATTTCCAGGTAGGTTTTGGGTTTAGCATCCTGTATTTCTTGTGCAAATTGCCATCTAGATCACTGTGGTTCTCAGTCAACGGGTTCTACACAGCTTGCCAGGTTTTAAAGGAATTCTATTGCAATTAGGCAAAGTTTTACCTTTTGCTCTACAAGTGCTGTTGATTACAAATTGGTCTATGATTTTCTAGGGTTGTGCGAAAATGACATCTAAAATTGGTGGCTCTGTTGGCGGAGGGAACTGGAAGTATGCACATGGAAGTGCACATTTTGGGCGGAATTTCTCTGTCAAATGGTTAAAGGTAACTTCTCTTCACTGTCATGTTTCTTAGATTTTAGAATTTATTTGGTACTCAATGTTCCATGGTGATTCTGGTCCTGAATCTGTAACTGTATTAAGTTTGTCATTCGTTGAACTTAATTGTAAGCAATTGTTTGTCACTCATCCTTTTAGGCTGTGTTTGAAATCCGGATTTATCAAAGGGAAAAGCAAAGGGAATAGAAAAGTGAACAAAAGTAAAGAGGATTTTTGTTCTCTTTTCCCTCACCTTTTCTTTTTCCTTTTCTTTTCCATCACCAAGTCCTTGATCCAATCATAGCATTATGGAATATTATCAGAGACATCGCGAGAAAAAGGACAGGTTTTAATTATGAATTTGAACAAGAGATAGTAGAATGGGACTTCTAATGGAGTTTGGTTTCTATATGCCTTTTCATTTTTCTAGGGCTTTATTTCAGTGACAAATAATATGCTGGATTTCTACTGAACTCTGAAGTTGGGGTTAGTGCTAATCAGACGCATATAAAGTGATTGTTCATGATAAGAATACTCGGATATAAAAATTTGTAGTTCAGTTCTATTGTGGATTTGGATTTTCTTGTACTTCTTGAGTCAACACTTGCATCTTCTGACAAATTTATATTGTTTTGGCCGCTATGTGTAATTGGTTTTGTTTATTATTCCTTTTAATATATATTTGGAGTTGGGTCAGAAGAAGAAGAAAGTTTTGCAAGGGATCTTATCTTTCTGTAGAATGAAACATTTGGAGCCATTGTTTCTCTTTTTATTAGTTAATACCCACTTTTGATTATTTGTTATGTCAATGCAAATATATTTCTGTTTCCTTGTTGGCTTCTATGGCGTTTGCGTTCTATATCTAAGTTTTTGAAATGAAATTACTTTTCCTTCTATGGCATTATTCCAACCTGGATCTCGGAACTATAACCCAATTGCACATTTTCCTTGCAGCAATCAACTCTAGATTCTACACTAAATATGTCTTCCTGTAGGGGAGCATGTAATTTTTCATAAACTTTCTGTAGCAAATTCAGTCAACTTCAACTCCCCCTGAAACGCAGCCTTTTGATAATGATGACAACAATGTGGTGATGCAGGGTATACATTGATGATAATGTGAATCATATCGTGATGATTACAATTATGGCAACAATGATGGCAGTGTCGTGTTGGCATTAGTAATAATGGATTCAGAGGCTGCTGTCATGGTGGGGGTAGGGGTGACAACATGGTAATGGGGTTGTGGTGGGACATTTGTGGTTTACCATGGGAGGTGAAGGTTGTGCTGATGGCGGAGTAGTATGTTGTCATGATGGCTAGTGTAGTTTGTTACCGGTGACTATTTTAGTGGTAGTGTGGTGGACCTGGTGGTGGTGTTAGCAGCAGTTACTGCAACTCTGGTGATTATCTAATAGTGGAAGCTCCAGTGGCATCAGCGTTGATGGTGGGAGCAACAGCATTAAGTTTGCTAATAATTGGAGTTCAATTTGGATCTGATCTGCTTATTCGGATTTGGCTGGCATGGAAGTGTTGTGATAATTCCACTACGATCCAAACCTAATTATCAGATAATTAGAAGGACTAGATGTGGATTAGGAGTGATTGAATCCAGGAACAGTCTGACCTGATTAATTAAAAGGGTCTATAATTTTGGTATCAGGTATAAATCAGATATTTACTGATCAATGGTGCGTCCTTCAGTCAGAAAACCAAATTGGTCCATTTGCTTTCAAAGAAAAAAATGTTGAAAGTAAAAGTACCAGAAATTAGAGTGAATGATAGGAAAATGTGAAAAGTAACTCTTCAACACTTATTTGGTTAGGTAGAAAGTTTGTCCAGATTGTTACAAGAAAATTAGGTTTTATTGTTTGAATAGCATGAAAGTTAAAAGTATATTTTTTATCCGCTTATAACCTTATCCATATGTCCATAGGAGAGAACTTAAACACAGGTAGAGTGAATAAAGTGGGAATCAAAATAGTAGAGACCAACTTTTTTGGGAATTTTTTTTTTCCTTGTGTTTTTTGCAGGAAACAATAAGTCTATCCAAACACACCCTTAGAGATTCACTTCTGAAGATTGGCTTAGAGGGAAATGGTAAATTTATTCAAGAGCTCTATGGGTAACACAATACCATCTTCATCTTGGTTTTCTTTACTAATGTATGAAGAGGAAAAACTTTCAATCGCGAAGTTCAAAATTAGTTCTCAAAAAAGACTTGATTTAGTTGATGCCACTTGATGGAATCATTGGAATGTATAATGTCCCATCTGAGATATCCAAAACACGATTTCCCCATTGGCACAATATGCCTTGGTTGGGTATTTTATGGGCCATATGCCTTTGGAACAATTCCCTTGAAGATGTAGTTTCAATTGATAAATGGGTTCTTTGTTTCAAGATTCGAAATTGAGAGGAGATGGATGAAATCCTTGGAAATAGTTGTTACTATATGGGAATGAGTTGATCATCATCAAGCAATGGCAACCAGGGCTAAAACTCTCAAAGTGGGAATATTGTAGTGTGCCATTGTGGGTTAAGTTTTTTAATGTCCCATTAGAACTTTGGACTGAAGAAGGTCTTCGTTATGTTGCTAGTATCATTGGGGCTCCTCTTTACTTGGAGGAGCCTCCCATATGAGGTGTAGACTTACTTTGCGAGAATTTGCATTGATGAGCCAGCAAATAAAAAGACTCCAAAATCGTTTAAGCTCAACTTGGGTTATGTAGACCCTGATGAAAGGGGCGGAGTGACAAGAGCAGCGAAATGAGGAGAAGTCGTTGACCTCAAAGCTGCGTAACACTAATATGTTCAAAATTCTTTGGTCATGTGTGTTAGGATTTATACTAAAAGACATATTTTGTGTAATGACTTTAGTATTTATTAATAAATTAGTTATTCTATTTTAATAAAAATTTGTGTGAGCAATATTTGTCTTAC
Organism: Euryodendron excelsum; assembly: GCA_033060915.1. Lineage (NCBI taxonomy): Eukaryota > Viridiplantae > Streptophyta > Magnoliopsida > Ericales > Pentaphylacaceae > Euryodendron > Euryodendron excelsum. The sequence goes on along the minus strand of CM065398.1, from coordinate 14,063,703 downwards.
ATTATTTATTTAATGATTATGCATGTGTGTCTCTTATTGTATATAATAGATGATCTGGTGTGTAGAGTACGACTTACACGGAAGATTAGATCATCGGTTCTTACGGAATATAAGTATATCGTTCACAACCTTAGATGGAATTGGATACACCATCAGTAGATCTGTAGTACAAGATTTTAATTTGTTTATCTTGATTATGGAGAATGATATAATTCTAACGCCTTGTATTAGTACACTTTGTGTGTATTGAATAAAATCATGTTGAGGTAATTGTTTTTATCCGAGCTATATAAAATAATTGACGTCTCATGATTACTATGAGTGCTTATACTCTTAATCTTAATATAATTATTAGACACGTGCGTGTAGTGTTTATTGTTTTAATTTAGAGAAGAATGAGATTTTTTATGGGTCAATAAACTCTGGGCGATGACATTATGTGTATGGTAAATATTAATTATTTTTGGAATTCACATCCTGGTATGGAGATTGATGATACCTCATTGAGTAAGCTTATAAGTTTTAATTATGTCAAAGTTGGATTATGAATCCGACATATCAAGAATCCGACATATTAAATAAGTTAAGTGGAAGGTTTCAAGAAATTGAATAAGTCTATTAAATTTAAATTGTCAGTAATTTAATTTAATAGATAAATTTAATAGACGGATATCTGTTATCTTAACAAGGGGAGATAAATAAGTATTTAATAATATGAAACTTGAAATATAATTTCTAGTATGACAGAGAGTGCAATTATAATTCTTTGGTGGTATGAATTATAATTTACGTAAATATGAATTAATCCGGATTGGAGTAGGAATTTTTATTTGCATAGGAAGTCCTAGTCATACTAATCTTGTGGTCCTTTTTGTAGACTATATATACGCACTCTGTGAGCATTTAGGCTTACAGGTTCAAAATTTCAGATACACATTTTTGTGAAAGATAGATACCCTAGTAACTGCGAGCCCACTTTATTTAGAGTAAGGTGTCTACGAGGGATATAACAGAAGTCCGAATGTTGCGTTCGAACAGTTGATTTGTATTGTTGCTGTTCGAGATCAAAGCAGAGAGATTTCGAATATTATACCTGTTTTTGTTTGGGATAGAAGGTATGATACTAATCATGTAGATTAGTTTCTGCTAATTAGATCAGAATTTTTGGTATTATACTTATGCACTATAGTCGGGTCAAGGGTTATTCCGTAGTCCCCAACAATGTGAACCTAAGGAGGGAAACCTACCAAACATAGAGAAGGAAGGCATTGAGGAAATTGCTATGGCTAGGCCAAGCATTGCTAGTGTGTCTTGTGATTTGGTGGAGGTAAGTAATGAAGCTCCATCTTCAGGGGCTATGTTTGAAGCTAACTTCTCTACTCCATCAAGTGGGATAAAGGGGAATATTGGGTATTTGCCAAACTCTAGTGAGGGAAATAAAAGAAAGCTCGCCAAAAAGATCCAAAATTTTAAGCTAGCTAGGTAAAAAAAAATCTTTGCAGGTCTCTCTTCAAGGAAAGGCAATAAATCTTCAGGCAAGAGGTCAAAGTGTGTGGTGTTTTTCCGCCTTGCATGAAGTTAATTTTTGGTTATTAAATCTGTTACTTAACAAAAAAAAAAAACAAGGGTGTGACCATATGTGTTCAGTAAACTGAGGACATGGAAAGAAACTGGTTGCTTCAGTCCCCACCGCGAAAAAATAACATAAGAAAAATCTTTGTGCATATGCAGTTACAGTTTTGTGGACCAAAAAAAGATTATTATGCTTTGAACACTTCAGAGTTTGGTTTACTATTTTGTGACTTAAGATATCTAGTAAGTAATTTATGTTTATTTCCAGCAAAGGTAGAAAGAGAAATACAAAATATCTCCATGTTTTGTAGTCCTATTTGTGGCTATTGGTTAGATTTTATGACTTTTATCTAGTTTCAGTCACTGAGACCTATCCAACATAGTTTGCTGCCTTTTTTCCCTTTTCTTTTTGTTTTTTCATTTAATCTTTTTATATTAACCTGTACGACTATTTTCTTCTTTGTCTTCTGGACCTTTTTTTTTCAATTTTTTTCATTGAATAGAATGAATTATCTAGAAAAGAGTGACACACATATTTCTTTGTAAGTTCTTTAATTTGGTGTACAAATCATAAAATCATTGTGATGTATTACTAATTGGAATATCTTATGTGCAGCTATGTGAATTGTCTTTTCACAAAACTCGTCATTTGAGGAACCCATATAATGAGAACCTACCGGTGAAGGTACTAACTTAGGCCTTAAGTTTATATTTATTCCTTTTACGTTACTTGACTGTGTTAAGTTCCTGTTATAATTTTGTTCTCCCTCTTCCCATTTATATTTGTAAAGAAATATTGAGCTTGCATGGAGTCGTCATAATTTTGTAATGGTCTTTCTGTTTGAAATTCATTGTGGGAGGGATATGATAGGAAGTATCAATGTTCTGAAAACCAGATCATTCTGTAATTTCTTTTAAAGAGAGTGGGTTACCGATCAAATGGTTGAACCATTGACTTAGCAGTTTGGACCATGACTTCAGCCTGATGTCATAACTAATTTCGAGTTACATAAATTATATTCCTTTTTTTGATAAGTATATAATATATGTAACTTCGTGATGTATCCAACACGAAGTTACATAAATTATATCCTGTAAATAAACCGATCCTGCATTTGTGAAATATCAGTTTGTGTTCAAATCAACTCGACTTTCAGGTCATGGATTATAACACAGTGAGCTATTTTTGAGTACCCAAAGACAGATAATAGTATGCTCATCTGTTCTAATGAAAATTGGGAAAAGAACATTTGATAGAAGTTGTAGAAGTAATTTAGGATACATAGGGGATAGAAGAAGTAATGCTGGAAAGCCCTTTTGCTATAAGCCTTTCTTTGTTTTTTGTGTGTGTGTGGGTTTGTTTTTTTGGGGGGGGGGAGGGATCCACCATTTTTGAAAACCCAGGACTAGGAACAACGGGTGATCTAGAAGTGGTTGTGAGTGAGTTGAGTCTGTATGTAGTTTCAGCATGGAGAATGTAAATGCACAGAAGATTTCAAGATGGAGAATTTGGGATGAAATAATGAGGTGCAAACTCCTATAGGTGTCTTGTTGAGGGAATGGGAAGAAATGCAATTGAGTTTGGTTTATTTTACCATAAAAGTTGAATTAAGCCCACAATCCTTTTGAGCAGTTTATGTTCCAACAGTATGCTTAAATGATCTTTTGGAGACAAAAATTGTCTTGGGTACGAAGTGGTCGTCAGAATGATTGATGGTTTGGTGAAGGCAATTGTTGGTTACATTTAAAACTAGGGACCTCAAGTCCACATAAGAGGGGTGTTGGCGGAGCATTTTCTTAACCAGGGGAGTGCAGGTCATAGTTTATATGAGTGAGGTCCCATGCTCACTTGGCTCTTGCTAGACAGCGAGGGGACCTTGAACAGAAAGCTTTCAGGTTTGGAACCCCTGTATAGTAAAGGAGCTTGGAGATTTTTGCATGGTTGATTAGTGAGCATCACATCTTGGTCAATCAATTGGTCCACTGATCCATCATTCTCTATTGTGCGTGATCACTCACAGCGGCAATCCTTTCTTATGGAAGGAAATCCTACGTGATGCCGATGCATGAACCCCCCTTCGCCCCTTGATGAGTTAGCTCCGTAAGCCAGCTCTTTGTTGGTTGGCCTGCCCCCTGGGTAAATGAATGTCAGGTACTCCCCTCCTCCCGAAAGACAGAATTCCATCCTCAGTCCTACGGAAAAAGGAAAGTAACCTTTTTCATTGAGCCTCCTATTGGCATATACTAGTTTTAGGCCCGTGCGATGCACAGAATTGGACTACCTCTTTAGTTTGATTGTTTAATGAAAACGGGTTTAAATAAAGATTGTATATAATTTCTTAGGTCATATTTTAAATTTTTTATATAGTTTAGCTAAATGTATTATGTATTTATCTGTCATATATGCTGCAGTAAATTGAATATTAGTATATTTAATTGTTCTATGTATTTTTATTTATGTGTTCTAAAAATAATATAATTTTCTATGAAATACGTGAATGACATAAATTGAATTATTCTAGAAATGGAAATTAATTATCCGCACAAAGAAAGTAATAAAAAAAGATGGTTGATTAGTAGTTATTACATCTATAATATTTTTAGTGAAGGGAAAAAATTATCAATTACTCATATATTTGCATTCATAACTTAAATAATTGATGAGATATTGAATATGCATTTTCTCTAAATTTAGTGAATACAACTTATAATGGCATAAGTTTTTTTTCAGTTTGTTTGAAAAAATAAATGTATGAGACAGTTTATTATAAGAATCAAGAACACATTTATTTAAAAGTAATAATTGAAGAAATTACGAAGATAGTCCAATTGATTATTAGAATTCATATTAAACTCAGATGTTCAATTTGTACCGAAATTGCATATATAAAATAATATTATAAATAAAAAGGTCTTGCTTAGTCTGGTTGTACAAAACATTGAAAGTTGTGAAAAATGTGGGCCCCCACTTTGTATAATCAAAGGATGCATGGTTAACATGTGCCTTAGCATTTGCCTAAGAAAAAAAATAAATGTATTTAAATTAATAGTTGAGGAAATTAAGAAGATAGTCAATTGACTCTTAGAATTCTTATTAAATGTAGCAATCTTAATTTTTCAGAACCAACATAAATACAATGAATCTTATATTCATGTACTAATTACTATATGTACATGAATTTAAAATACATGCACTAACATAAATATAGACACAAATACAATGAAACAATGTACTAACATATATGAATAAATGAACAAAAAAAAAATGCAATTAGCCACAGAAAAACAATGTAGTTAACTACGAAGTATAATTAAAAAAAATCCATAGTGAGCCAGTTTCACAAAGACAAATTGTTAACATAATGAGATAATAATTAAAAAGGTTGGAGAAATGAAGCTTCTTTTCATTTGAATTTTATGAATACAACTTATAGTGGCATGAATTTCACACCTACAATAAATAATAATAAAAAACAAAGTATCATATTTCTCATTTAGACAAACACCATAGATACTAAATAAGTACATTGAATAATAAGTACTGAGAATCATAGTCTAAAAAAGTAAATACATATATACTGAATCAAAGAGACAACAAAATAATTGTACATTGAATAAGTACAGTGAATCACAATCCAAAAAATATAAATACATGTACAATGAACCAAAGAGAATCACATAATTATTTATAATCTTTTATTTTTTAAACAAAAAACTTTTTTAGATCCACTCAAAATGAGCAACTTGGCGCAACCATGGTGATAGCGGCCTCCTTTTCTATACTGTATATAGATATAGATATAGATGAGCAACTCATAGTAGTTGTATAAACAAAATATATCTTAGAAATGGTAGGTAAAATGGGATGAGATAATTAATTCTTTGTAAAGGGTTGCTGTTGTTTGACAGTAACCTTCAACAAATAACTAAATATATGCCACTAAAACAGGGGGTACTCCATAAATGACTACTGCGTGACCTGTTGAACTAATCTGACACAGAGTGTTCCTCACCTTTGGCGACTCAATATGAAAAAGGTGTCCTTTTTAACTTTGAATGTTGTTAGATAGATTTTTCACCTTCACATGGGCTTGACTACATGAGATTAAAGTTAAAGAAATGAGGGAGCTTGACTACATGAGATTAAGAGCCTGTTTGGAACTTGAGGAAGGGAAGGGAAGGGAAAATTATTGTTTACTATCCTTTCCCTGTTTAGTTTTGCAAAAAAAATGGAGGGAAAGAAGAGAGAGAAAGAGATAGATTGATTTAAAATTTTTCCTCCTTTTTCCTTTATTTTCTCTTTCCCTTCCTTTGCCTTCCCGCCCCCAAGTTCCAAACCGGCTGTAAAGCTAAAAAAATTTCCCCTCATTTCTCATGAGTAGATGCTGAGTTTGTCATCTTGTTTTTTCTTCTCTACATTATGTCTTCTTGCTTTTGTCTTTCTACAGGACCTCTTTGTGTGTGTGTGCGCGTGCGCGCGCTCGCGCGCGTGCGTGTGTGCGTATATCACATGCATCTGTGTATTCAAGAATGATTTGATTGTGCTTTCATTTTTCACTTTTTGAGTGAAACCTATATTTGGGCTTATTTTTGCTTAATCTTCGTTCTTTTTTTCCAAAAGAATAAGGAAAAATCTTTTCTAGTTTAGATAAATCGGTGATAAAATAATTTCAAAATTCACCTTTGAACCTGTAAAAAATATAAAGGTTCTGTATCTAATTTTACCTGTCACAGCACCCTATACTGACTGGGGCTAAGATTGGGTAGTTCCACTTTTGATTTATTTACTTTTTATGTTGTTTTGGGTTCTGTTATTCCTCATTTGAGGTATCCGTTATCTTGTCAAAAATTCAGTTCTTACTATACATATTTTAGTCTTGAACTGTTTTAGTTAATTAAATTCAATAATCTTTAAATGTATGTTACATCTACTATTTTGTATTATTATGGTGTTGTTATTACTCCTTTGGTTTAGAATTCTTTTTATGTTCTAGACCTTAGAATTTAATATTCCTCATACATCAAGTGGTCTTGTGTTAGGGATGTGATTGGCATTATGAATTTTACTTGGGTATGCATGTTCTTGGACTGATGCTACTGCAAAATGACGTGTGATTGTGAAGTGGAGGATAAAGATGAAAGGAATCTGTGCAGGGAAGACACTGTTAAAGGCGCTTGCAATAAGTTCACAAGACTAACTTTCTGGGTTTTGAGATGAGCTAGTGGTGCACTGAGATGAACCTATTGAAATACAGCTTCTACACCTTTCACAGTCTGCTACTAACCATTAAACATGTTTTAATGACATAAGGAAGCATGAATTCATATTTCATATGAATACTCACTTGAGAGAGATCAAATACATGCAATACATGAGGATTTTACTCACACAACCACAACCACCTATCAATTCATTGATTTTCTCATTCAGACCACACTCCAATCATTCATTCTTCATCCAAAGCTCATGTTAAATGAATTCTATTCAAATTAACGTAAAGAATTAACCACAGAAGTGAAATTCTTACCTTTCCCTTCTTCAATCGTTGTTTCCTCTCACTTTCGCTCACTTTCCTTCTCTTTGCCACTCTTTCTTTCCAAGAAAACAACTATTTTACTACATAAGCTCCTCTCTTCCTGCACGAGCTCCTCTCTTCTCTCTCTCTTCTTTTTTTTTTTTAATTAGATAATTATGAATATAGTTTCTATATCTAACACCACACGTCACACACACATCTTGTAGATGAAGCACACGCCTTATGTGTCATACACACACTGCACCTTGGTGACTCATCATTTTCCCTAATCACCTTGATTAACACTAATTAATTCTCACTTAAAATTAGTTAATTAAATTCAATCACTAATGACATGCAAGAAGATAATCAACATAAATCATATCATTAAGCTTCTTGATTAAGCTATTCAAAATGCAACTAGACTACATGGTTCAAAATAAAGAGTACAGATCTTACATGACTGACCTACATTAAGACAAAAAAAAACTCCTAACTCCATTTGCTGAGACAAACTAAAGAGATGTCTCTAAGTAGCCAACCCAAGACTGGCGTATTATCATGATTGAGCCTGCCCCTATTAGTCCCGGTTGTTTTATGTTAACGTAGAGCTGTAGGGTACCAATGCATAGAAAACGTGTTGCATTACTTTGACGGCAGCTTTTCATCTTAGAAAGATATAATAATGGATAGATATTATCAAATCTTTGAAACTTCCCATACTTGTGACAAATCTATGATGACATAGTATCAGCACTGTTATTAGGTTTAAGTTGTGTTACTTGAATATTTACATGGCATTTACCTTCATAAATTTCCTTGAGTTGGAATTTCATATAAATTGAGGCACAGCTACCAACTGCATTCCTGAAAAAGAACATGTTTATTCACCTAGACTGGTCACTAGAATGACTTCGGAAACACATATCATGACATTATGTTAGGTTCATACATGGAACGGTTAAACTAAGAGCCCAATGATGTTCACAATTTCCTAAAGAAGTTCAAGTGCTGAAATGAATGTTTTAGTTATGTGGTTAACTTTATGCTTCCTAATGTGTACATATTGACTATTTCTTTACATATCTATTTTGCAGTTAAATGTTTCCTTTTGTCTTTTTTTTTTTTCAAACTTCTGCAATTTCGGTTGCCAAAATCTTTTGATGACCTCCAATCAGCTTTTACTACTATTGTTTTCTTCCTATAATTGCAGATTAGCAGAGATTGTCAGGAGCTAGAGCCTTCTATTGGTGAGCAGTTGGCTTCCCTGCTCTACCTTGAGCCAGACAGTGAACTTATGGTACATTTATTTGAAGAATTTATTTTAGGACATTCTTACAATATATATATATATATTGAATCATCTAAAGAACACGACAGTATCTGCAGTAACTACACTTATCCTCTAGGAAGCACGGACACTCCGTTAGAAGAGTCGTACCCGTGTCCGACACTTGTTGGACACCGACACGCGTGGGACACTCGTTGGACACGTGTCGGACACGTGTCGGACACTTCATTCTACGTGTCCAATTATTTATTATTTATTTTTACATTGGACACTCCATGAACACGGCTTGAATACGCGTGTCTCGTTTTGGACACTTTAGGGACACGTGGGGCCTCAACTATAAATTTTGAAACTAATTGTTGGTTCGAAGAAGAAGAAAAACAAGTATGCTATGATGATGGATAGTTGATTAAATGTAATGACGTTTTAATATTTTTTGTAGTTTATGACTTTATAGTATTGTGTATTGATAGAGCAACTTTTTTGTTGTTAATGTGTTTATTTACTTTATATTTTTTTATGGAATATAATTGACTAATTATGAATTTGTTGTCGATTAAGTAGTAAAATTTGTTCTTTTTTTTTTATTTTTAATTCGTGTAATCTTCTATATTTTTTACTTCTTTTATATAATATTTATATGTATAACATATAAGGAATATAAAAATATAGTCTTTTGTCGTGTCCTTGCCGTGTTGTGTCCAGCATTTTTTTAAAATTTCCGTGTCGGCGTGTCTGACATGTATTGTGTCCGACACTAGTGTCCGTGTCCGTGCTTCTTAGCTTATCCTGCATTCCCCATCAATAGACTTGGATGCATGAAGCACCATTGCTTGATAATATATTGCAATTTCTCAAATTACTTGTGGGGGACGTCAATCACGTTTTGTACCTCAAAACTTTCCAAATCCATTGCTTTGAGGAAGCTGAATTTGGCTCAATTTCGACATGATTTGACTATTTCTAGCGCAAAATTTGAAGCTGCTTCTCTCCTGTCTCCACTTTTATGTTTCTTGCATTCATTGTTTACCCTTCACACCCACCCTCTTCCCCCAAGAAGTCGTGTACTTCAGTTTCTTATTATTGGACTTCATACCCATTTTCTTAAATTCATCATTCATTATGATAATTTGTTTTTCTGGGTGTCCTTTTTGAGTTCATTGGGAGATATGATGGTTTAGTGGGTGATGTCCATAGCTATGGTAAAAACTAGAAGGTTTCCAAATACATTGATTCGGTTGTCACTAGTAAATTAATTAACGAGGTATCCTGCAGTACTTACTACCTAGATGGCATAACTTCGACCTGATTTCATTATGTTGTGGCTACCTACAAACGATTTGCAGATTTGTAGTGGCAACGGTAATTGATGTTATTTCTGGCTGAAAAAGCATTAGTAATTTCCTTGTTTCAGTTATGTTTTATGAGAAGAATCCTTTAACAGGTTCGAGTAGTTTCTGTTTGTCAGGCTCTCCCTTCCTGTGCACGCAAACTTTTCCAGTTGAATTCTTAAATTTGTTGTCTACAATTCAAAGCAGGATTGAGATTCGTTTTTCGTGATCAGCTACTTTAATAGAACGTAACTAGGCAATTTTCTTGTAAAGATGTGCACAATCCTTCTTCTGGGAGATTCATTAGTGTCAATTCTTTGGTTCATCTGAGTGTCTATTCCTTTAAAATCCTGCTGCTTGCTTATTTCTTGTTGATGCTGGATGCTGTGTTTAGATTTAACTGATATATTAGTTTTATTGTAGTTGACTGTTTTATATCTTTTTAATTACTTATTCCAGATGTCTTGCTATCAAAATACTTTATTGTCCTTGGCTTATATACCAGATTTTAGCGTGCCAACATTCTAATATTTATTGGTTTAATATAGCCAAATACATGTTAGAATCACATCCCATGAACCATATGCTGGCGCCTTTCGTACATACCAATGACTTTCCTCTCCAAATATTATGGTCCCTAGAAGAATCGCTAAAAAGCAAGTGCAGGAAGGATAGTGATTGCAAACAGCAGATACGAATAACTGATGGGAGATTCACTGAGAGGCATATGATTAACACAAGATTGCCTTCATGCGGGCTACAATTGTTCTGTCTATGACTGATAGTGTGGGACCATTTGCCTCACCTACAATGGAAGAGAGGAACTCCTAGCCTTTGACCATATAAAAAGTAACCTCCATACAGAGTTAAGACAACAAACTTATGTTCACATTGATTTAGAAGTACCTTGATTCTAATGGTGTAATTTATACAAGTCTACCCCTAGCGTATCTTATTGTAGAACATGTGGCGTACCACGTTTTCGTTCCCGTTCTACGTACCTGAAGGATCCGCGATTCAGGTAACATAGGTATAGAGTAATTATCTTTTAACTATTAGACACTCCATAAAGTATAATCTTTTTTTTTTTTTTCAAATTTATCACGTCAAGACACATATCTAGGAGTATTATGATGCATTTTTTATATCGTTCTGCCAAAATGCCACCCTCCCTAGATTTTAGTTCATTATATTTGATTTTTATTTCCACATTTCTAGGAGCATTATGGGCCATTTTTTATGTCGTTGTGTCAAATCTCCACCCTCCCTAGATTTTAGCTCATTTTATTAGATTTTTTCCCTCTTAGGTACTTTTGAGGGAATAAATTAGAAATTTTTTTCAAATTACTTTGGATCACTAAATTCCCATTTTGGAGCAGAAGTATATCTGTTTCGGAACGTGCGTTCCAATATGTAAATTGCTTGGGTATTAGCAATTTTTTTGGTATAGTGGTCTGTTTTCTCCAAATTTTTTGGTTGATTGGAGAGGGAAGGATGAGAGGAGTGGGTTTAGTTTAGTTCTACGATTATACACCTATTTTAGGAAAAATGAGCCAAAAACTGAGGGTAAACATGTAAATTCACATTTTAAAAGAGAGGAGGAGCTCTTTCACTCCTCTCTTCTACTCAACTTTAAATGGATTGGATTTAGTGGGAGGGGGATTGCTTCCCCTCCTTATTCTTTTTCCATTCTATACCCCCACCACCCCAAAAAAATAAAAAATAAAAAAGAGAAGGGGGCCCACTCTCATTCCCTCCTTCCATGTTTATGTTACGCATGCTCTTAACTATTCCTTGTATTAAACACTCTAAGTAGCATAATAGATGATGATGTGTGGTGCTTGCAATATAGAAAGGTGAAATTTATCGGCAATTGATGTGTGATCTAGGAGGTCTGCTAGGAGAGGTTTGTATTACCATAGGGAGTCATTTTTATGCTACATGAGCACCTGCTAGCTATCACTGAGTATCGGGGTTGAGATTATTGGACTTGACCTGCTTAGGTAAATAAGTTGGTTTTTGTGTTGGCTTTCATAACATGTTTATTGGTGGGTTGGGATCAGTTGATACTTTGTAGACTTGTACTGGTCTAAACACTATTTCCACCAAGTGAACTGGACAGAAGTTTATTAAAAGAAGTTGAGAATTTCAAGTGCAAAGATAGTATGGAAGTGGAATTGAAATCTACAAGAGTAGGGGCTTTCACTTTTAAGCGTTGAGGATTTGGTAAGTTGTATTGTTCTGTGGGAGTTTACTGAGGTTAAAGGAATTCCAAATCAATTACTCAAGTGAAGGTTGCATGACTTTAAGCTTCAACTTTTGCTGAATTTGAGTGGGGTGATAAAAAGCATGCCTTGGGGCAATTCCCTCAGGAGTCAGATCTCAAGATGATGGGTACTCATTAGGCACAAGTCTCATTCATTAAGGCTCTGCCTTTCAGTTATATATCCCCATGCCCTAAATGAGTGAAGCTAGGCCTCTAGTCAACTTGGATTTGGACCTGAATGGGGGTTTGATCAAACTGATAATTATATCCAATTTCACACTTGTATAAATTTCACGCAATATAATATTAAGAAAGTGTACCACATAGCAGTATGATTGAAAAACTTAAAATATATTTGGAAAGTATACTAGATAACAGTATCATTGAAAAACTTAAAAGTATGTAATATGTATAAATGCAAAATATGAGTGTCAATATATCTATCTTTTGATGGATTTTTGGATGGGATTTTAAACAGCTGGTAGACTTTGTCCCAACTGATTTGTTAGTTCTTGGATCAAATTATTCATTTCAGTACATTGTACTTTCTTATCAGATCTGTGTAAAGATACTGGGCTCGTGATCAACTGATAGGTCCATATGAACCCCACTAGTGGTTCTCAAATAAGTTTTTTTTAAGTACAAGAGGTTCTCAACTCATATATTGGGAACTCGAACGAATTGTCTGCGAATTGAGTACTAGCTATTTGTTTATTTATCCTAAAGCAGTTTGGTGCTTTTACTTGATTATGCAATGCTGTATTTGAGACTTGAATGGACTTATAGGCATCATAGGAGTCCACTTGTGCAAGATGAAACTGGTCTTGGTTCTATATGTTCTCTGATCTGAAATGAGTTCAAAATTAATTTTTTCTTTAAATATTATAAAAGGTTACAGTGATAATGTCCAGAATAACTCCCGGACTTCATATAGCAGTTTGATATGAGCTTGGATGTGGGGGAGTATTCTACCTTGAGGCTGTTTTTATTTATTTTCATAATTGAATTTTAGTCTTGAGTAGATTCTAAATGTTGTAATGACTACCAATGGAAGAGAAAGTAATGCTTAGCTTTCACCTTTCTGTTCAAAATTTCACGAATTGAAGTTTGTCACGAGCCTGTACTTTTGTCAGGCAGTTATGATTTTGGTGGACTAAAATTTGTTATCATACTTAAATACAAGAAGGAATGTAAGTCGACAAACAGAATACTGTCATTCAATCCGCATATATTTTGCTGTGTGTAGTAGGTATTGGTACTGCAATGAGGGATTAGAAATTGGTTTCTTGCCTGTTTGGTTTATCTGCCTCGTAAGATGGACTTTGGAATACTTATTGATTGAATTTGGAGTCAGTTTCAACTTGAGCTGACCTCCCCAGGCCAATGCTTGTTTGAACTTGGGTATGATAGGAATAAGCTTCAGTTTTTCGTTTTGTACTTCGGTTCATTTCCTTTTTGGCATTCGACCAAGTCTGCTCTTGCTGCATGATTCATGTTTAAGATTTAGAGGACATTGTTTTCTACTTCCCCTGTTGCTATTTTACTCAATGCTTGTAAAAATAATTAAAAGTTTTTTTTTGGGTAGCTATGGTGTTCATGTTGCCCTGAGTTTTTTCCTATGTTTTATCACCCATCTTATCTCCATGAGTATTTGGGGATGTTACTATTTATTAGTTAATTCCTCCAAGGGAATCTCTCTCTCCTGTATTTAGGGCTATTGGTTTGTAGTCTCACTTCGGTAGGACTTATTCACTGGATCGATATATCTATTGATTGGCTCACTCATGAACCAGCCACTGATGTCCACTTAATGGGAGCCATTTGGAGTAAGATAATGAAGACAGAAGAATATGAATATTATGTTGCACCATAAAATGCTTCGAGCTCTAGTATTGTTGGATAACAAAACCTATATGTTTTTAAATATTTCTTTCTTTTCTTTGTTCAGGCAATCTCACTTGCAGCGGAATCAAAGCGAGAGGAGGAAAGAGCGAAGGGAGTCAATCCAGACAATGGGACTGAGAACCCAGATATTGTCCCATTTGAGGAGAATGAAGAGGAGGAAGAGGAAGAAAGTGAGGATGAGGACGAGAGCTATGGCCAGGCTTTTGGGGCAGCATCCCAAGGCAGAGGAAGGGGCAGGGGAATGATGTGGCCTCCTCATATGCCTTTAGCACGTGGGCCCAGGCCTCTTCCTGGGATGCGGGGCTTTCCACCTGTTATGATGGGTGCTGATGGATTTTCTTATGGAGCTGTTACACCTGATGGTTTTCCAATGCCTGATCTTTTTGGTGTGGGTCCTCGCCCTTTTGCTCCATATGGTCCAAGATTCCCCACTGATTTTGCAGGTCCTGCTTCTGGTATGATGTTTCATGGCCGACCACCGGCTGGTGGATTTGGGATGATGATGGGTCCAGGACGAGCACCTTTCATGGGTGGGATTGGCATTGGAGCTGCAGGCCCAGCAAGAGCTGGTCGGCCAGTTGGTATGCCCCCAATGTTTCCTCCACAACCCTCACAGCCCTCACAGCACTCTAACCGTGCGGTTAAAAGGGATCAGAGGGGGCCAGCTTATGATAAAAATGACAGATCCAGTGCTGGTTCAGATCAAGGCAAGGGTCAAGTGATAGCTGGTTCAGGAGCAGATAATGAGACATCATACCAGCAAGGAGTAGAAAGTCAACAAGAGGATCAATTTGGCGCTGGAAACAGCTTCAGGAATGATGAGAGCGAAAGTGAGGATGAGGCACCAAGAAGGTCAAGACATGGGGAGGGAAAGAAGAAGAGGCATAGTTCGGACCCGGATGCTACCACTGGCTCGGAACAGATGTCGTGATGCCACCAACCAGAGTAGCCTTCTGAGGTTGACACACTTGCTAGAAAAAAATATATGTTGGTCTCTTTTACTTTTACTTTTACTTTGAGATTTTCACATAGCTTGCCATGTGTATAATGTATTACAAAATCAAAGGGATAGGTGGGATGGATTTATCATTAGTTAAAATTTTTGCATTGTACATGATTTGTTTCTCTCTGGGGGCATGTAAGGTAGCATGTGCCCCGCATCATACCTTGTATTCCAATAATGTGGCCCAGTAAAATTGCTGGGAAGAACTCTGGATGTTGCAGCAAGGATGATATACCACTGATTAATGGCAAAACATTCAGTCATTCTTTTTGTTATGTTTCCTTATATATATATATTCTGTTCCTGCATCTGGATTTGGTACTTCACTCTCTGCTCTACAATTGTGGACCCATGCTGTTCATCCATTTCATCTGGAGTGCTGGCCGAGAAACTTTTTGGCTTTGGGAGAATCTCTTTTATGGTTAAACCGCAAATTGCTCCTCTTTGTTTAACAAATCGTCTAACTTCTTTGAATATCAATTCTATACTCGTTTTGTACTTGATATTGTTCATAAATTCAAGTCCAAAACTGTGTAATGATATCTATTTTTCCTTAGAAATTCTCAAATTTTCCTAATTTACTGTCAGAAATCAGGGTGAAATTGAATGTGAAGGCGGCCTGAGCATTTAGGAGCAGCAGTATTTCAGCTGCTAGGTAACTCGACAAATTTTTTGATCTGTTTTGTAAAATACTTTGGCAGGGTTACAAGTGGATGTCTCTCCCAGCCATGAACAATAGTGAACTGAAACCAAATGACTATCCATAGATTTGTGGCATTCCTTATTATGCTTGGAGTTAATCGCTTAAAAATTAATATGTAGCGTCTTGATTTCATTGCCATATTCATGATTTGCTTGATTTCATTGCTATATTCATAAAAATCTAAAGTCACTAACTCAGACCATGAAGGAATAGAATACCCCAGTCTGATCCAACAATACACTGCTCAAACTTCACAAGTCACAAAGATGCATTAGGAGGTTTAACATACATTTGCTATACATGTCCTGTGTTGTCACTCTCAATCCCTTTCCCTGTAGGAGTTTTATGGGTAGTGAGATTCATCCTTTGTTTTCCTACCCAATATTGTGGCAATATGTTTGTTTCATTAAAGCCTCAAACAGGTACTCAATTCAGGTTTAAAAAATTAATGATGGCAAAGAAAGTACTCTGAATACTAAAGAATGGAGGCCATGTTTAAATGATATATGAACTGTATGACACCATATTTAAATTGAAAACTAAAAGGAAAAAAAAAATTGAAAGAAGAGACAAACTATAATTACTTAAAATAACATGAGCATAATTTCGTTGGAGTTAGTGGATGACTCATATTCACCATATCCAAGTAGTAAAGATGGCAACAACATGAGTATGAGTAGACCATTGCGCCTATTTAAATGATCAATGCTTTTTACTAGAAACCAAAAATGTGAAGTAACTTTTGCAAGCCCTCGTAGAAGTGATCATCTCCTTTTCCTTCACTTCATATAAGTTCTTGTCAACCGGTGATATCTCAATACTCCATTTGTTCACTGCAGCATTTATCACTTGGTGAAACGTAAGAAGACTGTAGTGTCTATCCCTCGATGAAATCTGAAAAAATCAACCATCAATTTCTTTACTCTGACAATCTATATAATGCGATTGCGAATTATACTTAGTTACAATCTATGTAAGCACCCAAGAATGGCTTACTCCAACTTCATCCAAAACTATCTTCCAATACTTTCAATAATAAGTTAGAAAATGACACGACAGGTGTATGCAAGTATTGTTAACATTTTGAGTTTCCTCCAATGTCCCATTTGTCTTCGATCACTTCAATGGTTGTCCTAAATCTTTAGATTTAAGATGAAGCACTAGTACATAAAGCCATTGAACATTAAAAAATGGCTCTACAATTGCTAAACAAAATCAAACTAAAACTGAGAAATAAGCTTGTGTGGCATGAACATGAAAACTCCCACTAGGGCCAACTGCTTAATTGATTTCACATCCCCGCACCCATTTCCATTTGTATAAGCGAATTCCACCATAACAAAGGCATCGATCCCACTCCTAGAGCTGTTACTAAATAGCCACAACGGTCACTGAAAATGTGTGAACTTTCAAATGATTTGTGCATGAGCTTTGGTTGGCAAAGTGTTACAAATATGTAGCTATTCTTTTCTATTTGCCTTTTTTGGAAGTAGAAGTTCCGTTGTTGACTAGTTAACAACACCCCTTTGTTTTCAATCTGGACCCAAATGGATGCAGATGATTGATTACAACTACAATTGTCATCTACTACTGTTAAACCAAATATAGTGTTAGTTATCCAATTTTGTCATTTTTTAAGGGTTAATTTGTTCTAAAATAACATCCCATGTTGGTTTTTAATTTTTTATTTTTCTTATAGGTGGCTGGTGGTCATTAAGTTGCTCAACAAGTATATGCCCTACAAGAAATTTGCGTTTTAAAGATGAACATTTGTTTCAGCCGCTAAAAGTGTTTTGCTTATCTTTTGCTATTTGGTTAGACAGGAGGCAAGAGTAAATTTTTTTTTCACAAACAATTTTCATCAAAGGCCCAAAAACGATTTAGGTCTCATAAATTTTGGATGTTATTTTCCGAATTTAAGAGTGTGTTTGGCACTTAAGGAGTAATAATAATTTTGCTGGAGATAATGGATGACTCATATTCACCATATCCAAGTGGTAAAGTTGGCACATGAGCAGAGCAGAGCCATGCCCAAGGGGCCATGAGGCATGATCAAGTTTGCTATTGTGTTGGGGTTGGGGAGGGATAAAATATAGGTATTTTTCCTAAAATATGTTGTTATAACATTTGAAATGAGCACGAAGAAATTAATGATAGTTCTTTATCTTTATTGTATCTCATTCAGTATTAGAGGAAAAGTGTGGATGTGGCTTTGAACCAAGTAAAATCACGTGTTCTTTATTTTTTGTTCGATACGTTACATTGCATTGATACTGTTCTTACGCAACAGATTTGGAGCAGATGGGGATTACTGAAAACATGAATCAATTGTAACAATTTGGCAAAGTGTCATTATGTGAAAGGTGATTGATGAATTGAATTAAAGTGCTATATTGGCCACACTACAACAAACAGGGCCTATCCCGACGTTTGTTAAATGTCTGCAAAGTTTCAAACCACCTTTCCTGATGTTTGGCTCAAATGTCAACTATAGTCAGTGTCCTTTGTTCAATGTTGGCAAAGTTCCAAACCACTTTCCTGATGTTTGGCTCAAATATCAGCCAAAGTGGGTGTCAGGACAGGTGCCAAAAGGAATTACTTTTAAAGTTCTTGGAGTTTAATTTCCTTTGTGACCTTATTCAAAGGCTATTAGGATGGCTGCATTATTCTCATATCCTCTGAAACTTGCTTACTACTGGAGAAAGCAATGTCAAATCAATTCTAAGCTCTTAGCACTTAGAAATTTTTCCATACTAGACCAAAATTTTCTTTTCTTGTTTCCTATGTTCATTAGCTCTTAGAAGTATGCAAGGCTTTGGCTTTCACCTTAGTTATGTGTTCCTAATAATTTTTTTTAATCCAAAATATAAAGCAAATAATTTCATTGAGTTACAACTATTCTAAAAGTTGTTTGATAAGCCCTTGTTAGTACGTGTAAATTAATAGAAGAAAACCTGCTTAATTGACTTCGATATGAGTTAATTGTGAACTATTTATTGACTTCGATATGAGTTAATTAGGAACTATTTGCAAACCAAACAACAGGAAAATTAGGTAGCCATTAGAAGACTAAATCCATCATTGAAAATACAACCATTGAATTTTTAAATTTGCACTGATCAAATTTTGTCTTTATTAACTTCAGAAGAAAGTTGTTATGAAAAAATAAAAAAATGTACACAAGTTCTAGTCCTACCCAAGTTCTTTACTAATTGAGTTTTGCTTTAATTACTCATCTGAATGATCACTATCACCCGGTGAAACCTAAAAAGAGGGTTGCGACTGGGCTTGAAGTTCTTGTACCTTGGGTGCCACTAACAAACATAGCATATGCAGCAGAGACCAAAACCGAACAACCCAAACTCCTTCAATCTTGAAATATCCTAGTATGGTGTTTGAAATATCTAATATCATGTTTGAGAAAAGTGAACCAGGTTCAAAACTAGGTAGAAGTAGCTCCCTTCATCAAATTGACCAGATCAACCCCATTGTAGCAATATTAGGTTGGTGCTGTCCTTTTCCAAGAGCATTCATGCAGATAGACAGAAAGAATAATTGACTATGAGACCCTCATTTGGTCATTTGATTCCCACAACCTCTAGGACTGAGCAAGAAAATGTGTGATGCTATTACTAATGATATCAAACCCTGTAATCAAGTTCAAACAATTACTGCAACAATCTAGATGATGGGTTTGCTAATTATACTTAGTAACAGTGCATATGATTCTAGCAAGAGCCAAACTATCAAGTTGCAACAATTGAAGTCTAATTAATTTCTAACTAACCTGATCCCTCTAAAGAATACTTTGCAATGCATGGGAAATAACTAAATGATGAACTTAATATTTGGATATGATAATGCATGTTCAATAGTGATCTATCTAAAGGATGGTTTGCTTTCTTCATTCTAGAACACTACTAAGTGATGCTAAGTTAAAAATGTACATTACCATAATGTAGAGGGAACAAATGAATCTCCCAAGTCAATCCGCGAAGCGATTGACTCAAATAATGACTCTAACCAATTAGTTTTCTGAGTTAAAGCCTACACCTCCTCAGCAAGTCATCATTCCATCTTTCTACTTGCTCTGCCCTCCTTGTAGCTTCCTCTAACTGTGTATGGACGGCCTGTCCTACTTTGGTTGAATAGTTAGGCCTCACCCCATGCCCAAGCCCTGGTAATGTATCCTGGTGTAGTACTGAGGACTGTCTCAACAACAATTGCTGAATTTTCAACTACATACGGCAATAAGCTTTTAAAGTCTCTCAATAATAAGATAGTTCTCTACTTGTACATGTAAAATCTTAGCCACAACATATAAACTGCAATTATTTGTTAAATTCTAAAGCAAATTGCATAACATGAATCTGAATATTTGGTCAGGTTAATTTAATTGGACTAAACTAAGCAGAGGTCGAGCTCACTCAACTACATACACGCTTACTTCATGTAGGCTGGATTGTGCTTGACCTTGTTTTGGATCTATGTTCAGTTAAGTAAGCAAATATGTACATTGAAAGAGAGTTTAACTCAATAGTTGCTAATTGAGCTTGACAACTATCAAATTTATAGTTTCATGAAGTGATATTAGAACACCTGCATTAAGGATGCCAATAAGTACATTAGTGGATATTGGTGTAAATAGAAACATTTTTCTTCTTGTTTTTCTATGTTATGGTTCAAACACAATAAATTAACTTCAATAATATGTAATTGATGTAATAAATTTACTGGTGTGATTGATTTAGGTCTTCTTTTTCTAACGAGACTTTTTTTCACCTTATCGGGGCCTTATTTTGAAAAAATATTATATAGAATCTTTATTATAATATATAAAATTTTTAAAATTTGGGGGCCTTCAAAAACTAAGGGACTTAGGGGAGCGCCTTGCTCGCCTCAAGGTTAACCCGGCACTGATATATATATATATATATATATCAAATCGACAACCACTGATCTTTACTACTGCATTAGTTGCTAAACTCAAGAACGGTCTCATATAGACTACATAATATACAATGGTAGGAATAGCATATTCAAATTAAGTCATTAGAAAGATTTTAAGATAGAAATTAGGCTATGTTTACATCATCATAATTTTCTCAGGTATCTATTCCCCTTCTTTAACTTAGATTAGTAGAGAGATTATGTATAAATTTCCAGGCACGAAAAATTATAATATAATATGTACGTATACATATTTCTATGACTATATACAGAACAAATTAAATGCTAATATGTATGCGTGACTACTTACTTTTGTAATTCAACCATATACTAACATGCAAATATCAGTCAAATTATTAAGGTTTGTCAATCTTTCACTTTGTGACTCCACAAAAATAGCATTGTTAGCAAGCATTAAAAAAATAGACATAATCATAACTGGAATTTAAGCAAACAGGTGGTAGACATTTTTTAGAATCACACTAAAATACCAATCTTACCAAATAAGATTAACCCAGGACCATAAAAATTAAAAACGAAGAAAAATGGTGTAAAGAAATGTACCAAAACTGAGTAGGGATTGAGTTTATTAGAACTATCTTGAAGAGTATGAACATAATCAATGGCTGAGAGAGAGAGTGGCAACATACCTGACACACCGATCTGCAAAATCTGCAATGGCTCTAATGTGAGAGAAATAGATGATGATGAGGATGACGATGACGATGAAGAAAGATAAAAGTGGGCGATAGGATGAGATAAGATTAACATTAGATCAGTTTCCCTCTTTACAATTTCCATTTCTTCGTAGCCTTACTCCCGCCAATATATTATAGCTTGATCGTGTGCCGATCGTGTCTCTGAACATGAAAAATACCCAAGAAATAAGGGAAACCAACTATCGCCCTTTGGAGATTAGATCGGAAAAAAAAAAAAACTATGGCCTTCGAGAAATAGACCTCTCCTACAAAATTATGACTTAGTCTATTATATAATACTACGTTTTTAATCCATGCCCTAATCAGATTTTCCTAAATAAAATTGTTTTAGTCCATGTTCCCCCGTTCAAAATTCTCTATATATGTAGTGTGTACATGGTTCGATTCAGTTTGTATCCGTGTCAAATTAATAATGGAATCATCTTGATTTGTTTTAGATTTTTTTGACTTGGACCAAAATCGACTGAACCAACTTGAATTAATCCGAGTTGCTTTCGGTCAATTTCATGGTTCAGTTAAGGTTTAGATAGTTTAAGTGCACTCGAGTTGGGTCCCTTATTTCATATAAATTTTAGTTAATTCCATTACTATTTTAAAAATAGACTTCATAGATATCCTTTTATGGCAAATTATCATTCATGTAATTCATAAAATTTACATGATTCATGTTTACAATAGTCATGCATGAGCTTGAGGGAATAATCGATCAAAAACTGAATACCTATAGGAAAAAAAATTTCTCAAAGAGTACAAAAAGTACAAGACAAATCAATAATATTAATTTATGTATCGCAATAATAATTTAAAGATACATATGTTATACATATATATACACAACATGTATAGATTGGATCCTAAGTTGGTTCAAGTTCGGTCAAGTCTCGAGTCGGTTTGGTCCTCAATAATATTAACTCAAGAATTCCACCAAATATATTTGATTGGCTATTTTAAGCCGTAGAACCAAATTGAACTCTTGGCAACTCCAAATCAAATAGACTCACGTAGTCTAGTTGGTCCAGGTCTTTAGTCTTTCAGTTCTTTTGTGTACCTCTACCTAGATGTAAGTAAGTGACACCTCACATGCTA
This sequence comes from Euryodendron excelsum, assembly GCA_033060915.1. Lineage (NCBI taxonomy): Eukaryota > Viridiplantae > Streptophyta > Magnoliopsida > Ericales > Pentaphylacaceae > Euryodendron > Euryodendron excelsum. Next base: position 14,041,361 of record CM065398.1, on the reverse strand, counting down.
CCACCACATAGTTACTTTGAGTTTGTTATTGTCATTTTTTTTTAAATGGGATGCCACAATAACATGTGAGAAGGAAAATATTTTTATTAATGGGTCATCATATTTATCACAACTGAACATGTGAAGCAATTATATTTAGAAGATAAAGAAGGGGTACAGAAAGAGGGAATAGGATATGGATTAGTTTTGGTTAACTTGAATGATAACAATCATTATCTATATATGTTTGGTACCTCCAGCAGAGAGAAAAGGATCTGAAGAAAAAATTAATTAAATAAGTAATTAGAAAAGAAAGAAACAAAAAGCAACAATAAGGTAAGTAGTTTTTGTTTGAATGGAAAAAATTGAAGAGAGAATTAAAGAAAAAATCATTTGTTTTTTGTTTTGTAGTATTGTTGTGCACATGTTTAAAAGTATTTCACCTAGATATCTTTTATATATGTAAAAAAAATTATAGGGAAGAGAAATTCCTTTATTTTGTTTTTCTTATTTTTTCTCTTTCTTTTCTCTTAGCATGAAACCAAATAACATGGAAGATTTTATAATTTTCATTTTTTATCCACTATACCTGAAATCCCACTTTAGGACTTGTAATTTTAATTGTAACAAGATCTTATCTTTATAAAAAAAAAAAAAGGAAAAAATTAATGTCAACCTTATCTTAGGTTCCCTTCAGATTTTGAAGAAAAACGGCCACAAAATCCCTTATTTTAATTACAATGACAACTTTATTTGGTTGCAAAAGTCCATCTTGCCTATTGCAACCAACGCAATGGTCGCATTATTCATAACTTATGCTGACGAGTTATATGGATCACAAAAGTTCCTCTTATCAGTTGTAATGTAATAGTGTGTTTTGATACTTTTTTTATTGTGACGACAAATTTGGTCACTAAAAGCTTAATATTTTGTGACTGAAAACACAGGTTGGAAAAATGCTTAATTTAGAATTTTTAGGCAACCATAAGGCATTTGGTTGCAACAGCTATATTATGTTGGTTACAAAAAAATTTTCCGCTAGCGGGAATGCTTGGCGCCAACATTTAGACAACTAAAATTTTGAGACCAGGTCTTCTTGTCGCTACTAGTTCTAGCTTCCTACTTTTTGCAACTATTGTTGCTTTTGGTCGCCAAAATATACTTTTGGCGACTAAATTTTGTTAGTCGCACAAAAGCTGGTCGCAAAATCTGACATTTCTTGTAGTGTACTATACAAAAAAATTATCTTTGTCTAAAATAAAAATGGTCATGAAAATCAAATTATATATATGGATATATAGAACTAAAATTACTATTCCATTGCAAGTTATAATCTTGAAGACTTTTGAGAAATAAACTTTCGAACAAAAGTTTAAATTGAAAACTTTGTTAATTTTGGCGCTCTACCATCTATTGAATTGAGATGTAGAATTTTTGAAAGACTAATCTTCTTACACTATATCTGTACTAAAAATTCCAAAGCTAGATTAAAAGTAATGTTATGCTGTAATAAGGAGTAAGAAACAAAAATTACATCCAACTACAATTTTAGAATATATATCTATTATATGAACTTACATAATTAATTTCCTCCAATGTATCAATTGTCTTCCAAACCTGTAACATGGCATAATTTATCCTTAGTTCTTCATTAAATCTCATGATTTAAGAAGAACACTATCACTAAATAAAGTAAATAAGTCTTACAAAGTCTCTAAAAATTGCCAAACCAAATTCTGAAACGAAAAATTTTTTTTAGGTGGTGTAGCAGAATTGTGAATTCGCTAATTCTCATATGAATGACTATCAAAATCTAGGTTAGAGTTCCAATTTGTGTTGATAACATGGTCTTGTGATGTTCACAAGACATACTGTCATAATGTTTGGCTGACCCCAGTGTCTAATAATTTTTTTCCATTGTAACATATATAGTGTTGTCTAGAATAAAAAAAATGGGAGTTTAACAAATTTATAGGGGCACACATGCAAATTAGAATTGCTACAAACTGATACAAATCATTTAGCTGGAACTGAAGGGCGAGTTCAAGGCCCAGTTGGCGGAAAGTACAATAGCTTAGACATTTTGCGAAAAGGGGATAAGTTAATGGTTTATCATACCTTATGTCACAGCAATCTGTATTCAATCCCATTTACTATGCATAAACTTAGAAGAATGTGCTTTGCAGTAAGTTACTTCCAATGTTTCAGGTTTGAATTACTAGAAAAACCAAAATGCGGTAAGATAATTTATCGAACTCTCTTTAATGTCTATTTCTTAATTTCCCTCTAACACCTTTTTTTGTAAGTAATATTGGCAAAGTTTGAATTCTGAAATTGGAAACTTCATAGTGTCGTTATGTATATGAGAAGAATTAAAAGTCTTGGTATGACAATCCTTACACTTCTTGTCACTATATAAAGTAGAGAGAGGAAAATGCAAGGTGGATGAAGCTGGTGGTTTAGGATCAGGATCACTGACACAGTTTTCACATGAACTTTGCTGCAAAGATGTGTGACTAATGGTTCAAGTACTTATTTTGTTATCAGGCTTGATGAGACTGCATGAATGTACATTTTTCTGAAGAGAATTATGGTACTGGTTGCATTAGATTAATTTTGAAGGACAACATACACTCTGCTTGTGCAAATATAATAAACCATGGCCCTCTAAGCTTCAAAAATTTATAAATTTGTGCTCTTATGTACCTCAATTATTAAATCCTGGCCCCAAAGCTTTTACTATATACATTAAGACCCCAATACATGTCATCGAATGAGTTTGCCTCTACAAGCGTAATTCCTGCGTCCGAGTTTCAACTAATCAAAGTAAGACTAACATTCCAAATTAATAGATGAAAATATTTCTATTACACAGGTAAGGGTTAAGTTTTAGTTATAAAAAATAAGGAGAAATAGAGCACTTCTATCATTTGCTTTATGTCTAAATATTCATACTGGTATATATATTATTGTCCTTCAAACTCAGATTAGAAAACTAACAAAACAAATTTATTGGGAAGAGAGAGAGAGAGAGAGACAGAGAGAGAGAATTAATTGCTAGTCAATGGTACTTTAGTACAATCCATTAAGGACTTCAAGTATTTCGGCCATTAGCCATACAATCCATACATACCCTTTAATTTAAGCACTTTGCCAGAGTATTTGTTAAAAAAAAAAAACATGTCAGAATGATGTAACTATGGCATTTTTATAATAAAAGCCATCATGATGGGTATTCTGATTTAAAGTAAAAGACTCTTATTTAACCACACAATTTTATACAAAAATTCTACATGAATTTTTTTAGTTATATAGCATTACTCTTAACCAAATGCTGAACAACATAAATGATAAAACTTTCAAACTACTATTCTCCTAGAATAAAGCTAAGGGCTTATATCAACATGCATTGGAGAGAAGGCTAATACATTTTACACCTTTGTAGTTTGGGTTGAGTTTCAAATTAGTTTCTATTACTACAAATCAAATTATATGTTTTAGTTGTCACGTGTATAAAGAAATTTATGTTTTAGAGACAAAGAATTCATGCACGAATTGAATTTTTATTTGAATTTGGTCTGAAAAACAAGAATTTAGGGACGAAATGTAAGGCCCCGTTTGGACGTGTTTTCCGAAACTTGGGTTCAAAAACAAGTTTTCAAAAACTTGGTCTCAAAATGATTTGCAAACCAAAAACCACATTTGGTAGGTACAGTGACAAATTGGTTCCAGAACCAAGGACCAAGAGAAACGCGTTTGGTAAGCGTTGTCATTTTTTTTTATTGCTTTTGTCGAGATGAGATAAAATTATATATCACCTCCAAACCCAACAGGCAATTAGAACACATTTTTTTTTAATTATATTCAAAACAGGTTCCAAAAAGAATTGCATGAAGAAACAATAAAATATACAACCACATCAGAGCACGTTATGCTCCAGTAAATAAAATGCAAATCACGTCCTTAATCAGCAAGTACTTGCTTCATATGTCTGCTTTATGACCAAATGAGTACTAGAATAACTCTTAATCCTCAATTGCTTCATACCCATTTGAGTGCAACCCCTGCAAACGAAATGTAGCACATTACACAATATTCATAACATATTTATAGTGCTAAAGAGTATATATATTCACAACTATAAATCATATATACGTCTCAAAATATACCACATTACACAATAATAACTAGAAGTGTCACATGGTCACCACCACAATGATAAGCAACACCAGTAGGAATAATACAATCATAACAAGTAATGCTATCAAAATTCAGAGATAAATTTCAAATTGACATCAATAAGTTAGCTGCAAAATGCAATAAAATTTGGCACTCAAAAGTATTTGACTCAAGAACAGTAGGCGTACAGCGCTGCAGAAGGAAATGGGAAAGACGAGATTTGTCAGAGCGCTCAAACCGAAGATATCAACAATTTATCCACAACATAAAATATATAATTTAAATTTCATCAGTAGAACTGCAAAAGGCACTTCCCAGGTATAGTAAATATCAAGACGAACAATGTGATAACTTTAGACACTATAGAATAGCGTAACAGTGGGATGGCTGACTCGAGTTTTAGTGAAGCTAAAATGAAGGGTGATTCTAATGACCAGGGAAGGTTAGAAGATTGTCTTCACAGCAACAGCCAAATTCTTTTTGTGTGTGATGCCAAGTAAAGAATCTTGAACCCAAATAAATGATGTGTAACAACACATGTTTCATATATTGAAAAGAGATTCATGTTTTGCTGTGTGACCAAGAAACAGTAAAGGGCCAATTTTGGTGCAATAGCAGAAGTAGGTACTGACAAGTGTGAGAAAACAGGTTTGAGTTTGAGAGCTGTTATTTTATGCAAACAATGCAAAAGGTCAAGTATGTATTTAGCCCACAGCACCCAAATTGGTGGAACAAACACTTGGTGATGGCAGATTTTCTAATGCAGTTTATTACTCATTTTCGAACTCCAGCCTCTATGGCATCAAGATTCTGGAGGATTCCTAGGAGTCCTCAAGGAATAGGCTGGAAGATGTGACAATTGCAATACATTTAGTTTGACACAATGTGCAAGGGGTGGGTGATTGCTATCAGCTACTTGTGCTTGCCTATGAAGCTTACGATTCAGGAATAAATTTCTTTTGGTTAAAGGGTTCTAAAAATTTGAGAGAGAATATTGAAAGAACATGATAGCAACCCACTGAAATTAACTAGAGATCAAAAAGGAGGAATGGTGTTAATGTACAAGACGATTGTGGAATCTATGCCGAAGATGCATCACTAAAAGAAAAAAGAAGCCAAACAAATTCAAATAGACTACAATAAGGTTTTCTTTCTCTCTGAATTATTATGGAGCAGTGTAGTCTTAGTGACTCTATACACCAGGTAACCGAGAGAAAATCATTACGGTAAGTATCACCATGTAGTTTAAATATCAAAATTCTCTACCCTATGCAAACTATCTTAAAAAACTTTGTTGAGTTCCAAAACAGGGGGCAGCTTCATGCACCTTTCAAAAAAGCTCCACTATTGAATTGAGATACGATGTCAGTGCATCCTTAAACAACAAACACATGCACAAACACTTGCATGTATGCACAAAAGAGTAGTACTGACCTCTTCACTTTCAAAAACAGGGGATAGAAGCTCCAATGCATCAGATACATCAATTGTTTCCCACCTTCCCATCAATTCTATTACCTGCTTTGCTTCCTGCAATCCAATGAGCATACTACCGTCAGAGTTGATTGACATCTTGTTTAATATCAAAGGAAGAAACTAAAAGTAGGAATGATAAAGATAAATATCAAAATGGAACTCATTAATGCATTCATAACTTCATTCCAAAATCAATCAATCATAGAAAGCAGTTCAATTCATGAATTAATTAATACAGAATAGTTGACTGTTTGTTTAAGCCAAACATCAAAATATACAATATGCACTTTGACAGAGTCTGCCTCTAGCATAAAAGGTATCATCAGGAACAAAGCAATAACCTAAATCCAGTTCTCAGATTGCTCAGAATGAGCACAGGAGGCTCCTACCAGATGACATTCAAGTTAATCTCAACCCCATTCAATGGAACTTGTTTAGTCTAGGAGAAATTGGCTCCAGGCTCACCTTACTCGTCAGAATGGTTGAGCATAATCTGAGAAATAAACTAGATGGCAAATTGTGACTGAGTTATGATTCTGACACTGATTTATGAGCCGAAGCAGTCTTGTTTCAGAGACTAAATAAATAAATGACTATATAAATAAAAATAATAATATAACAAAATCTCAGAATAAAATATGCCTAGACTATGCCTAGGAGGCTAAACCTTGAGTTTAAATTTAATAGCATTTTCTGTTTTGCCGATAAAAGGAAATGATGGAAACAGCTGTTGGCATGTAGAACCAAATACATTAAAAAAACAAAAGAAAGAAGAAAGATTCAAAAGTTTCTAGGAATTCCATAGGAAATATCTAACAAGAGTTTGGCATTGCTAAAGCAAATAAGCATTTCACTCATTCATCAAGGAAAGGGTAGAGAGGATATCACTTAAAGCTCTCTGAGACAAAGTTCAGATACACCAATCCTTCTATATGATTTTGTATGATTTAACCCTAGCACTTTCATTTTGAACAGCTCTTGCCAAATATTACAAAATATTAAATGCAAACTGACTCATATGGATTCCAATTAAGAAGTTATCACTATTTATTATATAAACCACCAAACATTCACAGGAAATTTAGCTAGTTATAAGGGATTTCCACCCACATAAAAGGGGGAAGAACTATGCAACACTCTTATACCATGGAAAGGACAAAAATATGACAATGAAGAAAAAGGAAGAACAGATAGACAAATAACATATTGACTTGAACATCACTCCATTCAACATATCGGAGAAACTTTGTGAGAGCCCTCTTCTCTGACATCAATGAAAAATGAAATTTCCACAAGAGCTGCCTCTCATCACCACTTAAAATCCTTGTTGGGGGGTATTTCAATATCCTCTGTATGGACCTGATAGCCAAGGAAGAGGCACCTTAACATAACATCCACTGTTCACAGAGAGAGAGAAAAAGAGAGAGAGAGCAATGTTTGGACACTATAAAATAGCACTCAGTATTGACGAGAGATTTGGCATTAGATGAAACATACATCCAAAGTAACCACAAATTTATTAATTAAGATGCTGAAAAACAACTATAATTCGAATTTCAGCCCTCAATTAATGAGGCAGAGGAAGGGAGGGAGGGGAGGAAGAAAGAACATATAGTAACAACTTGAGCACTTGAGCTATATCTGTGGTGAGGAGATTCAGCAAAATAATGCCTCAACGGCTCAACCCCTATAATTTGTGACCCATTACAAGTATTTGGCAATAAATTATTCTGGTTCTACCCTTGCATGGTGGTATTCCTTTTTTCTATAGATTCACGACATGGAATCTGATAAATCCCCATAATGAAAATTTATAGACTATAGTATCATTAGTTATTAATTTTTTGTAGGTGAACATCTAGTTTTGCATGAAAAGCGTACGATTTCATCCACAAGATTTGAAAACACACATTTTACATTACTTACAAAACTGCATCCTAAAGCATCTGATTGTTGCAGATACCATTTTTTATAACTTACTAACATTTTGGGCTCAAGTGGTTTCATATCAGTTATTCAGTAACCCAACTTCAGTCACCACACTACTACAAAAGAAAATCATTGGGGAAAAAAAAAAACAAACAAAGCACTCAAACTTTCAATTTTATCAAATAAAGTTAAAGAAAATGTTTATTTTGAGTTTTTGATGACTAGATTTCAGGCTTACTTCCTTTCACAGGAGCTTGGTTTAAGATCCCTGTCAATGATAATATCTTACAAAACCCAAATCACAACAACAGTCGTACCTTATGAAACCCAAATGAAACTAATAGTTTAGCAGTGCAATGTCTTTAATCTTAACAAACAGCAGCTGAAACTACCAAATTTAAACTGACAGTACCAAGTACAAATACATAAAAAAAGAATAGAACTATCTAACAATTTAGAAGTACCAAGTACAAATACCAATATATGACCATAAAACCATCTAACAGTTTACAAGTACCCTATACAAAACAAGTATTATATGCTGAGACAAGTCAGTTATTAGCGTTGTCTGCTGTGAACATATCGTTAGCTATATTATCACGAAGCTCAGCCATGTAGGCTATTTGTGCTTGAGACAAGTCAGGAACTGTTTGTTGTGTCTGTCCTCCTCCCTCATCTGGATTTTCCATTTCATCATCCCCGTATTGATCAAAAAACTCATCCCTTGTTGCTTGCATTCGAATCTAATTGTGGACAACACAACATGCAGTCACAATTGATCCTTGGCGTACAGGCTTGTAATTAGGCATGGTTTTAAGTAGTGGAAAACACGCCTTTAAAACTCCAAAGCATCTTTCTATCACATTCCTTAATGAGGAGTGCTTGTAGTTAAATAATTGCTTACGTCCTTGTGGAGCTCGACCTCTATCGCGATAGTCACGCAAGTGATACCGTTCAGACCGATAAGGGGATAGGAATCCAGGCATATTTGTGTACCCCGCATCAACAACATAATACTTACCTAGATATAACAATAACATGTATTAGTTTATAGTAACTAATTCATAAGCTTAGCTGACTTAGAAAATGGGTAACTTTGTTACTCTCATAAGCAGTAATATTAACCTTGTGGTGCATGTGGAAATGCCAATGAGCCTCTTGTAATGGCTTCTAAGAATACTCTCGAATCATTGGCACTACCTTCCCAACCAGCATAAATAAATGTGAATTTCATGTCAAATGAACATGCTGCCATCACATTTTGGGTTATGTTAACCTTTCTACCACGAAATGCAGTTTGCTTTGTAGCAGGTGCCCATGCAGCAATGTGAGTCCCATCTATTGCCCCGATACAATCCTACATCAGCAACCCTATTGATTACAACTACGTAATTAATAAAATGTGCATCCATGTTAAGAAAATATGATGTGCTTACCTTAAACCATGGGTAATATTTGGGGTTGTGTAGAATCTCTGGTGGAATTTCATTCGGATTTGGAGGTTGGATTACAATGGTTCCCAAGTTAGCTAGTGCACGCATCATCACTTTGAAGTGTCGGTTAATTGTCTCAGTCGAGTGTTGGAACCTATCAGCAGCTGCTCTATGCCTTTCATTATGGGCTACAATATAAAGGAATATAGCTAACGACTCCTCAATTGCCAATTGCATATGGTTCCATTCAACGAAGTTTTGATTTACCAACTCAGCTGCTAGTTTGAGAAATGTATGTGAATCCATACGCAGCATATCATATATGGTCCCCGGATGGCCATGTACTAATTGAAATGTGTACTCATACCCCGACAAAGGAGATGTTCTTTGGGGTTGCTTTCCTATGAAATCAGGGAAGTTAGAGGCTATTTCATGTGCCATTACGAAATCAAGTGTGTCATCAGCCATCTCACTATCCTCACTTGACTGACTGCTATCATCTGGACCTCTGCTTGATGACATTGTATCTACTTATAACAACAACTAGTAAGTTGCATTTATTGATATACATAATCTAACATAAGCTAACATGAGATGGTAACTTCAGATGCAATGACATTCACTATGTTGGATTAGTATTATAAATGAAGCCATAAATTTCCTATCTAGCAGTGGAGTGCCATTCAAAGTATAATAAATACAATGGACTGCCATAAATACAAGAAGATCCTATCTACCAATGGAGTGCCATCAATACAATAAGATCCTATCATAAATGCAACCATTAATAGAACAGGTCATGAATTGAACACAAAGTGACTACATATTGAATAAAACAAGTAGTTGCTGCACAATAATGACTTACCTGCAGTTTGCTTTGCTTTTAGTTTATTTGCTTTTACTTTATTTGATTTTACTCTATTTGGTTTCAGATCAGAAGACAGTGTTATTCCATCAAATGTACTTGCAAATGTTATTTTGGTTATTCTAGATAATGCAGCAGAAAATAGCAGTACGTTATAAAACTTAAAAAGTTTGAGTAGACAGGGTATGACATAACCAACATGGTGGATAGGGTTTTACTAAAGTATATAAAATATATTACAAAATTCTAATGACACCGTCATCAATTCATTCCATAACCACCAAACCAGTGGACAACAACTACAACAAAGGCAACCACCTAACCATAAACAACAACAACTACAATAGACAAAGTACCAACTTCTGAAAAGGAACATAAAACAAAAAAAATAGATAAACTACTAAAACATAACATACAGACCAACCAACCACTGATGCATAGAAATAGAACATGAGAACATTCTTTCAAACTGATTGACTGGACCAAAAAACAACTTGAACATCACAGGAACCACTGAACTACAGAACCACCTCAGAAGCTGAATCACAGGTTGTCCACCCAATACCTCCTTGCATGCATAGGCATCTTTATGAATATCTTTCGCCATTCACTATTCATGAACTTCTCACATGCCTTCACATAGTGCTCTGAATCTAACCCCTCCATTGCACTCACCAATTCTAAACACTCGTCAGTTGAGAATGGATCAGTTTGTAAACTAGAAACTTCATTGGTGTTTTTGGCTTTATTTTCGTAATACTCAGCACGTGCTTTAGAGGCAGATGTCCATGTCTCAAATGCACTTTCCATTTTAGAAGACTTGCTTTCTTTCCTAGACTTCCATCCCTCATTGCCTGAACTTTCTCGATGACGGCGCTCCCCTGACTTAGTATTACTAGTCACATTATTGAGTTCGTCATGCAATCGTAGTTTAGGGTTAACATGAACACCAGCATTCATGAAACGCTCCTCCATCTCTTGCTCCTCGTCAGAGGTTGGTGCATGTTGGGTGGAGGCACGAGATAGTGCACCAGTGGCAGATGACTTGTTAAAGATGACACCTAACAGGGTGTAGTGCTGCAGTCCCTTCTTTTTATATTGTTTGGCCTGTGGGTGGCTCTACAAATGGGTAAGAGTAGTCATTAATTATAATGGCATTTCAGAGAAGTTGTATCAATAAGTAAATAAACAAGGGTAATGGTATGATTACCAAAAGGTAGTTGTGCCAAACATCATCAGTTGCGGTGACAGTGTTTGTGGATGCATCCCAACCAAACCCAGTATGGTCTATAAGTTGGGCAAATTCTCTGTGTTTACGCCTCAACCTATTGAATTTTTGTCGTAGTTTGGTTGGTGTGTACCTGATTCCTGTCTGCTCAAATAATGCATTGTCAAACTGTTGCCAAGTTTGGCAACGGAAGGTCGATGTTTGCATTTCATTATTTTCTATCTCTTGTATCATTAGCATAATGAAGGCTTCCTCAACCTTCGAGGGCCATTGCTTGGCATCATCAGCATCATCCACTCCAGTTGCCATCTATTTATAGATTATGATACATATACTAACAGTATGAAAATCCTAGGCTTGTATAATGAGTGCTATTCTGTTAAATGTAGTAGTCTTGCTACAATATAAAGGATATCTAAAAAGTATTTACAGCATCATTTTATTTTCGTAACTAGAAGATTCAAAATACGAAATACCATATCACCATTAACAACAAAATAGAACATAGTAATCTCACTGACAAGCATGGTTCATGTTCTAAACAGAAAAGGCCATGGATTGAAGGTGCGAGAAAAGACATTGTTCTGTTATTTTCTTACAACATAAAACAACCTAAATATAGCAAGAAGGTGAAATTAGATTTGTGTACTCGACCATAAGTTGTATGAAATTTAGAGAGTATGTAGGAGGCAAACAGTTTATTTCACGGGAAAAAAAAAAAAGAGATAGAAAAAAAATTCATGCATGACAATTAGGTAGGTTGTAATGGCAATCCCTGAGGAAGCACATGTACTGACCAGATAAGAAAACTTTTTGAATCCATTTCATTTAGTCTATGATAAACAGCAAACATCATTACCACAAAGAGAATATACCACATCACAATAAATTACTAATAAAACATTCTCAACATCCAGTAACCTCAAACAACATAGTAACCTTATAAATCATTAATTGCAAATCCGAAAGTACCTTCAAGTCATGGTATCAAAACAAATCCCAATCTGACAAGTATAGAAACACCCTAACCCAGAAGCATGAAAATATGCAAATACTTGTAGATCGGTGTTCAAATATGGATTTCCATACCGTTTTGAAAACTTTTTGGGGAAACTCAGATGAGTCGCACGACGATTCTTTAACGAACACCTCCTGTCGTTTCCTCTTCCTCAGTGCTGGTGTCGTAGCTATGGCTTCAGAGATCATCACTTATGAATTTGAGATTCAAAAGAATAAACCAAAAATGAACAAATTCATAACCTAACTAACATCATAATCTTATAATAAACCCAAAATACCTTCAACTTACAGATTCCAAAAATCCAAATCTCATTAATGTTCAAAAACCCTAACTGAAAAGCATGAAAATATAGACATATTTGGGGATCCGTCTTTAAATATAGATATTGATACCGTTACCTTTAAGTAGATGAGTCGCACGAAGGCGACTCAAAGAACAACTCTTGTGGCTCCCACTTCGTCAGTGATGATGCTGTTGTTGTGGCTTTGCTGTGGCTTCGAATCTCTAAGTGTGAGGTTCAAATGATCTGCGCTTCTCTTGCTTTGGAGTTGGGGATTTATCGACGAGGAGAACAAGTGGGTAGGTGGTGATTGTCAGAGAACGTTGGGTTGAATTTATTTAGGATAGATATACAACTTTAAGTGCACAGTAATAGAGTTGTATCTCCGTGTTTTCAAATGTCTCAGAAAATTGGTTTGTAGACCGAGAGAACATCTTTATAGGGATCTTTGTGTTTCCCACTTTTAGGACTTGTTTTTTTGGAACCAGATTAGGGAACCAGTTGGCAAACATGGTTCCATGAACCAAAACCATAAAACGGAACTGTAGACTGGTTCCAAACGGAACCTAAGCTTCCGGTCAACGACAAAAGCAGTTACATTGCAATTTCGTCCAGCAAAGTCCACTATGTGCCATCTTTGGATAGCACCTCTCCAGTTTGGTGAAACCTAGAGATCTACGGTTCAATAAAAATAATGCGTGATGACTTTTAAACCCTAAACAAAATGGATATATCTTGGTACAATGCATGAAGTTCTTCAAACTCACGTAATGTGATACAAGACCATTAATTTTGAATCCAATAATGTATTTTATGTCTAGTTCCCTTTAGATATGTCATCACGTTCCAAGAAAATTTTATTTCCTTGGCAATTCAAGACTTGTAACTTTTAGCAACGCCATGAGTTTGTCCAATTTAGAGGCATATAAATGTAAACTTTCCCCAGATATGCTTTCGGCCTCCTCCTCACCTCTCGTCTGTAGGAGAAATCAAGCTCAGATACGGTTGTAGTGAAATTGTGGAGGTACTGAGCTTCAATAAGAGCTTAAGGCTATTGAAAATCTTGCCGGACTATAGCTTTGCCAAAAGAATACGTATTAGACTAATACTATGATAGTATGCCTATGCTGTCAAGATAAAATTAAGAATAATAATCACCCAATTGACACATAATATTTTGGGTGAAAAACCTTAGTATAAGGTAAAAAAACCACGTGTCCACTTTGCTGGAAAAGGATCAAGAACTAGAACCAATGTCAATCGGTTAAAAGAACATTTACAACCAAATTCCCAACATCGACTTCTCGACTCTCTTGGTTTTTTTGAACTTGTTTAACTCCACGATTTGCAATTATCGCACTGATCACTGTACAACTCCCTTACTACGGATTTGTCATCTTGAACTCCACTTCGCCTCTGCATCTAGGACAAGATCCACGAATCTCAGTCATCTCAAGCTTTTGACGCTCAACCACATAATCCACCCTCTCAGCAATGTAGTCAAGACGCTTATCCATTCTAGTCATACGAGTAAGAACATCGGGGAAGATGTGGGAGGAGGAACTGAAGGACCAGACTCATCAGCAGGAGCTCCAAGATCTGTAGCAAGAGGAGTGGCTTGAGAAGCCTTGGGCAGCAACTCGAGTTCTGATGATTCTTCTTCATTGCAAGTCTTGCAGGTTTCTTCGACCCTATGCAACTTGAAACTCTCTATTTCATTAAGATGATAAACATCCATCATCTAATGATATTACCATCTTCATTATTCTTTTTTTAATTTTTAAGATTTGAATAGTAAAAACGTGAGAAAGATTGAATCAATTTAGATGATCCTTAACATCCATTATATGTATAGCATTTATTTCTCTCTCTTTGGCTTGGTTAATCACGTTCAAAATGGAAATGCGACGCAATAGTGAGAAGGAAATTAAAGGAGGTTTTTCATTAATTTCATGACGAAGAATGACTTATGTTGTTAGTTTTGTTCAGATTTCATCATAGCTTCTCAGTAGGGTTTAAGCATCCTTTCAATTATATTGCAAGAAGCTATAGCTTGGATCTTATTCACTTGCGTTTTTTTAGCAAACGATGGGTGATAAAGCTTTCATATCGGTGTTGGTGTAAAAGCAAGTGCTTTGTTTTTGGGCACATCTCATCCGTTCTTGGTCATTTATATGGCTAATTGTCAATGTTAAGTTTTACTGCATTTCCGTGACAAGTTGTTGGTGGTTTAAAAATAGAAAAGCTAAAAAAGAAAAGGGATAGAAGAATTGAAATAAATTTTAACCAAATAGTAAATTATCCATGTTATTTACCAAAACATTCGTTGATATTTTATAATATACGAATACACACCTATAATATACTTCCTCAACTTGGGCATATCAAACAAAAATGCAAAAACGAAGTGGAGCCTTATATTAGTATCGATCCCATTAACTTTAGAATATTTGTAAGAATACGAATGCACAAAATATTCAAAAGGTATTATCAACATTGTTGTTCAATCGTTCTCTACTTATACCTATAACCATAATTTTTCCCCAAGTAATTTTATGCCAATTTTTTCTTTTATGTATCCTGAGAGTTGTTTCAAATTGATGAGAACATGATAGGTCCCAGTCAAAGCACAACTACAATTGCAAAGCAAATAGAATTCTCCCTGGGTGAGAATTGAACCACAGTGGTTTGAATGGAAAAAATATTTTTCTTCATTAAGGAGTTTGGCAGATTTATAAATAAACAAAGGCTAACAACTTTTTCTAGACTTATTGTCGCGCCCTGATTTTTAACCAAGTCCTTTCGGCTCGGGAAAAAATACGGAACTTTATCAGTAGAACTCATCCTCCTAGAAGAACGAGTGTGACTAGATTTGAACTTAGAATTGAATTAACCAATGGTTTTTTTTTTTTTTTTAGAGAAATAGGAGTTGTCACCTAACTTGATTAAAGTGAGTTAGGTCACCTAAAACTAAGTATAATCCGGAGATTACACTTAGGATTTTAGAAAAAGGTTTTGGAAAATTTTCTCAAGGGGAGAGTTTTTAAAGAAAATAAGTTGTTTGACAACCTTTGAAAAGTTTTAAGTCATTTTTAAAAATAACTCAATTTCGGTCTTTCAAGAACAGAAATCTATGATCCAGAGGTTGGTTACGTGCAGGGAAGATATCTTAAGATCATCACCCTACCCCGCCCTTTCAGTACCTAAGTGTTTAATCACCCTTGTCCACTCACTAGAATAACCGGTTACTATTATCCACTTGATATCCACTTTAGAGTTTTGAAAACGAGATTTGGTCATCACTTTTTGGATGAATGATACATAATACAAGTCTTAGAGAAAATGTTTGAAAATAGAGGGTTTTGAAGGGATTTGAAATAGGAATTTTGAATTTATAGAAAGTTTTGAAAAGGAAACTTGGGTTGAAATAAGGGTTATGACCGTACCATTTCAGGTTGCCTACGTATCTCATTTGGAGAGAATCAAGTCATTTGTAGTTCGGACAAGAGCCCGATAGAAAATAGGTGCATTAGGGCCTTTGGAATGTTTGAAGACGTTTTCAGGTCTTTGGAAATGTTAGAAGACACTTTGTGGTCTTTGGAAAAAAAGAACTTGAGAGTTTAGAAAAATGCCTTTAAAATAGGACTCGAGATTTTTGGAAGTTTTCTAAAATTGGATTTGAAGACGATTTTGAATATTTTTGAAATTGACTCAAGGGAGTTTTAAAGTGTTTTTGAAACAACTCAAGGAAACTTTGGAAAAGCTTTGTATTAACTCAAGAGAGTATTGAAAATGTTTTGAAGCCTTGTTTTGAAAATCTTGAAGGTAGGGTTTGGATTGGTAGTGCTTTAATAAACTTATCTTCGAAAAGCTTTTGAAAGTAGTTTTTGAATACCTTATGAAAGGTATGTTTAATGTTTAATTACCTTTAAGAGGTTAGTCATTGAAGAACTAAACTCCTTCAGGGCTATGAGTCTTGAAAACATGCTTGGAAAAGGAGCTAGAGATTTCTCTTTAGTTTTTAAAACTTTAGGGTTATAGAAACCTTTTTGAATTTCATACTTATACTTGAACAATGCTAACCGTGGACGGATTAGAGTTGCTTCAAGAATGTTATGTTTGAAAATTATTTTTGAAAAGAGATTTTGAAAACACTTAGGGTTTTTAGAACCCTAGTATGAACAACCTTAAAGGTTGTACTTAATGTATCACATTTGCTTGGAATCCCTTAACAATAAAAGGTTAAGGACACCTTAGGGTTATGATTACACTCCAAAAGTGTAATCTAAAGTCCCTAAATAACTATTGTTAGTCCAACTAAGTTGTATATATGCTTATTTTAGTATAATAATTGTTTTAATAAGTGTTTGTGGGTATTTTGTAGGTTTGGAGTGAAGAAATGGTGGATTTAGAGCAAAAGGAACTGAAAAGTACCTGGACCATACGTACGGTTGGAGTTACCGTACGTACGCTTGTAGATGATTTTCCAACTTCAGTGAGCCTGGATTAGCGTAAGGCCAACCGTACGTATGGTACCGGTGCTCATTGTGTGATTTTCACTGTTATGTCTCTAAGAAATGACGAGATTTTTTTATCTATCACCATTTTACATTAGATTGGCAGTTATGATGAAATCTAGAGAGAGAAAGTTAGTTTCCTTTGTATTTTCCTCTATTTTCTTCTATTTTCCTTGTAAGCAAACATCAATTTCTCCTACAGTTAATGCAAGATCTACAATTTTTCATGCTCTATCTCATGGAATCAAGTAGCTAAACTCATCCTTGGATGCAATTGTGAAGATCTACTAAGAATCTTCAAGGTCTTCAACAGAGGTATATAAACTTCAATGAATTATCTTATGATTTCTTCATATTCATTTCAATTGTGTTGTAAATTTATAGAAAACCTAGATTCATAATCACTATTGGTAATCTCTATCCACAATTCTTAAATTGGTATAGATATTGCACAATTGATGATTTGCTTTTATGATTCTTAACATTGAACACAAATTCACATTCAATTGAGTATGAACTCTCATTTTTATGGTTTAATCTTCCGAATTAAGGATCCGCGAAGTGATTCCTTGATTTGAGTTATCAAATCCTCCATTGAGACATTTGTAAAGAATTGGTAAATCAGATCAATTGCATTCAAGTCACTTTAATTGCATTTAAGTCTTCTAACAATCAATTTCAAATTTATATAGTATTGTTTTCCATGCTTAGTTTAGTTAATTCAATTTGCAATCAAAACATTCACAACCAACATATTTTCAGTTTCTTTTTTAGATAGTTTCAATTTGCTAAGTGACTTTCTAATTTAATTTAATTTATTAGTTATTTTGCTTGATGTGACACCTATATTGGGCTCAATCCTTGTGGAAATCAACTCCGATACTTGTCGGATTTATACTTCAATCGCACGCTCGTGCTCTTGCGGGAGGCTCAATTTCATCATAGTTGAGAGGAACGATTCAGGTTATGAGTCCTTGAAAGCATTTGGAAAATAGTTTTTTGAAAAATAGTAAGTGTCTAGCCATCTTAGTTGAGATAAGTTTAAGAGAACTCCTTGGAGGCATAGAGTGTGGGGATATTTGAAACGGTTTTGGAGTTGACTTTTGAAATCTCAAGAGAGTGGGGTATTTTGAAAGTGTGTTATGAAAATGGTTTTTGATTTGAAAGATTATTTGAAAAGAGGTCTTCAAATTGAAACCCTGAAGCTTATGAACTTAGGTTGGGTTAACCTAGGGTTGACTAACTTGGGTTAGGTTAGACTAGGGTTGGATTAACCTAGGATTGACTAACTTGGGTTAGGTTAACTTAGGATCTAAAGTAACTTAGGTTAACTAACTTGGGTTAGGTTAACCCGGGGTTAAGGTGACCTAGGGCTGACTAACTAAGGTTAGGTTAACCTAGGGTTAAGGTGATCTAGCGTTAACTAAATAAGGTTGGGTTAACCTAGGATTTGGATAACTATGGTCAAGTTAACCTAGGGTTGGAAGGTAGTTTTGGAGGGTAGTTTTGTGCATGAAACTTGAAAGTAAGCTTTTGAAAACTATTTTATGAAAGCCACTCAAGTGAATGTTGGGGTCCTATGGTTGATATTTGGAAACCACTCAAAAGAGGGGTTGCCTTGGAACCATTTTACCCACAAACTCAAGAGAGCAAAATTTGTGAAAATCAACATTGAATGGATAGTTTTGAAGACTTGAATATTAAAGAGAATGATCCTTTGAAAATTGGTTTTGGAGAGGAGGTTTTGAAAAATCACTTTTAACAAGTTGAAAACTACTCTAAAGAATAAGGGTTCATATGGTTGATTTGAAGGAAATCACTCCAAAGAGGACTCCATGGGATCATTCCAATCATAATATTCAAGAGAGCAAGACTTTTAAAAATCAAGGTGAAAATGATAGTTTAGGGAAATGATTTTATGCAAGTTGAAGAGAGTGCGATTTTGAAAACTCTTTTTGAAGGGAATTGTTTTTAAAACAATTTTAAAGAGAATAGAGCCAACTCTAATGAATTAGGGTTCATATGGTCAAGATAATAGGGAGACCACTCAAGAGAGGGTTTCAAGAGACCATTTCAATCACAAAATTCAAGAGAGTAAAGCTCTTGAAAATCAATATAGAAGAAGAGGGTTTGAAAGCCATTTTAATACAATTTTAAAAAGCAATGAAATGTAGGGTTACAAAATAAAGTCAAGGGACTTAAAGAGGGTTTTCTAAGGTGTAGAAATTAAGGGTTTGACCTAGGCTTCAAGGAACTAACTCTAGAACTATTTTTAGGAAAACATTTGAATATGAAGCTTAAAAATGCCATAGAAATAGAGATAGTGAAAGCTTTGGAAAAATGAAAACAAAGCCAAGCATGCAAAATATGAACAAGATAATTATATGCAAAATGGTCATGAAATCATACAAGGATAGAGACTTCCCCACATAGCAAGGTGCTCTAAGGCCATAGCATTTTGAAGTAGGTTCGTGAGAAGTTCCCTGCACGGTGGCACTAACAAACTTTCCTCTAAGCATGAACTAAGAGCTTACTTATTTCAAGCATGCAAGAAAGGGAGGAAGAAGATGGGGATTGAAATAGAGAATAGCCTAAGTAGGCTAAGTGGGAGAAGAGAAGAGTAGGGATTGCAAAAATGTAAAGGGAATACTACCTTTTGCCTTCAAACACTTTCAAACCTCCATGGATGCCTTGACTTGAGATTGAATAGCCTTAAAGAGGCTTGAAGGGGTTGGAATAGGGTATTCTATGGCATAAAAGGCTATATAGGTGTAGTGTATGGGTTAGAGGAAGATAAAATCTAGCCTAAGTGTTTGAAGTGTGGGATGTATATAGGAATTCGAGATTCTGGAGTAGTTTTAGCAGAGCTTCGCTTTCAATTTCGATTCTAGAATATGCAAAGGGGGAGGCCTGTATTTATAGGCAAAGGTGGAGAGGACATGCGCCAGTACTATTCCACTGGCAGAATGCCACGTGGCACATATTGCACTGGCTAAATCTTAAGGGCTAAGTGAAGTTTGATCGATCTGATTAAAATCTGCGCGCATGTAGCATATGCTCCTCCACCGGGAATGTTAATTTAAACTTTGCCTTGATAATTGTGCAAACTGGGAAGGATTCAGTGAAATCAGTTACGTTTAGGGTGTTCTCCTAGTGTTTATTATGAATTTTAAATTTTTGAGAAACTGAAAAGGTGTTCGGAAGAGTGAAATATCATCTCGAGAAGTGTGCATAAAAACACATTTTTGCGGAGCGTTTGTGATGCGCTTCGCAGGTGTTCAAAAGTAGTCGTTTGTGGGGCCATATGATCGGGACCTTCGGGAAGTGATCTCTCCGATCGAACCGTACTGATGGAAAGTGCTCTAAAAATACTTTTAAGAATTCTGTAATATACGCATTTCTCAAGTCATTTGACGGTGCGTTATAATTAGAAAATTGGAGAAAAAGTCAATTTTGGCGGAGCATATGTGAGATGCTCCATGGGTTACTGAAAGTAGCAGTTTTCGAGTTATGTGATGAGGGGCTTCGGGAAGCAATCTATCCAATCGAGTTGTATCAATGGAAAGACCTATGGACAAGCTTTCAAGAATTTCCTGGTTTACGCATTTCTTAAGTCGTTTGGCGGAGCGTCTGTGAGATGCTCTAAGGGGACTTTTGTTGAGCCGAGAGTGTTTAGTATCGTGAGGTTCACCTTGAGTTAAACAGGAGTGTATGATAAGAGCACCGTTCAATACCTAGGGCCAGTGTAGTTTTAGGGTGTGTTTGGGTTGTTAGGGGTAAAATGGTCATTTTGATCGAGATTGGTTGCAAAAGGTCAAAATGAGTTGGAGTGGCATGTTAAGCATGCTAGACTGTCTGAGGATGGTCTTAGAAGAGTTTTTCGCTGTCTGATGGGATTTGTACTGTGCTGGGGCATGTAGGGGTAAAATAGTCATTTTGATCGGAATTAACCGGAATGGGACCGAAATTGGACATGATGGTCTGTTGAGTACGCCTAACTGTTTAGGATCACTTTGGAAATGTGGACTTACAGTCTTAAGGGATTTTGAACTTTCTCAAGATGTGCCTGGAAGCCTAAGGGGCAGGTTTGGTCATTTTTCACCGAGTCGGGTTAGCAGACGCTAGTTTTAACCTATGAGTTGGTTTTCGAGACTTCTCGGTCTTGGAAAGCTACCTCTGTGGTGTTGGTCCTTGAGATCACCCGGTCTCAAAGAGCTACCTGTAGGGTGGTGTTGGTTTTTTAGAACTCCTGGTCTCAGAAAGCTACCTGTGAGGGTGGTATTGGTCTCCGAGAATGCCTGGTCTCGGAGAACTATCAAATGATAGACATTCTATATTGGTGAGCTAGCAGGTGCCTAAAGTGAACAGTCTGAAATTTGATAAGGTGTTGATCTCTGAAATCGCCTGATCTCGGGAAGCTACCTGGATAGCGTTGGTTCCCGAGACTGCCTGGTCTCGAAAAGCTGCTTGGAATACCTAGGAGCAAGATGGTCTTTTTAGCTTCAATTAGGCCTTGTGAGCCGAAGAAGCAACCAGCTGATTTTGAAAGAGCCGTCATAGGCCCGTACGTGTTGTGATGTTTAAAAACTAGATCCGGTCGAACCGGAGATTGCTGAGTGGGCAAAAATAGGGTGCTTACACTTACTACCACATCTTCCTAAAATCAAGACTTAAATAAATGACTACAAAATAATAGCAACTAAGACTCAAACAACTAACTGCAAAATAATACCAACTAACAGGACCAAGTCTTCCACAACGCCAGTATGCCTCTTGCACAATCTTTCTTTCACCCCACGTACTTACGATTCTTCACTGGCACACGTTAGGATCGTCGTGGTCTATCAATACCCCCTTTTTTCATTGGATCCTTGTCCTCAAGGTCCATGGACTGAAACCTGTCCAGCAGTGCCTTAGTATTTTCCCATATTGCATCCTCGAGAGGAAGTCTTCGCCATTGAACCAGACTTTTCTCAATAAATCTGGACTCCTTCTTCACCTAGAGGGTTTCCAGTATAGCGTCCGGCTCCATAAAACAATCTCGCCATCATCAGTAACAAGAGCCAAGTCGATACATGCCGCATGAGACTCTCCCAACTTCTTCTTAAGGAAGGAGACGTGGAAAACGGGATGAATTCAGGACCCCTCTGGAAGCTTGAGTTTATACGCCACTTTGCCCACATGCTTTTCAATCACATAAGGCCCATAAAATCTGCTAGCCAATTTTTTATATGCCCGTTTAAAGACCGTTTGCTATCGATAAGGATGTGGTTTCAGGAAAACTAAATCCCCTTCATGGAACTCGATGTCTCGCCGCTTGGAATCTGCTACCTGTTTCATATGGTTACGAGCAGTATGCAAGTTTTCCTTCAATTGACGTAGCAAGGCATCACGTGAAGTGAGATTTTGATTTACTTCATTGATAGAAGAATTGCCCACTTAGTAATAAGGAATAGTTGGAGGTAGTCGACAATACAATAATTGGAAGGGTGTCATTCTCGTGGATGCATGATAAGCCGTATTGCACTAGAATTCGGCCCATGGGAGAAGAGAATTCCATTTACACGGCTGTTGGTGGACCAAGTAGCTAAGGTACTGTTCCACACACCTGTTGACTACTTTCAACTGGCTGTCCGTCTGTGGGTGGTAGGCGAAACTCATTTTTAACTGTGTTCCTAATAACTTGAAGAACTCACGCTAAAAGTTGCTAATAAAAACAATGTCACGATCACTGATAATGGACCTTGGCATGCCGTGAAGCTTAAACACCCCCTCGAATTTTTCAGCCATCGTTTTTGCAATAATTGGATGAGTCAAAGCCAAAAAATGTGCCAACTTACTACGTCAATCCACTACAACTAAAATGGTATCCTTGCCATTGGATGGTGGAAGTCCTTCGATGAAATCCATTGTTATATCATCCCATGCATGACACAAAATGGGTAGTGGCTAGAGAAGACCCGCCGATGATAGTTTTTTTGCCTTAGCTCGTTGACAAACATCGCAGGAGGAGATGTAGTCCCGCACCGCTTGATACATAAATGGCCAATAAAATTGCTGGGTCAGTCGTTTAAATGTCCGTAGCACGCCCGAATGGCCACCAATTTGTGAGTTATGGAATTCTCGCAAAAGTTGGTTAATTATAAGAGAATTAGGAGGCACCACCACTCGATTCTTATAAAAGACCAGTCCATTCCACCATGAGTAAGAAGTTCTTGGATGTTTAGTGGCCAACTTGCCAATTTTCTCCATATAAGAATGCCCAACAGTGGTAGCCTTAATTTCATCCCATAAATGAGTCTGTAAAACCGTTAAGGCATGAAGAATTGGGTTGCCCGCCACTCATGAGAGTGCATCTACTGCAGAATTTTCTTTGCCCAGTTTATAAAGTCTTTTATAGTCATAGCCTAGCATCTTTGCCACCCATTTTGCTGCTTGGGAGTGACCACACACTGCTCCAATAGATATTTGAGGCTATGTTGGTATGTCTGAAAGTAGAACTTCCTCCCCAGTAACTATGGTCGCCATGTTCATATGGCTTTGATAGTAGCCAGCATCTCTTTGGCATAGGTAAACCACGATAGTTTTGAAATCCCAAATGCCCGACTCATGAAGGCAATCGACTTACCTTGTTAAGTTAGAACAGCACCAATTCCATCCCCTAAAGCGTTGGATTCAATAACAAATGGTTCATTAACATTAGGCATATCAAGAGTAGGAGTTGAAGTCATAGCTTCTTTAAGGGAATTAAACGCAGTCTGAGCCTCATTCGTCCACCCAAACTGCCCTTTCTTCAAAAGATTGGTGAGTGGTCGAGCCAATATCCTATAATTGCGAACAAACTTTCAGTAGTAGCTTGTAAGACCTAAGAAACCACGCAACTTTGAAATATTAGTAGGTTTAGGCCAATTTGGCATTGCCTTTATTTTACCTTGATCCACTTTTACTCCTTGA